>VYXH01006293.1:107078-179134 GCA_013397275.1 Burhinus bistriatus | reverse complement strand
ATGAGGATGTTGTGGGAGACAGTGTCAAAAGCCTTGATGAAGTCAAGGTAGATGACATCTACTACTCTCTCCTCATCCAGCCAACCAGTTACAACATCACAGAAGGCTGTCAGATTGGTCAAGCATGATTTACCCTTGGTAAATCCGTGTTGACAATAAGATTTCAATCTAGCAAACGTTACAAACCACTCATTTCCACAGTACTTGTAATACTATGGCTAGGATGAATAAATGTAAGTCTATACAGATATCTATTTATTATACTTACGCAGCCATCAGAGGCTAGTGCACATCTCACCTTGACCTCATGCTGGTGTCGCTGCTAAAAGTGAATACATCTTTCCCCTCACTGTAAAGGAGACTAAAGAGAAACGTCTGCCGTGGAGATATTACATGATAGATGGCAGAACTAATTGGAGATCATCCAAACCTAGGTAACCACTTACCTAAATCTGAGTGTTATTTCTGCTACTTGATCAAATAACTGAAATCTCAGGTAAACTGAAGAGAAACTTGGATCACAGAGTATAAACGCCTGTTCTTATTTGGAGCTAGCTTAAACCCGCGTGCAAAAATATGTTCTGAATAACAACTGA
The DNA here is from genome assembly GCA_013397275.1 of Burhinus bistriatus. NCBI lineage: Eukaryota > Metazoa > Chordata > Aves > Charadriiformes > Burhinidae > Burhinus > Burhinus bistriatus. The sequence continues at coordinate 178,538 of VYXH01006293.1, read as the reverse complement.
TCTTCATCAATTCAAGTCAGCAAAACATTCTGGCAGAAATGTTCTAGAAAAGCAAACAATATAAAAGTGATTAAAAGTAAGAAAAACATTCTAAATCATTTTCACCAGCTTTAAATGAGCTAAAACTTCATTTATACAGGGCATTCAAATCTCAGCACAAACTTACTTTTCATCAGTGAGATTACGAATTGGGTTGAAAATGGGAACACAAAGATGAAAAGAAAAACTTATTCTGTTACTAGCTTCCCAGTACAAGGAATTATGTTTCTAATTTAAATGCAAGGTCTTGATAATGTAGGGACAGAAATCAGTATTACAATGTCAACATTTGCCAATAGTTATCTTTAAACAGGGACACAACCTTTCCATCCATCCTCAGCCTAGGAAATAACTATGGGAACACCACTGGTTATAACGTTGGCCATCATTTTATAATTATAGCAGTGATTAATGAACATTTTAGTGTGGGGGATTTTTGTTTGTTTGAATGAAAACATTAATGCTGCTTTTTCATATTTTACATATGAACAAATATTTTACTTACTTCATAGTTTACATATAAGAACTAAACCTCTATAGCTGAGAACTGCGGTGACAAAGACCAAAGGACAGGACCCTTTCTGGTGTGGTCTCATCTCACAGATTCAGCATAAGCACCTATGCTTCTACCCACAGTCTCAAAAAAAGCAGTGGACTCATTTAGCAAGTGATGTTAATTGCATTCCCTTTGAGTTCAGGAACTTGGAGAGCTTTTCTGTGTCTTAAATTAAGCCTCCTCACCAGGGACCAACTTCAGAAATGGATTGAAGACTGTGGAATGATATAAATGGATACCTTATTCTGACTCATTAATATGCATATTGCATTAATCTAAACTCCCTTTATACTCTCTTTAGATTTCCCCAGGCAATCCTACACTTTTTTTCCCTCTCATTTTCATAAATTTATCAATAAGTTACATCCCACTGTTTAATTTGGTCCAGTGTATTAGTATGAAAAAGAGTGAAAATGTGTTTAATTTCTAAGCTGAAAAGTAGAAGAGTAGGCAAAGGGACACAAAGGAACAAAAAAGCAATAGGTAAATGGTATAATTACATTACACCTCATTCAGTTGAATTTGCACTAGTTTCTTAGTATATTGGCAACTTCCATACGTATTCTTTTAAATGTTAGTAAATGGAATGCATAAAATTATGCTTAAAGGCCTCTAAATGAGCAAAAAGCTAGTAACTGATTTGTAAGTCATATTAATGCATTAATAGTTACAAAATTTCAAACCCATTACATGTCAGCAAAACACCCTGTTACTGAGTACCTCAGAATACCTTAATATAATCTCTGACTTTAAGTCTGGCTGTTTTCTGAAAGACATGTTGATTATCTACATAATATTAGACTTTCCAAGATGCTATCTACTGTCTGGTTGCCCTTGAGAAAGAAATTACAGATCATCTACAGGGAAGGGCTGAAAACATCTGCAAAATGTTTATAACTTAATGTGAAATGAATCTGGTACTATTTTGCTACCAATATAGTTATTGCTAAAATTGTACATGGGTAGCAGGGAGACAGGTAGATTCAGAAAAGTGAAAGTTATTGGGATATATTAAAGACATAGCAATCTTGAGACATGTAGATAGAGGCTGAGAAAGCATTTAGAAATTTTTTACTATATTCTTGCCCTCTTCTCATTACTTTTTCTTCAGCTGCCATTTATGGCCACTGTCAGAGGTGAGATAGCAAAGAAAATGAATGAGTTGTTGCTCTGACTCACCAGAGCTTCTCTTTTAGGTTTTGCAACTTTGCATTGTTCAAGTTGCATACATCGTTATATCCCTGCACTCTTCAAAGGAATAGAAAAGAGGGGAGAAAGGGATAGAGAAGGAAATCCTGCAAATTCAAACAGGCTTTATTAAAAGGAGTTCTAAATTCCATGGATGCTGGCTAGTATTATGATCACTTGAGTAAGTGTAAACCAATTTATGGAAGGAAAATTAAAACCAAGTACCACATTACATTTTTTAACAGGTTCAAACACAGAACGTTAAAGTGCTAAGTATAACCCTGGGTCTAAACCCTGGAGAGTGGTCCAAATGTGGTACATATAACATATTTCGACAACATATATATCGTATACATGTGTTAGCATATATGGAGGACATACAAGCATGTATGTGTGTGTAATGGGTTGACATCAGTTGCTTGAGTATAGACAGAAAAGAATTTTGAGATCTAGCTTTGAAAATTCATGCTCATGAAAGATTAATAAATATTTGCCCATTCCCTGCAAATTCTCTTCTCATTTACAGGAAACATCTTTCACAAAGTTTTCAACCAATTCCTTTTGGTCAGAAAAGTGGACCCATAATTGACTGAAAATGAACTATTAGAAAGGGAGTAATTGTCCTGACAAAACGGAAAGCATGTCCTTCTAATGATTTTTTTTTCCTTTTTTTAAAGATACTTTCGAAACCATACCCCCAAATGTCTCATTGCCAAGACAGGAGACACACGGTCAATTTGGCTAAGAATTACTTCTTTGAAACATCTTAGTTATTGTATGGGTCTCTAATGAAACTCAACATTCTGTTCCTGCCTGAAAACATCTGTTCTCTGGATGGGAAAAAAACTTTAAATCTTTTATATATCTCTTAAATAAAGGATTCTGCCCTGCTAAATTACCTTTAAATGCATTGTAGTCAAAAGAGGCTGTTGAACTTGTGCATTCATGGATTTATAGACCTTGCCAGGATCATAAAGATGAAGAGAAATCCCTCAGTTGTTTAATGTACGTTTCTTGTTGCCCTTCATCAACAAAGTTATTATGGAGAGTTCAAATGCTCTTGACCATACTTGCACTTGTGATCTTTTCATAGGGCATTGATACCATCCAAAAGTTTCACAAGCGTTTAGAAATCACACTGAACTTCCTGAATAAGTTAACTACAGTCTTAAAAGCTATCAATAATGAAGAATACAATTTTTTAAAAAAAAAAGTTATGGCAAGGAAAGGGAATTTGCAATAATTTTCATCTAACTGTCTTCAAAATCATTAACACAATGAGTTAGAAATACTTCATAAGGGATAAACAGAAAAGGAAGCATGTTTTCGACGAGAAAAAAAAATAGAGAAAAGTTTGCTAATTTTTCCACTGTTATTCTGCTGAATAAAACATTAGTTTTATTCAATGCTTTCTAGCAAGAAGCGGAGTTGCGGTATTATTCCTTTAAATTTCCATTAAACTCCTGCTTTTACCTGCAAACACGGCTTTGAAAATAGAAAAGCCAAAAGTTCATCAGGAAGATGAATTGGTCATTATTTCCTACCTTTCTCTGTAGTCATTCAGGAGAGGAATTGCAGGCCCAGAGTCATCCCACATTATACACTGAACTCAGTTATCCTCACGACTGCTATCACCAAGTCTTCTATCACCGAGCCAGAGTGAAAGGCATTCACAAAAGATGATACAACTCACAGTGGGCTCTGCTGTCCCTTGAGGGGCCTCTCTGTCCTCCCAGTGCCTATAGACAGTAGCCATAGAGCAACGAGTTTTCTCACTTGGACCTCTTTCATGCAGTGCCTGAAGAGAAGTGGAAGGAATACAGGGTGAGGAGAACAGTGCCTCATGAGAGGAAAGGCTGCCTGTATCCCCAAAGAACCAGGTTGTTAGCTCTCCCCTCAAAAATACCAGATTTTATTTTGCACAAAGACCAGACCAAGAAGCTAAAGCTGCTGGGAAAGGCAGTAGCAATCAGCCATGCCACCTACCCTCTCAGGACACAAATGGAGCAATCTTAAATTACTCTGTTGACAACTGATGGGGCGTTTTATAGAAGCAGAAAATGATTAATCTAAGTCAAAATTTGCCTATGAAGATTCCAGGATAGGTTTTTTCCTCCCAAATGCCTTTATCTCTGCACTTAACTTTATGACATAACCTGTGTGCACTCCCATTATTTGACAAAAGGGGAGGTTTTTAAAGGTCCAAAGAGGACTCCTGTTGACTTTCAATGCAAATTGGGCACTTTTTATTATCTCCCACCAGATCTATAAATGTCCTTACTTGTTCTGTACTTTAAAGAAAATAGAGTTCCCTAGGCATTAGGTCATTAATGAAAGTGTTCTCTTTTCTTGCCCTAGATAAGGGGTCATGGTTAGTTAATGTGAACATTTTTAAGAAACAGCATTAAATATTCAACATGACTTATTAAAAAGAGCCCGAAGCAAAATAATCTTTCAGATGTAAAAACCCACAACTTTCAACATGTGTAAGAATGGCTAAATTAAGCCTGTTTACTTTTAAAAGTCTATGATTCTGTTTTTCATTGTTATGCTACATTTCAAGACTACTTCCTCCACAGACTGGTAGGCACAAATTATGTGCAGCCTCAGCCCCTCCCCTCCCAAGTAGGCAGGGGACCACAGATTTCTGCAATGATTTGGCCTTTTCCAAAACAAACATTGCATTTTGAATTGGTTTCAGGGCAAAACCAATTCACAGCTGCAAAAGCTCTGTTAGAATACTGTAGAGCTGATAGTGCACAAGCATTATCGTTTCTACTTCCAGCAAATTAAAGGCTGCAGCTGATTTGCACACGCCTCTTCTGTGGTATCTTCCCCCCCCCGCCCCCCTTTTTTTTTTTTTTGTTCCTGTGGACCGGTAGTCAAATGCTCAGTCAATTAGCAAGTACTGAGAATTGGATGATTTTCCAGTCTTACAATTATGATGTTCTGAACAGCAAGGAAGAGAACAGGTGCCTTTATGCCATTAGATTACTGCATATGGTGCTGTGTCCCTTTGCATATTTCAATACATGCTGCAACCCTAGAAAAGAAATGATTAAGAGTGAGCAATCTAATGGGATTCAAGAGTTTAGCAAGTGCTTCCTTCTAGTTAAAATTTATTATTGTAATTGCTCAATTAATAATGTCTCTAAATTTTGCAAAGCTCAAGGTTCTGCATACAAAGCTAAGACTCGAGAATCTACACTCTGAAATATTGCTGAATCTTGTTTTAAAGATACAGCTTAGGTGTAAGGCTGAGTCTTATCTCTTCTAATAAAAACATGGTCCACATTTGCTTAAGAAAAGGAATAGTAATTATGAATCAGACCAATAGCCATTTTCCATACCATGCACAAGTACATCAGAATAAGGATCTCAAACTTGGAATCCACTGCTATAAGTAACAGTTCAATGTGATGTCAGATGTCATATAAGATTGTAAACCTGATTACAGTAATAACAGTCAGCATTTGTTGTGGAATGAAGAAGCACCCTAGGAGGTGGTATAACTTGCCAGCAATTCTGTTGCATTATTCCCAAATGATATATAAGCTGTTAAGTGGAGTAGTTTATTAAATATTTAAAAAAGCTGCTGCCAATTTGAAGCTATAAACTGCAGACCGAATTGTGAATATTTCGTATGCATGAGACTAGTGCAAAAGAGACATGGTATAAATAAATAGTGCTTGATTACTATAATTATGGCATTGGGCCTAGTCTGGGCATTAGTACAACATTTAACCTGAAATCTTACTCTTCTTTTGCCTACAAGAAATTCAATTACTCTAAGAGATTTTTCTTTCTTGTTTTTCATAGTAAATCTTTTCCAAAACCTCCTAGAAATCAATGTTTATTTTAGAGCTAGTCAAACTATACTATACAGTGTAAATGTAGTTCTTATCTTCTGTTTGCATATGATTAATAAATCAGTTCTGACTTCTGTGGATATATGAGTAAATATTTCCCAAGTAGTTTATTAATATAAATACCATCTTATGTTTGTCCATGAAATGTCAACTTTGACAGTTCACTATTGACTGCTTTTGGTCATATGACATTGCTTTTCTCCTTTCTTGAATTTTTGAAATATTTCAAAGTAGGATGACATGGACTGACAAATTAAACCAAGAACATGCAAGCACATCTCAAAATGAGATTCTTATTAGGTTACTGTTTATTCTCTTTTCAGACCTCTTTTCACTTTGAAATCTCACAATTTTAATAATACTAAAGCAGTTTATAAAAAAATACCCAAAAAGTTTGCATTTTTCCTTGAGAAAATATTTGTGAAGCACTTATCTTATTTTGATTAGCTCTTTCTTAAACAAAATGTCCTCTTTTGCGGTCTGAACTTTTGTCCCAGCACCATCTGCCTCATGTAGGCAGAGGCTCTTCAGGTTTCCCTGCCACAAACTGATAGGTTGCAACGGAGGGAAGATAGTGTCATTTTCCTCAGGATGGGATATGACCTTAAGTTAAATAAGGCATTGGTTCAACTCACATAATTTCAGCCATTTTGATGAGGGACTTTGATTCAGAGACTGCCAGCCCATGCTCCATGTTCTACTGGCAGTAGGCAAAACCAAATTTTGCTGACTTAAAGAGATGGACAGTTTTCTTTTGCCTTTTCCACCCACCGTCAACAAGAGTCACTATTTCTATCCCCTGCCCATCCCCATCCCATTCCAAACATGTTAACCATTCCCTTAGCAGAAAGAGGCATTCTGTGCTGGTCTTACTAAGCGAGATGTATATCCATTTATCTGAGCCACCTTGTGCAGATGTCTCATCTTTCTCTCTGCATGTACGTTACATCTACCTTTACAGACAGCTGATGCTGTGGCGGCAATTATGCTCTGCAGCACACCTCAGCATCCCGTTTCTTGGTTATCTACACATCAATACTCATCAAAGAGCACCTTGACTTCTTCTAGTTTTAAGTTCAGGTTTCTTCCCTACAGAAATCAAAGCATAGGCAAAGAAGAAGGTACATGACTGCATTTTACCCCAGCAAGAATTTGGAAGGAGGTCAGGGAAACATATTATTTATTGCACAGGCAACTGTAGACCGTTTAAAAAAACCAAACAAACAAACAAACAAACAAACAAAGACAAAAATGAACAAACAAACAAGAAAAAATCCCCCCAAAAAACAAAAAACTCAAACTTTGTTGGGATTTTTTGCTTAGGATTGTACTCAGGTGGGGAATCAAATTTCCAACAAGTTGGTCAGTGACTGTCCGGGTGGTGATGGGATTCCACTTTAAGGGTCCTTAGCCAGACAGGGAGAAATTTTCCTAACTGTTGGTTCTAGCAATTTTTTTAGCTTTTCTGTGTACTGTTTGATCAATTCTACAGCAGGAACTGCCTGGGGAGGTCTCAGCGACAGCCAGATCCTCTACCCAGGATTCTAAACAGCACATCTAAACATATAAATAATGCCTGTCAATTGGCCTGTGGACAGCAGAAGATGCCTGGGGGAATCTACAGGACTGTCTGAAACTTCCACCTGAAGTGCTCCTGTGACATTAGTCACAGCTCCCGCACGAGGCCAGCCAGGCATTTAATGAGTAACCTTGTCTCAAGTCAGTCCATTGCTTCATCTGTATGGAGAATAGCTGGTGAGCACCTGGACCACCTAGGGAAGTGATGACATTGCTTGCCGCATATGCCTGTGAGCACAGTCCTACCAGGATGGTCAGCTACACTGGAGTTGTAGCTTGAACATCCACTATGTTACCATTATAACAAACTCCATAGACTTTTCCACAATATACAGATTTGAGGCACAGATTCACTTCCAATCCCTAGTCGACTGTTGTTCTTTTCAGTCCACTGAGCATAAATGTCTACACTTAGATGGGATGAACTAGTATCTATTTGACCATCTTTGACCTACAAATATAAGATCTAAGGTTTAGAAGTTAAAAGAATCAAAATGAGGTCTGTTCTTTGCAAGTAGACTGACTTGGTGAATTATTTGGGCAATACTAGAAATGAAACAAAATTCATTTGCTCTGAAAATTTTCAGAAATTGTTCTGCCCTTTTCCTCCACTTCTCAACATTTCCCCATTTGCTGCTTTTGAGAGCGTGAGGATAGGTAAACCGCAAGTGTGAAGGCAGCTGATGGTTACAATTTACAAAAGGGTGAAGGAAGAATATTTCAAGATGTGTCCTTATGAAGTTGACTATGAACAGCCCTAAACACTCAGTACCTTCTGCTAAGTCATCAGGCTTTTTGGAAATTCAGGTTACTTTTATAGGCGTTAGTGCGGAAAATGCAAAACAAATGTCATTAGGTACTTCTCTGAATCTCTAACATACTAACTTTTTATGTCAGCTCTATTTCAGTTTGCTCTCTGTCTGTTGATTTCTCTTTCTCTTAATCCCTGTAAAACTTTTTCTGACATAAGAAGGCATTTCTCATCTTATTTCTACATCAAGCAATTTTTTTTGCTGTTTTCCATTTTAGAACATAATTCCAGATAAGTACTCATGACCAAAGTCAAATTATCTTGTGTACCAGCTCCTGGTAGTTGGTACAGAGCCAATATTAATTAATAATAAATAAGATTAAATGGAAGATAGAATTTTGAAGGTTTCCAAGAGAAATCTTCCCATTTCATGTGAAAATTTGTTTTAACATTTGGGACTCTTCTACTAGGTAATTTAGCTCATCCAAATACAGTGAGTCAAATAACTACTTTTTTCTTTCCAAGATAAAGGTTGATTTCTTACAATGAGATGCATCTATTGCACACTTGAGTGACAATATAATAGATAATATAACCTGTAGACCTGCAAAAAAATGTTCACATAGTACAGCAAACATATCCTTAAACTGATAATTGAAATTCTTAGCACTGATACTGTGAACTTAAAATAGTGATGTGTTGTGCAATAGAATAAATAATGAGTAACAAAATGCTTTATCCTCACAAGCAAGCGTTAGGAAGAAAAGTAGGGGATGCAACACGAGCCGGAGTATAGCACTCTTAAAAACCTCCAGCTTTTTTAAAGGGACACATCACTGATTGAGTATTTGGGAGGCAAGGGATGGGAAATGACAAGTACAACCATTGACTCACTTGGTAACTTTGAACAGTGCATGTTGAAGTGGCTGTACCACCTTCCCCCTCTGAAGTTAATATTTTCAGTTTAGACATGAAACATTTCAATATTTACTGGGCCTGGAAATGTCTTCAAGCTGAGAAACTTAAGAGACATCTAATAAGGTCTGTTCTGGAATACTTCATAAATTAGGAGCAGAGACTTTCACCTAAGAGATGGGAGTCATATGTTTGAAAGCCTGGTGCAGTGCTAGGCAGAAGAAAAATGGTCATGCCACATCACTTGTACATGGGAAAAGAAATATTGCTACCAATATAAAAGTGAGCTGGTTTAGACATCCACTGGTGAATAAAAAAAAAAGATTGTCTGTGTCTGGGCTCTTCAATACCTGTGCCCAACAGCACAATCTTGCATTGGGTACCCAGACCCCCTGCAGTGCCTACGGGAAGGGCTAAACGCATCTGAATGTGATCCAGGACAGCTAGAAAGCCAATGGGAGCCTGCTAGAGTTAAGCGACACAGGAATACTGAGAAGTAAGACATGCCTTACAAATCCAGCTGCTCTGCTGGTACCCAGCGTTCAGGTACTTTATGCAGGGTACCTCAAACCAGGACATGCCCTCCCTGTGGGATTCAACGTCAGATCCTTTCCTTGGCAAATGTGTCCAGCCCGCACCTTTCTGCTGTTAAAGGGCACAGGTATAAATATGTAGGGGAGGAGAAGAAGTAAAGAAAGGAGTGCGATCAAATACTTTGTGTTACAGCTGTTCAGTCAAGATCCCACTGGCTGAGGGATAGATAGAAGGAAGGGACAAAATTCTCCTATCTATTGTTTAAAGGAATAGTAGGAGTTGAAGATGTGAATTACAAGCCCTATTCAAAGAATTGCTTCTGTGTTTTCCAAGAAGTAGTTAATGGATAAAAAAAGAAATAGTTCCTGAGGAAGAAAAAAACATTGTCCACTGGACTACTTTGTGCAGACATATGTACCTATATCTTGGTCTACAAATTGCAAGTTTACCTCTTTCTTAATCAAACACTGTAATCCTTAGAATGGAAAAAATTACATTGTTGTTAATTTACACATTTAAGGATTATTAAACAAATTATTCCTGAAAATGTTGGGAGTAATAGTTACAAGCTTTTTAGAGATGTTTATACAGAATTATCTAGACCTTGGATGTTCTCAAGCTAGTATTAATACAATACCCCTTTTCAGTTCTGTCATTCAAACAGTACCCCAAATGTGGAGACCCCACGTCTTTGAAAAACCACACAAAACATGGCACTTACAATAAACAGCCTCAGAAAAATCACTGTTTTGCCCCAATCTGAGCCTGGAACAATCACCAAATGTAACAGCTGCATGGCGTGCAGAATAAAGAACATACAGTATACATGGATACAAATCACTTCCAGCTAACTTTTTATGATGTGCCTCTAAACGGTGCTTGTGGCTGAATTTGTAATTAGTGTATTGAACAGATGGAGTTAGCTAAAATACTGAACAGCCCATAAAATGACTCGTGCCACCTAGTGCTTGCATGCAGGAGTAGAATTTGCTTACCAGAACTTTGCCTCCATGGAGAATGCCCCCCAGAACCAGAGGAGAGAGGAATGTTTTATAGCCCTGCTCTCTAGTAAGAGCCATGCTCAAGAAAGCAACTGCTTCATCAATCAACTTTAAATGACAAAGTGTTTGGTAATCATCATGGCAAGCACTCAGAAGCAAACCAAATTTAAATGTTTCCCAGGAAGGCTCAAAAAAGTTTGACAGCTGTGAACGTTCTCACAACAAGGATTAAAATATCCATGCCTTTTGTTCAGATTCTCAGCAATAACTATGAACACCTTTGATGCCTCTGGATAATATTTCAAAGAAGCAGCTAAGTAATAAGTGCAGAGAGACTCAGCTCCACTGTGTCAGATATTAACAGCTGTGTTGTTGCTTAAATCAGTGACAGGAACATGACGTACCCATCACTGTGTGTCAAGGTGAAAGCACAGATATGACTCAGGAGGTCTAAGCTCTCTTCCTGGCTACAGCACTGAGGGACTCATATGCTGTCACAGTCCACACTTCAACCTTCCCATCTGTAAAATGGGGATAATAAATTATACTTTGCACAACAGCCATGGGACTTAGAATATAGTTCACTAGCACCTCAGTGCATACTATGCTCCTCTGGAATATTTTAGGACAAAAGGAAATGACCTCAAGTTACTCCAGGGCAGGCTTAGATTGGGTATTAGGAAAAATTTCTTCACCGAAAGGGTTATCAAACATTGGAACAGGCTGCACAGGGAAGTGGTGGAATCGCCATCCCTGGAGGTATTTGAAAGACGGGTAGACGTGGTGCTGAGGGACATGGTTCAGTGGTGGTTTTGGCAGTGTTAGGTTGATGGTTGGACTCGATGATCTTAAAGGTCCCTTCCAACCCAGACAATTCTATGATTCTATGATTCTATGAATATGCAGTAAAAATGAGCAAAAATTAGCATTAGTTCTCAGTAACAGTTAGATTGTCAGCAGCAAAAATTACCAATTTCCTCATTCTCTATTACTTAAAACCTTCTGGTAGACAATAATAGCTCCAAATCCATTCTGCAAGCTGCTTTTTGTGGCTACATCTTGTGTCCAGAGACTTGTGCAAGTCTGTTGATTACAACTATTACATCACTTACAAACAGAACTGTCCTGAATGAGGGCTGGGCAACGCAATACTCTCTCACTCTAGAAAACACGAAGATTAATATTTTCTAAGTTGTTTAACTCCCTAACTTGCAACAGAAGAGAGGTTATAGGCCTCCTGTAGAAGAGTATTGCAGGCATTGACCACTGGCTTTGAGTTAGGCCTCAGTGCACTTACACATAGAGTTCAGTCCTGTATTCTTTGGTGAAAGAATTTAGCTTAAAAGCATACAAAAGCATATTATAACGAAAAATGGACAAATAGGTGTGATGTTTGAAGTTTTTTCCCTAAGAGAGAACATGAATGATTTTATGAGAATTTTGCTTAAAGGATCGTTAGATGCATGATCAATTGTAGAAGCTTGTTCCATGACTCCTAACAAAAGATTCATTTTTTACCTTAGCAAATTTGAATAAGTAATGTTTCTTTTCATTTAAAAAAAATACAGAAAAAAAAAATCTCATCAGTTTCTGGACTATATCCTTTCCTTACAGGGAGTGGAGACCCTGGGAAAAGGGCTGCAGTAAGCGAAACAGCTACATCTGCCACTCACAGTTTTTGTCTTAGAAAGGTTTTGTTTTCTTTTAAAATAAAAAATCACTCCAGATCAGCTTCTAATCACATTGAGAGCATGACAAATACTGGATGGACTATAAGAATTTGAAACTTCTGCCCATTAGCTGTGTTCTGTCTCGTATTCCAGGTTGTCAAAAGGATTGGAAATGTGGCAGAAACAGCACCGTTCAGCTAAAGAGCTGACTAGAGAGGGCAACTTCTACACATGCATGAACAAAATTGAGAGAGGGAGGGGAACAGGAAGGGAGAGAGGAAGGAGGAGAGGGATGGAGGAAGGGAGTATCAAACTGAGCCCTTTTTCTCAGGCTTGAAACACATGCATAAAATAATGTAAGTTTCTTAGTAGAAAGTAAAAGCAATTAGCAAATTGTAAAGAAAAAATGTTTTTCTAAGAAAAATATCATAACAGATGGCAAACTGTGTGCACTACAGTTTGTTCAAAAGTAATAAAAACTAAGTATGATGAAATAGACAGCATAAAACAAGAAAAGAAACAACTATTAGCAGAAAAGGATAATTAGGATACTTAAGGTGCAGAAAAATATAAAATGAGTAGAAAGATCAAGTTTATTGAGAATAAATCCAGTTAGAATGGAGTCCTTTGCAGCAAAGAAACTATAATATACCATAAGTATTTTATACACATTGGTATTATGCAAAATCAATTGCTGAACACCTTTTGCTTTTCCACATGAAATACAGAATACATAGGAAGAGATGCTTAAAATACGTTACAGCAATTTAGATGACAAAGACTTTTTTACAAGACACCTTAAGCAATGCAGATTGAAAGTCTATTTAAAACTGCTGGCCATTTTTGCTTCAATAAATAATAAATCAACAACTTACCAATGACTTCAGCGTGCGCAAAGCTAATACACACTTCATGGACCATCTGATGTATGACTCTATGTGCTTGACTTTTGATAGATTTATTTACATGACAAAAAATATACCCTCTGCACCTGAAAAGAAGCAAGTGCAAAAGTTACTTAAAAGCTTAGACGGATTCAGAAAAAAGGTTGGGTCATAGAGAGATTAGAACACTTTGAAAAAAATAAGCTCAAAGCACCATATCTCACTTTTCAACCTCTTACCAAAAGGGATGAGAAACACTATCTCTCTCTGAGTAACCTTCTTTACATTTTTGTACTCGGGATGTGTTACAACCTCCCCCTCTGTAGTTCATGACAATGGTCACTGACAGCAGCAGCGCAACACCTTGGTTGCATTAATTTGGTACGGCAACGACTGTGACCTTCGCATCCCTCTGTAGGGACCAAGGCCAGGTGGGTCAGGCAGCCCCAGCCCTGCTCTAATCTTGTGCAGATACTTCGGCTGGGCTTTTGAAGAAGAGCAGGCGCTGTATAAAGATACAGCCAGGAATCCACAACACCTGTGGACTGACCCAAGAGACTGATTTAGAGAGAATCTAAGCAGAATATGTGTAGGCACCTTTCCCACTGAACCTCTGCTGAAATTGTAGTTTAAAGAGCGACTTAGCCTTTTATGTTTGCTTGCAATACACTATGATCTTCATGGGACAGTGAAAAAAGGAATCTTTAGCTTTGACATATTCGGGCACCACTTAGTATTTTGGGGGGTTGTTTGTTTTTTTCTTGTTATTATCACTCGAGATACAATTTTTAAAGAAATAATATGTAAAAGAGGAAAGAGTCATACAGAGTAAGTTAAGGATATTTACTGTATTCTCAGATGGTATGATGAAAGTACCTACACTTACAGAGGGCATAAAAAAGAAATATTAAGAGCTCCCTCTTAAGAAATATTTTTATTGCTAGTAATTTTTGCATAGATGGGACTGGAGTGGCACAACCAGGTTTTAATCTGAATCTCTTTACACATTTTTTACAAGTGTGTCATAATACAAGCATTAAGAAAGTGAAAAGTTTTTCGTCTTGATTGAAAGCTGTGGGCCTCCGCCTCCCCCAAGCCTATATTTAAAAATCTGACACATTAGTTATGAATATGTTCAAAGTAATTTCTTTTTTGGGGATAAAAAAAAAGAGCCACCTGTTGCCTATGACGCATCAGAATATAGGAAAAATAAGAGATTTTAAAGAATAAAATGCTAATGTCACTGATGAAATGACATGTAAGTGCACACAGAGCAGAGGAAAAAGACAGCATTCCCTGTGGTATCTGATTTCACCTGATCAGCTCAAACTATTTCTCACTGAATTACAACCTCTATATAGACATGTTTGGCAAAAAACAGGGTTTTTCAACAAAGTTGGTGAAAAAGAAATAGATGAAACCTAGCCTAGCAAATGGTTACTCGGGAAACAGTTGGTGTAGGTGCAAGTTACCGCTTCTGTTAGGAAACAGACAGGGTCATCTCTTTGAGGTGACCGTCCACTTCCACTCTTCCGTTCTGCTCTTTATCAAAACAACACCCTGGGCTTGAGAGACAGTGTCCTTTTAAAAACTATATGTTGGGAGCAAATGGTCTTGATTTTGATGAGCTGATGTTGTGTGTTGTTGAGGAAGTCCTCTGATAATTCCCAACTCTGACAATTGCCAGGATGAAGACAACAGCTAGCGTCTGAAACAAGTTTTTTCATCTGAGGCTCATAACTGACACAGTCACAACCCATTTCGTGACAGCTGATGAGAATCAAAGTTCTGATTTTCAGCACAATTACCTGTATCTTAGTTATAGGGTTATTTGACATTCACAGGGGTAATGAGTTAAACAATTTCTCACAGATATCATTAAAACTCACATTACTATGCAGAAAGCAAAATTTGATTGACAGTGCCAAAACTTGTGTTTTACAGCAGTAGTTACTCTGTTCTGTGCTGCACCTACATCAAACAACATCTTTAATGGCTCATAAATTACAAATGGTGAAAAAAAACCATGAAGTCAGAGCAGGAAATGCAGTTAAAAAGAGCACTACATTGGCAAAGAGCAGTAGATAACAGCATGTTAACTACATCTTCAGACAGAAGGCTTCAGGGATTAAATAAAGGTATAGCACTGGTATCCATTCATATTTTAAAGATTTGTTTATTCTACACTGAATATTCAATTTTCTTAAATTCTTGCAGTTTCAAAGCAATATCAAAAATCATCTAACATTTTTTAAAATAACAGCAGTAACCATCAACTTGCTTCAAGACAGCAAGCAGAATTAATGTGAAGAGTTTTTCAGGTCAAAACCCATGAATTTACATCCATGAGTCACATTGATTATTATAATCTTAGTAGGTTAATTAGACTGTAATTTTGGTTTGCTTTTTTATGTTGTTATCAGTGGAAAGTAGTATGTAAGATGTACTGCTCAGCAAAGAAACAAGCAAAAATTTCAGAAAAACAATAAGAAAAGCAAGAGCTAGGGTTTTCTTAAGAGTTTGGGTCAAGGTTTTTTTAGAGATGCATTACAAATAGTTAGGGTCTTCTAAATTAATTCATAAAAAATGAGGCACTATATCTTACTGTCAAGCAACTTTGTTCTCAAAGCCACGCTCTAACACTCAGCAGCATATTTTTTTTAACCACTATGGTATTTCTTGAGGATTCAGTGCCCCAAAGTGTGGCAGGATAAATGTCAGGGTTCTTGGATGGCTGATCACAGAAAGCAGAACAGTTTATATGTGTTTAAACCGAGGTTCACTTGCTCTGGAGTTTGATCAGTGTGAGCCAGGGCATTGCATCCCATTTCTGGCACCCTGATGCTGTACCAGGGATGATACCAGAGTTGCTTGGAGTTACGTCATAAGGGAAAGAAAAAAAAGTTGTTTGGTTTTTTTTTTTTTACAGCAATGTTCCACATCTGTGTAGTAGGAAGGCAGGGAAATAGTATAGTCTATGCAGTGAGTAGAAAGAAAACATTTGCTTGCAGCATAATTTTTATTCGGGAGCAGGCTATCCCATTTTAATTCTTTACTCTAAAATGCTATTAGAAAGAAAAGAAAACAACAAGCTCTATACCTCCACACAAAGCACTGCAACTGCAAGAGCACATAAAAAACACTGGCTTCTTTGGACTCATCTTTGTAACATTCAGAGAGATTTGGAGATATTAATGAGAGACAAGATACGATACCTATGGATAAAGCAGTATTTTAAGTAGTCTGTTGCACTGGAAATATGACACATACTAATGACTGTACTAAGATTTAAAAAATAAAGTTTCCAAAGAGAGATTCAGTTTGCTTAAATGAGCAACTAAATAAAACCAAATAATCGTATATTAGGTTTTTCACGTCAATCCTAACAAGTCACTTCTTACTTTAAGGAATCACCTCCAGATAAGCTCAATTCAACAAGTCTATTTTTCAGTGTCCAATTAGGACCCCTCCTCCCCTGTTACTTTCAGCAATCATTTCATTGATTGTATAAGACAGTTCTTGCCCTTGAAACAATAGGTATTGGGATTCTTTTGAAGTAAAGATAGGCACATATACTACGAGACTAAACTTCCTAATGCCATATCCTGTGACTGAATCTTGCAAGTCTTGCAGAATTATTTAATTTATGCAAACCAGCTGAACTGTCTGCAAAGCCTGTGAAAGAAATAAGTCAAGAGTTAATTTTTTTCAGTTACCTGGAGATGGCTAAACAAGGCTTTTGTAGCTATTCTGATAAACCTGCGTGTGATAGTAGTCCTTGCAATATGCCTGAAATACCCTTCTGGAAAACATTTGTTCTAAGCAGGATGTATTCATTATTTCCTCTTAATCCATGGGGTTTAAAGCAGATTTTTTTTGTGTGTCCTATGGATATTATGCAGTACTTTAATATATAACAAATGCACTGCTTTGGTATTCTTCAACTTCAAAACCTAAGAAACAACTGATTTGATAGAATAACACTAAAGAAGGCTGTTTTTCTAATAGTGTTTGCTCTGTAATTTTATAAAATTAGCATAGATGAACACCAAAATAATCACCGGAAGAAAAAGTGAGGGGTTTTCTCTTTAAAAAACAAATAGCTAATACGGCTATTCCTTTTTTTTTTAAAATCAGAACATACTTTAATACAGGGCTTTTTTCCTATTAATATTATCCTTTGGTAATTTATGATAGTTTCAGCAAATACAAAGTGCTCTCTCCCCATTCCTTTTCCGAGGAAGAAACCAAGAAAAAGAAATCCTCAAAAGACATTATTGCCAGTAGGCTGATCTGTTTTGTGTGCTCTTGATATTATTTACTATAAATTATTTAATTTGGTCAGGGAATTTATCTAAAAATTAAAACCAAATGCAAATTAAGAAATGTAATTGTACATAGCCTTAATAGCAGTAGGTTCATTCTACAGTTAACTAGCAACAAGGTACAAAATACACTCTAATATTATTACTATTACTAGGGGCATGGCTTTAAAAACCATTAAGGCGTATCTAGATTTAATGAAGTGAGAGCTGTTTCTGGTATTGCTCTAGCTCCCATAAAGGGACAAAAGGGAGAGCTTCCTTAGCTGCTATGGTAATAGCCAACTTCATATTAAACGTGCACTTACTGAACAACACACTCCATTTACAAGAATACTAACTCCTGGGCACAGTCAAATATAGATCTATAAAACCAAGGTAATGTGTTTCCTCACCTAAACTTTGCACATAATTTTTACATTAAAGGGCATTCAGTTTACAGATTCACCATGAGGAAGAACTAAAAATACATGGCTGTTACAAGTTAATCTTAGAAAATGACATTATTACAGTGAAAAGACAAACAGTTGGTCAGATTCACAGATGAAGAAACATATTACAAATATATATATATATTTCTTGTGTAAACACTAGATATGTACAACAAATCCAGAAAATGATGTTTGATTAATGATAACTGCTGACTCTTTGTACATGCACTTGTGTGTGAGTGTATTTTTACCCATACTTACAAAAAAATGCAAATTCTTTTTTCAAAGTTAGTATGGCTTTACATTCCTAACTAAACTAAATCTTACCCCATAAAACATGAACAAACACATCATCACCACCACCATTGATTCTAGGAATATCTTAACCACGTAAGTCCTATGAAACACAGCACAGGTGTCCTATAAGACACTTCAAACTGATCCCCATGAATATCAAATATAAATCTTTGCAAAGATGTAATCACATCACTGACTCTCACTAGGTCCCAACCATATATCTACATTGTATTTGTGCTTTGCACCCTCCCTTCCAGCTTAAGAATTAGTGCATTAGAGATATGAAAGTATGGTTTGAGGAAAATTCATGATGTATTCTCTGGTTAGAAAGAAAATCATATTGCTATCTGATCTTTACATTACATTCCAGAAACACCACTGGGGCCAACAGGACACACATTAAGGAAATCCACTCCTAACCAGTTAGCCTATATTCCTGATGAATTTCTCCAGACTTTACCCTCATTTTTGATGAACGATAATCCACCTACTTTGGATGTTGCAACTTGAGTTTCTGTTCAGCACAGCATCCCTCCTGGCCTAGGTTAGAGGTTCTCAATTGACAGGCCACAGATCACAGAATACGGAAAATTCATCCACCACAGAGCACAGCTTTCTTTCCCAGCTCAGTATGCAAGCAGCAATGGTCACAACCAGTCAATTGGGATGTTAAGATAGGACTTAGGTAAAAGCTTCTTTACTAGCAGCATAGTGTAGCACTGAACCAGGTGCAGAGGTGAAGAATGTCCATCTTGGAGATTTCCAGGACTTGGAAGGATGAAACCACAGCTGAGCTGATCTACTTTTGGAAAGTTGACAAGGAGTTTGGACCAGATGACCTCCAGAGGACCCTTTTACCTTCTGCGGTTCTCTGAAAACTCTGCGATGACAATAGTGATCTATTTAGACAGACTAAAACCACAGGAATAAGCTTTGCAGGATATACACTTCCTCCAGTGGACTTTATACTTCTACTCATAGAAAGAGACATTATTAATGATTTACAGCTCCTGCAATGCATTCATTTGCAATGAATTCACAGTACAGTAAGAAAAATGACAAGAGTGCTGTTCTGCACTCCTAAGAGAAGCTCTAACCTGAAACATGGGAAATAAGAGAGTAAGTCCCATGTTCATCACAAACTTTCTACCTAATTTATACATACCTTAGGTAATGTTTCCAGACTTCCCATATGGAGAAGGCTTGTGATCGGCTTCTTCCATTGTCAGGTATCCTAGATCTAATCCCGTGCTCTGGGGGATGGCAATGCGACTGATTTAACATGGATAGTGCACCTTCAAACTTAGGTTTGGTAGAGCCGCTTATAGCAACATCCTTATGCTATTTCCTGTGGTCCATTTGAACTCAGCCAATCTGTATACCAGTCATGATGGCAACTGGTTGGAGTACTCTCTTGCACCAGAATTAAATTGGCACAGAAATATATGTGGAAGGGCTGGTCTCATAAAAATCAGTTAATCATACTTCAATACATACAGCAAATGCTCAAACTATAATCACAAGCTGGAGATGGAAGAGGAGAATAATTATTTGCCCAGGCTAAATGCTGAAATAATTTTTAAAATCATACTTTATGGAATCTATTGAGCAAGTTGCAGAAGAGAAAATTTTTTTGAGAAAGATTATAACTGGCAGTCTGTGAACAGTTATAACAGCAATGGCCATTTAGGCCAGCTCTGGTACTAATGTTTACTCTCCTGAGAGAATAGTTACCTCCCCAGAGGAAGCCTACAAAAGTGTTAATGACAAATGAATTGATTCTGTTTATTCTTGTACGGTAACCTAGTGGTAGGCATTACAATAGTGCTAAAAGATTGAACCCAAACAAGAAACTATGTATAGCATATCTTTTCAATTGCTCCTGGATTTTAGAATTCTAGATCTTGAAATGGGTGTGTTTTGATAACTTCAACCTACGTAAACATAGCTTTATATCTATTTTCTGTCATGAGAATATGTGGAAAATTACTAGATTTCCATTTACATCATTACTTGCTGGCAAGTAATCAAGATTGTTATGCTAAGCTGTAAATAGCCATCTAGGGAATTCATTAAACCACATCAGACTATTAGAAAAGGGTGTCTTTTTCCTCCTTGAACTTTTTTTCTATTATTTGTGACTCATAGTATTTTCTCTTTACTGTGCAAAACATTTAACTTTCTTTTCAAAACACATGCTATTCCTCATTATTGGCATTGATGTATTTACTTCTGACACTATATTGTCTGTCAAAAGCGTAGCATTGAAAGTAACATTTTAAGATGACATTACAACTGAGGTGAGGAAGATTAAAGAGCTTGGCTTTTGAAATTTTCAATTGCTTATCAATGTTTGTGAATCCTCAGTATCATCAGCAATCACACCTATTACTTAACTTCTGGTTTTTTTCAGCTAATAAATCATCTGAAGTTTGCGCATGAAGTAATGCTGCAGAAACTACATTGATTTTCAGTCCACAGCACTTCAACTAGAAACAAGGTCATACGTTGCATTTGCTTTTCTTTGCTGCCCCATCTAACCCCCTTGGGGTTTCTTAGGTAAAGGGACTTTGAAAGAGAACATTTGTCCTAGCCAGCTGGAGCCAAGAAAGTGCCTTAAACCCATGCACATTAAATGACATAATGCTCCATTCTATGTGATCTCTCCAGCAGATAATACAGATAACACTGTTTACCACCATGCCACAGCCTGTGTATTTTTCTATGCACATTGGCTTCCTGCTACTTCAAACGGTATCAGGAGACAGGTAATACAGATTGCAAGAGACATTTGCTGCAAAACTCAATGTAGCTGAGCAAACCTTCGGTATTTCTCTGCGTTTCCTACAAAATGTAAGAGGAAGGACTTAAATCTTGAGTAGATAAACCTTGAACAGGTATTTTTTTATTTAATTCTGCAATAGTTTAACTTAAATTAAATTATTTTTAAAATCTAAAGTTGAAAAAATACTTTTTTTCCTTAATGAGATGCTTCTTTCAAGTGTGGCAAGGAAAGATATATTGCACAACGCATACATCAGATCACTTACCACAAGTAAAGCAAGATCCAGGGAGCTGAAAGAACTGGCACTGGAATACTATATCGACAAAGAAGAACATTTAAGAGAAAATAGCTATAAGTACAGATCTCTGTGAACTGAAATATTAAAAAAATATGTTATTTGGGTCATAAAAACATTAAGAACATAGCATGATTGCACTTTGATATATATTTCTGTCTCATTTGTCCTGTATTTTCATACAGGAAACCAAGTATTTCATCTGGGTTACATCCTCAGCATCATTCTTTAATAATAGAACTAGTGACAATAATTGTTCTTCTTAGATTAATGGGACACCTTATATAGAAAAACACTCATTCAAAGACTAGACACTGCAGAAATGGAACCAAATATAACAGATATCTGCTTTATTGCATTTGCTATATAATGCAAGAAACTGTGCCTAAAAGGCACTAATATGCATGTTGCTATTATTGCTAGAAATCTGGGTCCCTGTGTCTGCAGTTTTCAAAAGTGCTATTGCAGGCAGAAAGAAATTAAACTTTGGAGGGCTACTGAGAGCAACTAATTTAGGCATGGCATTAAAACATGCTGCTTCCCTAGGCATCTCCTCAAATGATCTGATGGATTATTTATTACGATTAAAATTTTGTCCTGGGATTGTACTTCAGCACCTTACTCCAAGCCATGTTCTGCTAGGAGTGCCACTAGACCACAGAGGCTTATCCCTATTTGCTTACAATCTAAATATAAAACAACACAGATACAAATAGTTGAGGGACTGTCATATCACTAAGACAATATTAGCCAGCATAACAGCAAACAGAATAACATTTATAGAATTATTATTCAGTGTTAGTTTAGCATCTTGGACTGGTGCTAAGGGCTTCCTGCCATTTCTTTTCCTTCAAATGGAGCTCTCTGCTATTACTGCAGTTCAGCAGTGTTTATGATGTTCATTTTGCCCTTAAACCCAAATTGAACATTAGCATTTTGTAACCTTACCCACTTATACGTTCCAGTATGAAGTGAAGCCAAAGTAGGTTCAAGGGATGAGGGAATCCAGCTCATAAAATGTTAATTATTGCTCCTATAAAAATCTTAATTAACTCGAGTCTAAAATGCCAACAGAAATATGTGTCATCTTTGTTTTAAACTTGGAGGTACTGGTGGTCTGATATGTCCTGCACAAGAAAAGGTATATTTACCAAACAGAACGCAAAACAGGAATTTACAAGTTATAAAAATTAACATTACATTTTTTGACTTAGGACCACGTAGGTGAAAAAAGTAAACGTCAGAATAATGAGAAAGCAGGCTTCATCTGTGTTCTCCCAAAAAAAATGCTGAACAGTCACTGCAGTAACTGCACACACCACAGAAACATTCTTCAAACTTGAAGCTCATCATTTCAGAGTAGACCTCTCAGCAGCCGTTGAACAACCAACCAGGTTTACGGGCTTCCATTTGTTAGTCTAGTCTTGCTCAGTCAGACACCTTTTCCTTGGATTTCACTTTTCCTGTTGATATTTGCCATGAGAAGAATAGTGGCATGACTCATGGGATACCAGGGCACTCCAGCGATTAATCACTCCAGCTCCTTTAGGCCATGAATGGTGTGAGAGTTGGAAGACACCAACGTTGTAGACAGAGAACCAGCAACAAAATGAGGAGCTTGAGTGTTTAGTTAGACTTGGCCCTGGCAGTAGCAGACGAGGAGTCAGACAACCTTCAGGACGAGTTCAGCATCAATTTCACATCTTGTGTATCTTGCTAATTTGCTAATTGCTAATTTTCCAGTGACTTTAATGAGGGCAGAAACAGACCACTAGAAAGACAAAAATAACCAAGTGACTCAACACAAGAGTTTTTATTTTTTTCAAGAAAATGGTAAAAGGAAGGAAGGAAGGAATGAAAAAGGAAAGAAATCATGTATAAAAGATATCAACAGAATCCTCTTAAGTACTAAGAAAGTAAAAAGAATTATCAGCCAAAATAATACAGATTTGCAGCATATTCCAGTGAAACATATACGCACACAATTACTATAAGGCGAGAGGAAATAAGCTTCATTCATTATTCCAGGCTGACAACAGGGTAACAGTGGGAAAGATCTGACTCATATCACTTAAAGAAAAAAGCTTATGATGATCAGTTGTACTAATAACATCTCTACGAAATGCTTTAACTTTCAATAAATGCTATTGTTTCAAGCAGAGCTCTTGAAATGGAATTCTAAACCATAAAGTAATTTAAAAAATATTCTTATTCAAATGAGATAAAAGATAATTTTTATAAAGTGGTGCAAAATGTAATTAATATCTGGCTCTTGCTCTTTACTCAGTCTTTTTTTTTTTTTTTTTTTTAATTCTGATTCATTTTTGAGAAGACACTGATTTGAGAAAATGAAAAGCATTCTCTCACAGCATGCAGAAATAACCTTCATCCTCTTCATGGCAGTACCAGGCAGAGCTGTTGACATCCTGAATACATCATTGGGTATCAAGACAAATTGCTAGAAGAAGTGTTATAGAGAAAACATAAATTTATTGCTACTTTGTCATGGCTTGTCAGTTAAGCACGTGGAAGGGGTTCTGTATCACACTTTCCTGTTTAAAACCAAAACTGTTTATTGATTTAACTGGTGATGAGGCGATTGCCTCAGATTTCCCACTGAGTGGGCAGACACATCACTGTTAAAACGTTAGCTGCCTTAGCACAGGGAATAGAGGTCTAATAGCCATCATAACTTCTTACCAAAGAAGAATTAACCACCTGCTTGTGCCAGACCAAAGACACAGATAGGAAATCTCACTTCACTTGGACTAAACAATGCTTAAAAAAATGGTTATTGGTGCTTGCCTTTGTTTTCCAGGTCACATACTTCAGCTTCACAAGTTTCCTTGTGTTTGGTTTTGAACAGAAATACAAGTGTGTATTCTAATTCATAAGGGTTTATCTGCACAGATTTACAGTTATTCAGAACATGTTCTTCCCTTAATGATGAGGCACACTGCAGCTTGAAACATGTATAACTTTATATTTTACCTCCTTTGACAATATTGACTTAATCCTGGAAAGATAAGCCTCGTGTTTAGTTATATACACTTCCATTTCTAGAGCACTGCAAATGCACACAGTGCTAAGAAAGCAGTCTCAGGAGAAGAGGTTTCTTTCCCAAAGGTCTTTAAAGTCAGATGTGATGAAGAAAGAACAAACAAGGGGAAAAAAAATCAGTATATTGACTGGATAGTGGCTTTTTTGTACAGGAATGTCTCATGGAATAGGGAAGACTTCAGTGCTTTCTTCAAAATCAAGCTGCACTCAAGTACTACAGCATATATAATACTACCTGCTCAAGAAAAACTAGATGAAGAAAGAGAAGAACAGGTTTAATTGGAGAGCAAGGAGAGTAAAGCATCTATCAAAGCAGAGATAGAGACTGCTGCAGAGTTACATATAGTTCGATTGATTGACAAGTAGCAGCTTGGACTAGACAGTAAAGGATGGGACAGGAGAAAGGGGCAAGAGGAGGGAAAGCAGAAGAAAAGAAAGACTAACAACTAGTCTTTAACTGAATGAATGGAGAGGAAGAAAACAGAACTTAGCAGGGAAAAAAGGGGTGGCCACAAAGGAGAGCCAGACAGAATACCAGTTTGAGGCTTTGGATGAAAGGATGAATTTTAAAGGTCTTTTTCCCCTATGGGAAAATATCCAACTTAATATCAGCAATTTCTTCCCATGGAAATGATCGCTTTTGAGAGAATAATCATTGTTAGTTAGACATTACAAAATATAATTGTTGAAACATAAAACTTTCAACCCATTATAGTTATGTATGTTGTACCATGATTTTAAATGGGAAGCGAACACTCATATGCTGACTGGCTGTGAATTATAATGCCAATTAGACAAAGCAGACAACTAAACTCCAGTTCTATAAGTGTGACTGCAGGAGAAAATTAATTCTTTGCTAGTGACAGCTGGTATTAAAGACAAAATTCAGAGAAATACCAGGCTGGCCCAACTACCATTCACTGTACTCTTTATTGCACAAAGGGAAAATACTTGCAGGTTCTTCAAACCATGAAAAAAAGTTAAGGGGATGAGCAAATCTGGGACAAATTAGCCAACTAAATCATTAAAATGATCATCAACTTGACTCCCAACTGCTTGCATTACATAGATAGAAATAAAAAGCGCAACTCTGGCACCCATTTTTCTCCAGTTCCAAATGAGTCCAGAGAGCCCTATACTGATTCAGACAAAAAAAAAGAGCATAATTCTTGTAAATAGTTATTGGTGTGCATTTAGCCCTTTGTGGGCCTTATGAAATGCATTCACAGCAGTACTCATTCAAGTGTTTTAATTACTCTAATATCTGCTGTAGCAGTAGTGACATAGTAGCATTTTGAACTTGACCTACTGATATAGCCTCAGGAAAAAACCTGATTATCTGGGCTTTGCAGCTTATGTCAAAAGTCCTTGAAGGTTTACACAACATTTTTCCATTACTCCTTTTAAAAAGTGGGGAAAAAAAAAAAAAAGCAAATAAGTCAATACCCCAGAGTATGTAGAGTAGAGAAAAGGTAAGTTGTTACAGTAGATCAAAACAAAAGTCATAAGATAAATATTGTAACATCATTTTGAGGCAGGACTAATTAACGTGGGAGTTTTGCCACACTCAGGACCTGAGTTACACGTGTCTACAAAGATGCCACCTGATTTTAATTAGGTTAGGGACACCTAACTAGTACTACATTACACCTTATAATCCTGTCCCAGTTTGATCCCACATGCTACATCCAGAATCCCCCTGAAAATTAGAATATATGGTCTTTAATGTGTGAACAACTCTGAGGACTTGCAATGCTTACAAAAACTCTCCAAGCTTCTAAAGGTGCAGCCAACTGGTTGTCTTCCTTTGATTGTCTCAACACAATTGAAGCAGCTTGTCACTATTAACATTGTATTTCTGAGATCTTATTTCATCTTCTTCAGCTAACCATTTCTGGAAGTGGCCACACCTTTGTATGCTCAGCTTTTTCTGTAAAATTCCTGTTATACCTGAAGAAGTACGTGTTAGCAAACAAGAGAGATTAATCTGCAATTTTTTCCCCTTTTCTTTTTGGAAAATCTACTTGCAAATTCTATACATGAATAAACTCATTTGTTGCTAAGACTGATCCTAGGATAGAGCCTCTAACACCTGGAAGTAGTCCGGATAGTAAACAGCTTACAATTTCAACAGCCTTTATTTTCACTCCTTTGTAAATCTGTCACCTTCCAAGAAAAGTGAGGAATGTTCCTCTGCTGTTAGGCCAGTCACTACGTTTGTAGCAGGAAGAGTATTTTAACATAATATATTTCAGGCAGAGGAAATTTCTCTACAAAATCACATTTCCTTTCCAAATCTAGCCACAAGGAGCTGCTGAAATAAAATTCTTCTTTTTTGTGGGGCTTGTTTGGGTTTTTTTGAGTAAAAACCACCACTTCACTGCTACCAATGCAGAGTCCTGTATCTAGCTCTGTAGCTGTCTAGAGAAGTTTCTCTAACCACCAATACTGATAGACGAGCTTCTTGGTGACCTTATCACAAGTTTTCCTGTAAGGGAGAACTTGATGAGAACCACAGGGAGGGCAGAGCTGCAAAGCCCCTGAAAGCCCAGTGTCCAACGCCAGTCAAGGGAGTTGCGGGAAAGCACTGCTGGTTCTCTCCCCTCCCTACAAGCCACAAACCAGACTACCATGCTTCAAACTGGAGTGGGGGATTGGACAGGCTTAAAAATGACCCAGAAAAAAAAGGTGGTCTTTTTGTTTCGCGTGCTCCAGATCAGTTATCCAGTACAGCGCAGCTGAAATACAGAAGCCTAGGAGAAAGAACAGGCAATGTTACAAGGTGTGGCAATATCTTAAGCCCTTATCTCTAAGAGGCTGCTGCAGTGGGAAGTGACCTGAGAAATCTAAGATCAAAGCAGTCAGGAGACATAAAAGGGCCTCTAAAAGGCAGGTCAGAGCACTGACACACATTTACGTGGCATCCAAGGGTTAGTCACATAGCGGTCTCAAAAAGGGACTATACACTTGGTCAGGAAAACAGGCTTCTTGGAAAAAAACAGAAGAAAGCCAAGCTGCTTTCTCCTTTCATTTTGAATTACACAATCTCATTCAAACTCCTCACTAAATTACTGTATTACAATAATAAAAGGGCACTTTTTCGGTAACTCTAGTCATTCCTAACAAACTCATCCTGTGGAAGTCGTCTTTGAGGTGAGACCAGCAAAAACCTACATATACATAGATAAGAAATACAGAAATATTTTTCCCACCCTGAACTGTTTTAATCAAACATTAATATTCTCAACTTATGTTTGTTTCCTCTATTCATGCAACCTTTGATTTTTTTCTGAATATTTATTACTCTTTTAAATACTCTTTAGTTTTACAATGTTATTTCGCCAGCTGTACTTTTGAGATATTCCTATTTTTCAATTAGTTCCCCTTTTATTTTGCTTATTTAATTTTAGCATTTGCAGCAGAGTATAAAGTGCAGTATAAGCACAGGTCACAACAATTTCCATGAAGAAGAATTAAAATTAAATAGAAACACATTTATATATTAGATTAAACAAAGACTTCATCACTTATTCAGCAGTGCTTTGTCCTACCACCAACACTAAAAATGGTAATGTTATCCGTATGATCAATGGAACAGACACATAAAAGCAGCTGTATTGGATATTCACCAAAAGACATTAAAACAATTGTGCACTGAAAGCTATGGAGATACAAACATCAAATATTAAAACATTTGCTGGTAACTGCCCAGCTTGCTTCATAGTGCAATAAAAACAATTATACATTAATTTGGGGGTTGCAAGTAAAGGGAACAACACCCTTATTTGTGATTTTGTTTATTATTCAATAATATTCCACCTGTATCATTAGTAACCAGAAGACAGCTATAGAACACACAGACAAATATATTTGATATTCAAAATATGTCAACAAAGTTCTGAGTAAGCATCATTTTTAAGTGAAGCTTTACTGTTTTAGAAAGTTAAAGGGATGCAACTCAATGGTTTTGGCCCTTGTATTTGACAATCCAGTTTCTAAGCAGTGAATCTAGACTTGTAATTCTATAGATGTCTGGTAGTACCTCAGTCATGACATTCCCAAGCATGAACACTCAGCTATAAGTGTCTCATTGCTGAAATCATAATAACTACCAGAAAACAGGTCAAGAAGAGGAAAAGTGGAATAAGGTCCTATAGCCAGCTTATTCATCGGGAATAAGCTCAAGGCAGGCAAGGAGAACCTAGCTACATTGTGAGCTTGGTTTGTCCTTCAGATACTTGCTACTTCATTCCTGAGTTCCTGTACAGAGAGATCAAAAAACCTTCTTACAGGAGGAAACGTAGGTGTGGTCGAACTCTCCATCAGAGACATGGCCCAACTGATGGGCCGGTCCCCACAAGCAGCAGAGGTGCAAAAAATAGAAGAGTTCTGTGGGTTGGCGTGCACACTCAACGCTGTCTTTCTGCTCTAGACAATGCTTGTGCTGAACAGCACGAACATGAGCCAATCCATACCAGCCATCCGTGAGGTTTATTTGCTCCCTGATGCTTTTACAAAGATAGCTTTTACTTTTGTAGGAAAGAAAGAGTCCGTGCTTTAACACTTGCCTTTAGGAGTCTCAGCTGTTAGATCAATGCCCTAAGTTCAAACTCCAATGAAGAATGTTATAGCAAGGGAAGTGAAATCTATGGAAGCATGCAAGTTTGTAAGGGTTTTGCTTAATTAGGACCATATACTTTTGCAATTTGCAGAATTAAGCTCCAGATGATTTACAGTCCACCCCATTTTCTTGCATATTTTTTATTTGGCATACATTCATTACACAAAAAGACATTTGGACTAACAAGAAAGCATGTACTTATTACTTACCTGTCTTTTCTTCCTGTAATCCAGACTTTGTCATCACTAAATCTCTGCTTATTTTTCAGATGTTTCCACAATTTATCAATAAAAGAATATTTTTCTTGCATGTCAAATCAGATATTATCCTGACAAGTGGTCTACTTTATGCTTAAGCAACCTTCTGAAGGTTTGATATTGCTACTAATGCAAGGCACCAGATCTCACTTAACTATCCTCTGCAGATGTAATTAAGTACTTCCAAATGTTTTGCTTAATTGCATTCTTTAATGTTCTGAGTGATGTTTTGCTCTTTTCCTTCACATATGAATTGCATTTATAGCTTCCAGTAATCCCATTTATCACTGCAATTTGCTTAGCTTGAAATGTGCTACATTAATTAGTTCTTTTCAAGTCTTTAAAAAAAATGTCTGGAGATCTTTAATTCTATATGGGCAATTTATTATTGCTTAAAAGAATTACATATTGTGGTCTGTTGCTCTTTTTTATAAACTTATTTTAGTATTTCCCTGTATAAAAATTATCTTACATGATCACCTTTCATAAACTCTCCCTAGTGAGTATCATTGTAATTTTTTTATGGTTATAAAAGTCTCCCAAGCATTCAACAGCTAATTCTAAACAAACAGCATTAGGTGGTTTTTTTATTTATTTTTTTTTTGGGGGGGAGGGTAAATTGCTATGCCAAAATAAGTTTGTAAAGCTACATATATTATCAGAATAAGCAATTTCCATGTTTAATTAGTATGTAATGTGGCAATGATGAAGGTGCACCATGCAAAGAAATACAGGGAAACCCATAGTGGAATTGTTCTTTGTACAGTTATTAATCTGGAGAAGAAAAGATTGGTTTTTATCTTTCTTGAAATAAAGTGAGAATACGAATTTCATCCTCCATCCTCCTTTGGTTTCAGCATTCTGTCCTGGTTTAAGAGTCTACTGCTGCAAAGGCTTGTGCACATGCTTAATTTCAAACACATCAGTTCCCACAATGAGGTCAGTGCCTTTAAGCACAGGAGTAAGTCTTAGTAAGACCACAGTGTTATTCACAACATGTTGACTCTGGTCCAGGGGAATTTCTGAAGTCATCTGTTCCCCTCCTGAAGAGGAGATGAGGAGGACTGAATCTATTGACATACATACTGCTATAATTCAAAAGGAGATCTAGTATATGGTGGAATAATGCAAATATTAAAGTTGAAAATAACAGTGATAATTAGATATGACTAGTGTTACCTGTCTAACAAAGGCATGGCTTTCAACTTAGAAAATTCAAGGTGGTGGGAGTTTCAGTTGTTTGGGAAATTGGTACACCGTGAACTCCTACTTCTCATAATAGAAATAGAACCTACCTATTCCCTTCTAACATGCACCTTTAGATGCCCCAGATCATGTTCTGCTACAGTGAATTGCTCCAAAATGAAACATATTTTTCTGTTGTTTTGTTTGATTGTTTGGTTTTCTTTTTGATGTGTCAGTAGATACAGTTTTGTTCTTTCACTTATTTTTGTTTCAATAATAACAAAAACATTGTTCGCCTCTAATTAAGGGAAAGCTGTAAAGGAGAAACTGTTTTAAAAAGAAACTTTCATGGGCTCTATTATCAATCCTTTCAGATAATTATTTGAAACAAAATGACACTACAGTATATAAATTACTTGTAGTTAACCAGTGGTAAAAGTGATTTTTAAATGAGCCACAATGGGAAAAAAAAGTTTTTTGGGAGAAATGTTATGATTTGGTTTATTTACTTTAGATTTCACAGCCTAGGAGTAAGATGACAAAGCAAAAATCCTTTATTCTTAAAGGGCATTTAGCAAATGGGATTCTAACAGAAAAAAAAAGAAAACCAAACATTTGAAAAAAGAAATTTAGCAGAAATTGTAGGTCATCACTTCCTGTAAAGCAGTCTTATTTCTTGTGGAAAGAGGAATAATATATTAAGAAAGCAAACATTTGTTGATGAAAAACATTCATGTTAAAAATACTTTTCAAGTTTAGAAGTTACCTAGAAGCTTATAATCCTTTTTAAGACCAAGTAGTACTGAAAATTTCTGAGTACATGTAGATTATAATACATTTGAAGCATAATAAACACTGCAAAGAGGGACAGAGGCAGTTACCTCTAGACAAAAGTAAACTGTATACAGCAGCGGATCAGCTGATGTACCACCTGATTTTGTTTAAGTGAATTGTCTTGTTTCTCAGGATTTTTTTTTTAAAGAACAAGCATGCCACTTTTTACAAGTTTGGGGAAAGTGGAGGGGGGCTAGGAATTACAGAATGTTTAATAGTTAAGAAAAGAAAAAAAACCCCAAACTTTCAAAGATAAATAAGAGAAACCATACTGCATTGACAAAGATCCATCTAGCTATACCCATCCCTGATATTGGCCTAAAGCAAATGCCTAGTGAAGAATACAATAAACAAACAGCTTAACAAACGTACTGAATATTTCCCCTGGAATACTCTTTAGCAATGTAAAGTTCAAGAGTCTCCCGGAAAAGCAGTGGTTTTGTAAGGATGCAAACTCACTTCAAAATCTTTCTTAAAATGCGTACTACAACTTCAACAACCGTCATTAGAGTAACCACGGTAAAATAGATCAGCACAAAGTTAGTAACATGGTCCTATCACTATATAATAGTGAACTGTTAAACAAGGCTCAGAAGGTTTGCATCTTTATTCCCATGTAATGATTGCTGTTTGAAAGTGTTAAGATTTTTAGAAGTGATACACTGTGCCCTTTTTTGAGCAAAAGCAAAAGCATAGTGAAAGGGTGCTATTGTAACTTCTACTGCTGCTTAAGTCTTATTCTACTTTTCACACAAAGGAGGGAAGAGATTAGACAGAACAGTCAAATAAGAAATCCTGTCCTTAATGTTATCCTTGATCCTGACACTTTCTTTCATTGTACAGTCTGGAAGAAATACAGTCACTAATGTCAGTTTGTTGAAGTTCTGCTTGCCGGTTGCTTTTTTGACCTTCAGTTCCTAGTAACATGAAAAAGTTTTGGCCAGGTAACCCAAGTTCTAAAATAAATAAGGGAGGAACAAAGACAGAAAAGAAGGAAGAAAAAAAGAAAGAGGACTTGGGAGTGGGGAAATAACTTCATGAAGGCATGATCCATGCTCTAAACAGTGATCAAGATTTAGCTGTTGGGGACATATATAATTGAAGACAGCAAAAGGACCTGTTTCTTTGACCTGGAGAAGTCAAAGATGCTATCTTGCACTGAGGTAAGAGACACCATCATCTTCCTCCCCTCTTCCTGCAAACTGCGATCAGCTGAAACAAAAAGCAAGTGAACACCACTCTGGAAATCTCTCTACCAGCTGTACAATGGTCCTCACCACCTACTAACTTCTCCCACTTAAACCCAGCAAGAGAGCTGAGCACTGAACTCTAGTTGTGCTGAGAATTTATAAATAATACAATGCAAGATTATAACTTTAACTGTTTGAATAAGATGATTGAGTATAGGTCTCAGATTAAATTCTTACCCACGCTAAATAGTTTCCATCAAAGCTCATTTCCAGCACGTATCTGTTATGTTCAAATCACATTGTTTTCTTGCTTACCAAATACAATCACCACACGATAAAATAGCCCTGTTGCGTTTATTCATCACCCTGAACTAATTAATAAGAAAATCAGTAAGTGCTTACCATCTTTAAGAATCTCAACCTCTTTTTTCACCTGGATAGGCAATAGGATTTTACCGTATCTCTTGTGCATCAGAGGGAGCCATTCAGAGTTTTGGTTTTGCAACATGGGAAGTGTTGTCACATTATGACACAATTTAAAGACACAATAAACAGATTATATAGTTTGGGATATGATGGATTTCTTCGCTTTCACTTTAGCTGGTTTGAAATAAAAACTTTTTTTTTTTGAGGCACCAATTATTAAAATAGCAATATGAATAACAAATTTCACTACGATCTACACATGGCTATTCAGATAACAGCCCAAATTCTAGATTACAAAGAAAACTGTGTTCACAAATTTGTCCATTTGTCATTTGCTTTATAAAGAAGAAACTCCCCTGAAATACTGAAATGAGAGACTTCAGTAATAAGCCTGGAATTGGATGATCAGCAGGAAAAGACTATGGCAGAGAATATGACCAGAAAAGAAAATTGATCTTTCCATAAGAAACAGAGCAAAGGATTAAGGAATTAATCAAATATCAGAGTATGATGAAATAATTCAACCTAGAGTCCCTGGCCCTACTCCCCAGCATTTTCTTGCTCATAGAAGTAGAAACTTGGTTAGATTAGAACAGACTTATTTAATCCTTACCTTGCTTTTCCTTTGCAGGTTATTACTGTCTATAACATACTGCCCTTGTAGGCACCTCTTGCCTTTTTCCTGTGAGATACATAGAGGAGAAGCAGGCTAGGCAACAATAGGATATTCCAATTACTACTCTCTATACACAGTAGCAGGTAATAATAGAATATTATTATGCTGTTCTTTATATCTATTTTAAGAATGGATAAGATCAGCATCTCTGCAGAGGGTTTCCAGGCAGGTAGTTTTTTTCAGAGTAGAGTTAAGAACTACATGACCTCCTGGGTCCTTTCCAGACCTAAACTTTTATGATTATATCAGCCCTTTGAAGACTTATAGATTGTGCCTTGCTTAAAGTGGCATATTCTCTCATCACTTGGACAATGCTTGGATAACGGTTTAGGTTATGGCTACTCTTTTATATTAATATAGCTAACACTCTTCTTGACATTAGGATACTTTGTTATTATCATATCTGACATGAGAAACAGTTTTATATCCTTCTGCATCAGCGGTATGCCGTTACCATTTGAAATTTCTCATAAAAATAATTAACAGAAATTAAAAGAAAGAAAATCATCAACATGTATTTTGCTGTAATTTACAATTATCATTTAATGGCAACACAGGAAATTGAGGTAATACAAATCTTCCCAGTCAAGAAAATTATTAATTACTAGTGATTCTGGTATATGAATTTTATTCAAATTAAAGATTAAAGGGTTTACAGTCATTTTACCAGCTAACCTTGATTCTTTTTTATGCTTAAGGCCGTACCTGTGCAACTGCAACTGTCAGTATTTATCAACTACAATCGTCAGTAAGAGATTTACACACACACACTTCACAAACCATCTCCAATAGCTTCCAGACTACCACTAAACCACCGGCTGGAAAATTCTACTTTTAGAATCTTAGAATGGTTTGAGTTGGAAGGGACCTTAAAGATCATCTAGTTCCAAAGCCCCTGCCATGGCCACAGGACACCTCTCACCAGACTAGGTTGCTCAAAGCCCCATCCAACCTGGCCTTGAACACTTCCAGGGATGGGGCATCCACAGCTTCCCTGGGCAGTCCAGTGTCTCACCACCCTCACAGTAAAGAATTTCTTCCTGATATCTTGTCTAAATCTACCCTCTTTCAGTCTAAAACCGTTACCCCTTGTCCTATTGCTACACTCCCTGATAAAGAGTCCCTCTCCATCTTTCCTATAGGACCGCTTTGAGTACTGGAAGGCTGCTATATGGTCTCCCCGGAACCTTTTCTTCTCCAGGGTGAACAAACCCAACTCTCTCAGCCTGTCTTCATAATCATCTTCGTGGACCTCCTCTGGACCCACTCCAACAGGTCCATGTCCTTCTTATGTTGGGAGCTCCAGAGCTGGACACAGTACTCCAGCTGGGGTCTTACAAGTAGACAGGCAGAATCACCTCCCTTGACCTGCTGGCCATGCTTCTTTTGATGCAACCCTGGATGCAGTTGGCTTTCTGGGCTGCAAGCACACATTGCTGGCTCATGTTGAGCTTCTCATCTACCAACACCCCCAAGTCGCTCTGCTCAGGGTTGCTATCAATCCATTCTGTGCCCAGCCTGCATTTGTGCATGGGATTGCCCCGACCCAGGTTCAGGACCTTGCCCTTGGCTTTGCTGAACTTCATGAGGCTGGCACAGGCCCACCTCTCAAGCCTGTCCGGGTCCCTGTGGATGGCATCCCTTCCCTCCAGCATGTCAGCTGCTCCACACAGCTTGGTGGCATTGGCAAACTTGCTGAGGGTGCCCTCAATCACGCTGTCCGTGTTGCCAATGAAGATGTTAAACAGCACCAGTCCCATTACTGACCCTTGAGGAACACCACTCATCACTGCTTGCTACTTGGACATCGACGCGTTGACCACAACTCTTTGAGTGCAACCATCCAGCCAATTCCTCACCCAGCTAGTGGTACATCCACCAAATCCACGTCTCTCCAGTTTAAAGTCCGTGTCAAATGCTTTGCACAAGTCCAGGTAGATGTTGTCAGCTGATCTTCCTGTATCCACCAATGCTATAATGCCATTGTAGAAGGCCACCAAATTTGTCAGGCACAATTTGCCTTTAGTGAAGTCATTTTAGCTGTCACTAATCACCTCCTTATTTTCCATGTGCCTTTTCATTGACTGTAGGAAAACTTATACAACCTTATTTGACTGAAAATAAATACTGTAAATGCTATCTTAAATACTCATGCAGCTTTAAGAATTACAAACAATAGACTATCTTACTTAAAATGCAGGTATTCTCTGTGGACCTTCTGTAGCACAATTCCTTAACCCATTTCCCAGGAACATAACAGGTCAATAATTCAATTCGGACTTAAAAGAACTAGAAATGCCCACTATTCAATAGTGATAATTTTCTATCTAAGTAGATCTTAATACCACTATTTGGATTGTGAAAGAAAATACAGCAGTATTACACAGAAATGATACAAATTGATGTACATCATTCCATTACTACATCACAGTCCAGTATTTTAACCAATCTCTTACAACACTGAAATACAGGTTCTCTTTAAATAAACACCTGCATTAGTGCCTCAAAAGACTAGAAATGTTTTGACCCATATTAATGTTTTAAGTTCACTTCCAGAAGCTCCATAACACAGGAACTATCTTCTCCCATCTATTTAGATATTCAGATAGGACAAGGTTGACTGAAAACATAACTACTTTGTAAAGATCAAATGATTTTATCTTCAGTCTTTCTGGTCTTCAGAATAGTAACCACCAGCTGAGAATGGCTTTATAAACTGCAGAAATATCAAGTTACATCTCAGGCACTATAAATGCACTGGGCACACCTGAAAGTCACGCTCAGCTTGAAATCCCTTTATGTTTGTTAGTTCAGTTCAAGAAGTCATAATTATTTAAATAATATTTTATTTCAGTACACTTTTCTTTACATATCTATTAGCACAAACAATAATAATTCAGATATTATACATCAATTTAAGTGTACTGAGCTTCTCCCTTGTTAGTTACATATAGGAATAATAATACATATGTGCATACTGTCTAAGATAGAAATGCTATCATTAACACTTCTCTCAGCTTCCTACCAAGTGACAAGGAATGTTGAATAATCACCAAATTTCAGCACTGTGATTTTGAACTTACACTAAATGGGGACAGAAAGATAACACATAGATAATATATAAACTATGCATGTGTATGCAAATGTGGGGTTTTTTTCAAGAAAGTAAGAAAAGTAAAGGATTTCGGGGGGTTACTTTATATGTCAGAGACTGATACACTTTGTCTAGGAGATGCCTTGTTAGTTTGACGGTAAGTGATGCAGCCTAGATGTGTGGAAAATGTTAGGATATCAGTAATCTTAGCAGATCATACAGAAATACTAATTGCAATAATTGCCAAGAAATCCTCATGAATGTCCTTAAAATAGATAGTCCATTGAGGGTAACTTTAATTACAATATTAGAATTCTGGGAAATTTTTTAAAAAATTAAGAAATTTAAATCTGTGACATATTACCATTCTTTCCTCTATGTAGACCCCCTCAAACTTTTTTTTCTGTAAAACCTCATCTTTCCTAACTATACTGTGTAACAATTATCATCTCCTCATAGTAATATTTTTTATGTGATACTCCATCCCTTCCTGTACCAGTCGATTTCTGCAATAAGCTCTTTGGGAAAAACTGTCTGTGTTTATGCACCAGCTAACAAAAAGGGGAACTTATTCTTTGTTTGCCCCTTTAGGAATTGCTGTGATATATAAGATTATTAAACTTACAGATTTTTCAAAATGGAATCAGCAGTAAGTAATCATAACCAAATGTGGGAGTTTTTATCAGCCTTCTTGCAAGACTGACAACATTTTTATCTATTTAATTACTGATGCAACATAAGCTGTAAGTCATTTACCTGCAAACAAGGAAGTCAGGCTATACTTACAAACAGGAGAACTTATCGTTTCCTGGAAATCTGTAATTCTGAAAAGAACCTGGAGACTATAGCAGACAAGCCACTTAACTCAGAGTCAAGCATGGTACTGTGTGAAACAAGGCTAATGACACACAACCAAGACAGTGGGTGAGAGCAAGACCATACGTGGGACCAGCACTCAAATGCTGTGAATAGTTTCCACACTACAAAGAGAATGTTGTAAAAGAAAAAAGGTAGGCTAAATTGAGTCATTTAAGGATCTTGCTTTATATGGCAGGAAAAACCCTCTAAACTTAAAGATGACTAGAAAACTACATTTCACAGGGGAATCTTGGGTACTAAAGTGCTCCTAACTGTGTCAGAGAAACAGCTAGCAGTCTCAAACAGAAGAATTAAAACAAAACAAAAAATTATATACACTTTATAAAAACACATGTGATAACTATTAGAACAAACTACCAAGGGATGATGAAAACAAAGGTGTGACACCATGATGGAAATATACTGCATAATACAAGTTAACTTCCTTTCAGGCACAATATATTGAATTCAGTATGTGAATACTGCGTAAATCTCAATCCTTTCTTGTTTATATGGAGTGTCATACAAATTAGTGGTATCCAAGTTTTCCAGCAAGGTCAGAAACATAACTTGGTTAGTGGCAGGAAGGGATGCGCTGTGACCACCTTCTTATGATCAGGTCCACAGTAACCCAAGGCTTAGTTACCTGTTTGGCTGGGTGCCAGGCTGACTGCACTGAGCAGGCACAGCAAGGAGAGTACTTGCCAAAAACTGTGAAACTTACTGCACCAGCATGAGATGGTGTATGAACTTGTGATATGTCCCCCTCCACAAGTTACTTCAGCCACTTGACAACACACCAGAAACTGCAGGCAACCCTGCTATGGTGGTCAGGAGCAGATTGCTGCCACCCAAGCCTCTGGACTGACCCTGCTCAAGAACTATTCAAGAGAGACGGTGCTCAGGAGAAGCCTGTGAGCTGAATTAATTGCTTGATCAGAGGATGACACTCCTAAATCCTTGAACTATGCAACTAACTGGACTCATATTGTCTTAAATTCAGCCAGATCCAGACAGCATTTTCCCCTAAAATTTTATTTTAACTTCAAGCACACTCTCATATAAATTAAGTGTTAATGACTGAGAGTTTCTGACCTCCCTTGTGTTTGTTTAGTTACAACATGAGACTTGATGGCCTCTTGAAAGATAAGTACCTACAAGCAGTAGTAAGTACTTACAGATGCCCAGCAGTGACTCTTGTCCATTTCCACAGATGATAAATCAGGAGTATAGATTCCATAATGTGACAGAAAAAATTATTGGGAAACACATGCAGGAAAAACAGTATCACCTCGGCGATCTTCCAGAAAACTCCCTCTGGTCAGCCGTTAGGTAGACAGAATCATACGCATCATCCTCAGTAAATGCTAAACAAAGTGCCGGAGCCTGTGCAGTGTTATTGGAGCCTGAACTCATACAACAGAAGTCCTGGAGTTGAGAGCTGACAAAACTAAAAAGACAACAACAAAAAAATGCTACTTTTCTCATTTAGGTGTTTTGTTTTGTCCTGTTTGTATAGGTCCACAAATTAACCTGTTTTCTTGGAAATGCATGTGAAAAAAAAAAAAGTGTATAACTGTGAAAATCCATTCAGAAATAGAATCAAGCAAGAAAAAAAACCCACAAAACTTCTTGATTTGGGGATCAGTGATTTTCCTACCAGCAAAACACATAGATGGGACACAACCTTTAATTATGGTGTCAAGCTACATGGATCTAGTACTGGACAAACATCTCGTGTGTTCTAAAAAATTTATATAGGAGTTTCAAACTTGCAACTGTAATCTAGCCTTGTTCCAGAAGGCTTCTTAAAAATTTCTGCTTCATGAGACCTACATCTTTTTCTGAGACATTAGAAGAATTAGCCTTAAGTCTCAAAAAATATTTTACTTCAGAGAAATTTAATAACATTTGAATAATACTTTTTGTTATAGTATCACACCTTATATCACTTTAAGATTTTTGAAGATAAAACTTGGATAAGAAATACAATTACTCACATTTCACATCTTGCTTTGCAAAATCTACAAATTCTTCAGCACCGTGGAATAAAGAGGTGCTTTTTAAAGTGAATTTCTGAAAATACATTCTTATATTATGTCATCTTTGCTTTATTAATGTCATAGGCTTGCCAGGGAAAGGTGAAACTGTTAGGGATTCATGGTGTGGTATTCAATAAACGTGTATTATAAGAGATCAGGTGATGTATTCACACTTTAAAAGAAGCAATGAATTATTTTATTTTCCAATAATTAAAGGTTAAAAAACTGCCAAAATCTGTGTGTCATTTTCAAAATTACAATCTTAGATATATGCAAAGGGAATGTGGAACAGAAGAAGGTGGTTTACACAGTTGTTCAACAAGGACAGGTTCTTTCAGGAACTGTTGCAGTGGCGAACACATGAAACTACAACAAATGTACTCACAAATATAATATCCCCTGGTTACTCCTCACAAAGACTTTTGTAGCTATTTGAGAATCACTGAGCTGGATCATTACTGTGCTACTGTCTCAAAGCCTGACCTACAACTTTTAAGAATAACATGAGGAAACTTAAAAGGAGGCACGTGCCTGGGGTGTGGATATAAGAATTGAAATGATGTTTCACATCTGGAAATGTGAAATATATGGTGTTAGAATCTGGATGTGGTAACAAGTGGAAAAAAAAATGTTGGTAAGAAAAGAGTCTACAAGCACGCAAGCGAGTGAACTGCAAGTTCCAGTGACTAAGCCCAGGCACATTCAGACCAGAAGCAAGACTAACATTTTAAATCATAGAATCATAGAATCATTTAGGTTGGAAAAGACCTTTAAGATCATCTAGTCCAACCATTGACCCTACTCTACCAGGTCCGCCACTAAACCATGTCTCTAAGCACCACATCTACACAACTTTTAAACACCTCTAAGGATGGTGACTCAACCACCTCCCTGGGCAGCCTGTTCCAGTGTTTGATAGCTCTTTCCATGAAAATTTTTTTCCTAATGTCCAGCCTAAACCTCCCCTGGCACAACTTGAACCCATTTCCTCTTGTCCTATTGCTAGTTACTTGGGAGAAGAGACCAGCTCCCATCTCACTGCAGCCTCCTTTCAGGTGGTTGTAGAGAGCAATAAGGTCTCCCCTCGACCTTCTCTTCTCCAGACTAAACAATCGTAATTCCTTCANTGTCATCTGCAAATTTACTGAGGGTGCACTCAATTCCCTCATCCAGATCATTAATAAAGATATGAAACAAGGCTGGCCCCAAAACCGAGCCCTGAGGAACACCGCTTAAGACCTGCCGCCAGCTGAATTTAACACCATTCACCACAACTCTCTGGGTTCGGCCCTCCAGCCAGTTTTTAATCCAGCGAAGAGTACACCTGTCTAAGCCATGGGCTGCCAGCTTCTCTAGCAGAATGCTGTGGGAGACTGTGTCAAAGGCCTTACTAAAGTCCAAGTAGACAACATCCACAGCCTTTCCTTCATCCACCAGGTGGGCCACCTGGTTGTAAAAGGAGATCGGGTTGGCCAAACAGGACCTGCCTTTCATGAACCCATGCTGGCTGGGCCTGATCTCCTGGTTGTCCTTCACATGTCGTGTGAGTGCACTCAGGATGAAATTAATTAAGTAATTAATTTTTTTATTTCTGAGTAATCTCTTAGGTTCCCCTCTGGGTGAATTCTTCATGCCTTTTAAAATATTTTCTAGAAAATATAACCAGAAGCAACAGGTGAGACATGGGAATATTCAGGTGAGAAACCACAATACCGGACTGTATGATCCAAAGGGCCTTTCTGGCCCTGAATATAATGAGCTTGTAAAAAGTGTGTATTTTGCTTCAACAAACAGTAATAGCCAAAATATTTGTGTCAAAACTACACTAAAAATACAATTAGGTTGCAGTTTTCAGCCATGAAAGAATTCATTTAAATAGAGCATGCTCATTTGAAATGCTGACATAACAATAAGCACAGTCTAACAGGTGCTGCTATAATTAACAGCACATTCTGAATGAAAGATGACATAATTTGGAGCTGGATTACCTCCCATTGCAATTTTCACAGATCTCAGACATCTAAAATAACTATTTTGGTTAAAATTGCACAATGTTCTTATTTTAATTTACTTGTAAGTACACTCACTGGGCTGTTCTCTTTATCCAGCTCATGCATTGACATTTGACAGTATTACTGAATTTTACACATGTTGCTTCTTTTCTAATAAGCTGTTCCTGAACTTGATGGGGGAAGGGAAATGAGGAAAGCAAGCTGTATTACACTGAAATTTGATATGTGAAATTTAAATCCTCATTGCATACTAAATGCTTTTAAAATATGTACAGTTTAGATATGCTGGTTTGATTTTTGCACTTCTTGCGTTATTACTCTACTATCTCTAAGTTTCTTTTTATGACAGTGAGAGGGAAGCAGTGCAAATATGTCTATAAGCACGTGCATAGACTATCAGGAAGTCAGTTAAAATCTATCAATATTTGAATATACCTAGCCAGCAAGTAGGAGGACAAGCAAAAAGGCAACACAAGGAGTAAAACCAGTTTTCTCTTCCTGCTTCACAGGGATTTGATGAAATTGACTTTTCCCAGGAACAGGGCAAATACATCAAATACTAGTGTCAGAATATAAATGCTCAAGAGACTCAAAGGAATAAAACATACTTGGGCCCAAAAGAAAAGGTATTACTTGTCGTTATTTAACCACAGGACTAGCAGTGTACAGAAAAAAAGCTGTTTTCGGAAGAGACTGAAAGACTTGGAGGAAAAAATGTGAAGTAGGTAGACCTGCAAGAGCTTAAGAAGACTCCATGACCTACCAAGTGGTCAAACATGATATGCTTTCTCAGCAGAAATAAATATATAGGTATTCTGTTCTCGTATTTCTGGAGTTCCTCTCCTGCTCCCCTCCTCCCTCCTGGCCCCAAAATGATTGAATTTCAAACCTTTGTAAAGTCTACATTTAAATTCATATACCAAACCCAGACATAAACCATGCCATAAATTTTGGCATAAACCAAACCCAGCTTGCCCATCAGATACTGAGTCTTTCG
Organism: Burhinus bistriatus; assembly: GCA_013397275.1. Lineage (NCBI taxonomy): Eukaryota > Metazoa > Chordata > Aves > Charadriiformes > Burhinidae > Burhinus > Burhinus bistriatus. The sequence goes on along the minus strand of VYXH01006293.1, from coordinate 136,171 downwards.
GAACCAATATTAGTCACAGGATATAAATGTTTGCATTGCATTTCTGGTACTGGGAAGGATGTGACACAGTGGACCGACAAATCAAGAGGATGCCTACAGATACAAAGCTAGATTCAATACCTGAATTCTGCTCTGACACAGATAACTTGGACATTAATGCAGCAGCTTAAAATAAATTAAAAAAACAACAGAAGCTTGTGAAGGGTCCTGCAGGGGAAAGCTTTGTCAGCATTAAAGTAAAAAAAAAAATATATCTAATTATCTTTAATAAAGTATAATGAAATGTGAAATTTGTACAAAATGTATCTTGTTACTGAGCTCCAAATTACTATGAGAAATGATTAAGCTCCAAATGTTGTGTTAAGATCAAGTTTCTGTGTTAAGACTAAATCTACTGAAAGACTCATTTTAATAACTTTGTCTATATTAAAGGAACCTTCTCTGTCTACAGTCAGGTCTAAAAAGATAATAATACCATTTCTTCCTACCACCATTTTGATACCAATATATTAGTCTATGTAGCAACTCTGGGTTTGCATACAGATGTCCATGATGGATGCTGTAATGCATTCTCTCTTCTTATTTTCACCTACTGCTTTTAAAACTGAGATTAATATATTCTGATATCCCATCTTTTTAAAATCATTATAAGCAGTAGAATCTGAGATACGTTCTGCAGTATAAGACAAATTCCACTTTTTTATTTTCCAAACCTTTCAAAAGTACATCTTATGAAATGGGAAAAGGGTCTTCCAGACAATATGCAAATAGGCCCAGTGGTGGTAGTATTAACAGCTAAACATCAAGGAATCAAATCCTTGTACTGGTTTTAATTCAAAGTTACTCTTTTTACTTCAGTTGATTCACTCCTGTGTGACTAACACAAAGTCTGTCCCTAAGAAAAGCTTATCAGGTTTGATAGTCATAAACTTTAATCAGCACCCTTCTTATTCTCATCTAGTAAACATGCTTTATCATTCCTTTATTGCTTTCATTAGTTATTTGAATTTAATAGTAAGTTGCCCAGCAACTGTCAACAATATCTTTCTTCTAGATGCTTTCCGAGTGCTAGTTTATGGTAAAGTTTATGACCAATAACCAATTATACTGAGTAACAAGAGAGTTATTCTGCTGAGATAATGATTACAGACTGCAATTACTATTACAGGTAGTGAAATAACAGTGGCCTTAAGCATTGCACGATAGCTTTCAGTGTATTTCACTAGATACACTGTTGTTCTTCCTCCTTCCACTAGCTCGCTCAACTAAAAAACCCATGCTTTTAGGTCCTTACAGTTGTTATTATTTTTTAATAATAGCAAATACCCCTTGTGTCAAAGAATGGTCATGGCAGCATGCATACGATAATGTCTAAATTCCATGTGCAATGACTAGTTTGATCTTAAGTCTGGTAACTTTCTCCCTCTGCAGTACCAGACCAGACAAAAGCAGGAACCCAAGGGGAGGGAGAGAATGTGAGAGGGAGAGAGAGAGGGAGAGAGGGGGAGAGAGGGAGGGAGCCAGGGAGAGATGGGCACGGACTCAGCTCTCCGTTGCTATTACTGCCTCCTAGCCAAGAGTAATAGTAACTGGGTGAGCTTCCTTCTGTGCGTGCTTTTGGTCTAAAACCAAGTATGTCACTCTAAATCAAAGGCAGATTAGTCTGCTTAGCTTTGAACTGAAACAGCAGAGGAGCAGCACCCATCCACAGGGAGCATTAGTGTTAGTTGTTACAGGACTACAAGCAGCACCACCCCTCAGCTCAGAGATGAGATGGCTTTTGCAAGTCCTTTTTTCTGTGTTGCTGGAAGCCCTGTGAGACGCAGGGACATAACAGTGAAGTCACGGCGACCTGGGCCTCTAAGCACGTTACCTGGGCACATGGACAGTGGTTCTCAGCACCAGCATGGGCTCCAGCCACAGCCTAACCTTTCCCTACAGTCATCTCTGCACAGTTGATTGGTGAGGAAACTGTTGTGTCCCACCAGTTTGATTACTGCTCTGATGTATAAACTGAAACGAGCAGTAAAAAGCCCCAGAAAACTAAAATACTTTATTTCAATTAAAAACTTTTGCTTGGGTTTATGATGTCTTTCTTTCTCTGATGTTTATTTGTCCAAAATCAAGAAACAGCATTTGAATCACTTTTATCCCAATGGGATGAGTACTCAATATGTTACCAGAACTGTTAGGCTGAATTATATAATTGGAAAATATAGACATGCTCTATGGCAAGCTACTCTTCCTCAGGCAACCACCTGTGGTCAAAGATTTTTAGTTCTTGTCAGCTGCCTTTGGAAAGATACTTCCTCCCAGACTTTCCTTTTTTTTTTTCTTGACTTCAACTATAATGAAACTACTATTTACTTAACCATGACCAAACTACTAATATTACATTATTACTGCATTAATAAGTTGATGTTCTCCAATTCAGACCTGATTGTGATGTGTTCAAAAAGAATACTATTACCAAAATTTTAAATTCAGTTAGTAGCTGAAGATATTTAGATGGTTTTAAAAGGAAACAGAATTTTTCAGCATGTTTTAAACACTTTCTCAGCCTACATGTAGGGAAAAGTAAGACCAGAAGGAAAGCGAGAGCAAAACTGAACATACGCAACTCATCAAAACCCAGAACACCAGACCAAAGTTTAGGTGATTAAATGCTAATTAGACAATTAAAATAATTTTAAATATAAACAACAGATTGCATTACTGGGAGCAGCTAGGAAGATTTTGGCTCATCAGCAGTTCCAGAGCTACAACTGGAAAACAAAAAGCCCAGAGGCAGTAATTGCTGGGACAGAAATCATCCTTCTGCAAAGAATCTGAGAAATAGGACAAAGAAGGGCTAGAAATGCTCCATTCTGTGTTTTTTCTCCCTGTCTCTGTGCTTTTAAACCCTGCAGTTAGCAGCTGCATCCCAGTGACCCTCTTACACTTTGTGAGAGCACCAGGAAGTTGGCTGTGTTCCCCACACCTTAAGATGGGAGTTGGGAGTGGGTAGAGGGGCACATTCAAAGGCAGAAAAAGACCTGGTGAAGAAGAGAAGAACTGATGTTTACCATATTCCTTTCTACAGAGTTTTAGATCCCATAAAAAGAACATATTTGAGAAAACTACAGAGGGTTTTGGACCATGAACAACGTTGTATCAGAAATGTTGTATCAGAAAGCTTAAATTCAACTCTAAATCCTCTTCAGTACCCTTTTCAGTCCTCATCCATCTTATTTTGGCTTCCAAGGCACTTACCAAGGATGCAAGCAAATGGTGCATACATATCTAATGTGCCTAGTGAGTTTTCTGAAGCAAGGAAAGGATCTTAGAGGCAGGAGTACAGAGGAACAAGGGAGAAGTCTGAAGAAGTCTGAAGACTAAATAACTAAGACAGAGGATAGGAAGGGCAGGGTAGATTATGAAAAGAAGAGAGATTCTTGCAGACCTCAATCATATACTGGTGTGTATCTGCAGCAAACATCAGCAGCACCATACAAAACCTTGGATCTAAATTTGTACTTATTCCACTAAAGTAAACCTGATTCCACTCCTGGTATATCTATCACTTCTTTTCCCACCTTCCATTTTTCTGGCAATTTCATGAGAGAATTCTTTTTTTCTGACTTTGCTATGTTACATAGATTGTGATATAATTGGGGGTTTTATACCTATATTTTTCTAAAAACAGTTCTGAATATCCAGCAATTAATTCTCCCATCATTTCTGTGGGGTTTGCAATCATTTGCTTAAACTTCAAGCTCATTATTTCATGCACTGTCTCACCACCTGATCAGACACTGCAGAGGATAACTGTCAGACATAACTAATGAATAAAAAAGTACTCGGCTAACTTTTACTGATACTATCACTTGTTGTCAACACTAAGTAAAGGAGAAGAGAAAAAAATCCATCCTTAATTTTCAGTAATCTTTCTTCTTTTCCATTGTCATGGCTAGTACCACATAAACTTTACAGACGCTGGTTTTGATTACTTGCAGCTCATACTATACTAGTAGTGCCATTGTTTATTTTCATGGACCCATCTCAAATTTCATTATTGTCATTTTTCTGTCTGTATTTATAAATGTCAATCAACCAAACAGATAAAGGTCAAGATGAAAGGAAAACTGCACTTTATTGCATCTCTCCTCTTCATCAACTATTCATTATCATAATAGTAGAATTAACATATTGATTACATTTCTGTTTAAAGGTACCACCTAGGATATATAAAATATGTTGTGATGCACTGTCACATACAGAATAAAGTAATCCGTATTCAGAACAAGTCTTACAAGGAGCAGCTGAGGAAACTGTGGCTGTTTAACCTGGATGAAAGGAGGTTGAAGGGAGACCTTATTGCTCCCTACAACTACCTGAAAGGAGGTCGTAGCGAAGTGGGTGTCGGTCTCTGTTCCCACATAACAAGTAATAGGATGAGAGAAAACAGCCTCAAGTTGCACCAGGGGAGGTTTAGATTGGATATTAGGGAAAATTTCTTCACTGAAAAGGTTATCAAGCACTGGAACAGGCTGCTCAGGGAAGTGTTTGAGTCGCCATCCCTGGAGACACGTAGATGTGACACTTAGGGTCATGGTTTAATGGCAGACTTGGCAGAGTTATGTTTACAGTCGGACTCGATGATCTTAAGGGTCTTTTCCAACCTAAATGTTTCTATGAATCTGTGATTTCTATCAGTAAAAAAGGAGATCAGTCAGAGTGGTCTCTACTCAATGATGGGTTTCTCCTCATATCTTGGAGTTGCATTTGTGAAGCAATGATTTTCAACCTTTTTCACCTTACAGACCTTTAAATGTTTCCCAAGACAACTGTGGAATCTAGTTCTGCAAATTTAATACAACTGAAAACTTTGAACATGGCCTACAGATTTCTGCATACCACAGGTAAAAGACTGAAGACCTCAGACTTACCTCCTAGCACAGCAGATCAATAAATCTGACCACCAAAGAGGGGGTGGTCTGGTGAATTTGGTACAAGATTTCTATTGCTGTGGAAGCTACTGCCACTTTCACAGACTGGTCCAGAAAATGTTCTTTCAGGTATCCCTTCCACAGAAATAATAAAGGCAGTAAAAAGAAATGTTAAAAAGAAGGAAGTGTTTTAGCTTCCTAATTCAGCAGTCACAACATACATATAATTTTGCCACCATAATTACTTACCGTAACTGAATTGTGCTATCTCCACAGAAACCAAGGTGCAATTTGCGAAACAGCTAGATGTTTACAGTTCTTTTTATGAAAAGCAAATGCCTCAACTTGAAGGACTGCTGAAATGATCACCAGATGATGTTTTGTACAAGCAGGCTGAATATGGCTAATAGCCAAAATGGCTAGCAACTTAGAGTAAGGTTCTTACATTTTTATGTTCTGACATCAGCAGAACATATAATCAATGCCACCTCAGCTGACCGGAGAGCCACTTTAAATGCTTGTCTGTCATGTTAACACACACATATCTATGCCTGAAGTACAAACAGTTCTTTGGAACTTCAGGGAATGCAAAGCCAACAAGAACAAGAAACAGGATTATTTTTGACAGAAGTTAACAGACAAACATAGACAGGAAAGCTTCCTGTTGTGCCCCAAAGGTCAAGCTCACTTAACCTTTGCAGTGCTCTGGCCTTTTCCCTTTAGGAAAGCCCAAGAGAAGGTAGTTGTACCCAGAAACCCCACTGCGTCCAAGAGGGAAATTACTTATGCCACATGCTGTAGGACTTCAGACATACAGCGTGACCTTCTGAACAGAATTGCGAAGCAATAGCGAATTCAACAAAGAAACTACCAAACTTCCTAAAAAACTTGTACCTTTGAACAGGTAGGGGCAGAGCAACATTAGGATGAAGAAATTGTAAAATATAACCTATGCACTTGACAACATAGTCCATGTGCATTCAGCATCATGCCTGCCTGGTTTTGACGACAGAAATTATTTTTCTCCTTTTATTCCAAAACAGCTAGAATAGAAATGGTACTTTATTCCTTCCTTCAGTTCAGTTTAAAAGTCGATTAAGTTCAAAGCAATACATTCAAGATTCCCCCATGGAAATCATTTTAAGGCAGGGATGGTAGTGTTGAGTGAATTCATAGCACAGAAGCGATCAATAACTGAATGAGGTGACAATCTGCGAATGCAACAGGAAAAAAAAAAGGAAAGATGGAACTGAAGTCAGTGGGTACTTGAAGGAATGGAAAGACAGGTCTGCAGGAAGCTGTATGTAAACAGGCCCTCACACTAAGCCACATGAGTTTCAGTGGAGCTAAAAGCATTCCCCTGCGTTAACCATTGTCATACTGAGAAACTCTGTACACACAGATACACAAGTGAAGGAGGATTGGATGCCGAAGCTCGAGAAATGTGAAAGCTATCATTAATGTCTCTGCTATGCACTGAAGCAGACAGAATAAAAGCTTAGGTAGTCATACTGATCATAGGTCTTCATCCATTTTTCCTTTAACTTTTGACTTTGTTGGCCAATTTTAGCTAAGTTTGATATCAGGTCAGAGCTTTAAAAGTCCTTGCTAACATCAGGGAAAAAAAAAAACAACAAACAAAAACCAGGTAGTCAAGCACATGCCCTAAAGGAAAGAACAGCTTGCAGCCTGGGACCGCCAATACTATTTAACAGTAGAGAGTCTTCGCAGAAGATAAAAACACTAAATCTGTTGTTGTAAGTTCTTCCAGTCCTAAACTATTTACACGTTAAGTTAATTAAAAAAAAAAATATATATTTTCCTTTTAATATGTAAAAACACGCAGACACCTACACTACTATCTCTTAAAAAGTTAAAGGTCATTAAACCTTCTTTGGAAATATGGGTTTTCTACAAGTCCAGATACTGCACTATTTTGCACATTGTATGAATGACTAGTAGTATTCAATATATCCTAAAACCAACATATGTAATATACATCTAACTAAAGAAATAGTACAGATATGCTTACAGATGTTAAACACCTTCAGATTTATAGGTACGATGTTGCATTTTTGCTCACCTACTTCACATATTTTTACTCCCACATTAATTATAAGCTTGTTTTAAAATGACAACATTACATGAGATGACAATAAACTTCACAGCCAATGTTTAATTGCGTCATAAAACCAAACATGTAAAAAAGTTGAAGAATTTTCATAACTCTTAGAATTATAGTTCTGAATTTTATTTTAATGAACATAATTAAATCTAGTAGCTGCTTTTAGAAATACTGCACTTCAGCTGAAAAAGAAGCTTAATCTGAAGTTTAGACATCTTGCAGATAGTACTACATCTGCATTAAAACCAAATGACAGCAAAAATGCACTGTCTTTCAGAAGTATAATTGGCTTGTGTTCCTGGCTAAATTCCAGTTTTGAGTTTATGCTCTTTTTTATATGTCTTTCAATGTACAAAAAAACTTAAAGGTATATGTGTCAGATTTATGGGTGAAATACGTCTTGTACTGTTCGTCTGTACAGGCATTGATTGTATCTGCAATGGCAGGGGTTTTCCCCCTTTTCACCTTAACACAGATATTTGATAGATTAGAGTAATCTGTACAGAGCAAATTCCACATGTGTATATATATATAATTGACTTTATACCGGACTTCATACCCTTGTTTCCTTACCAGGAAGGACAACTTACTGAGGTGTCCTCCCTGCTCCATAACTTTCCCTTCTCGGAGTCTTGTGGCATAGCACACTTTCTACCACCTTTGCAGCACCTCTTCTTGTGCTGAGTTGGCATTCCCACTTTGTGGGTTCAGGAAGCCCACAACAAGCTGTTGCACCATGTCAGTGTGTGGAAGCATGAGTCTTGTACTAAGGAAGCTTCTGGCTGTGGGTAGCACCCTGTCATATAATCCACTATACAGTCATGTTCCCTTTATGTGGACTAAACCAGGGAAGAGGAAGGGTCTGTAATTTATACCTGTCAACATAATATATCCTGGTTAAATGAGGTAACATCAAAAAATACAGTGGGGACAAGAAGAGGTGATACCCTTGAAATCATGAAATGTTCCCTAATGATCAGGTATTGAGAAATGATGAATGTTCATGATTTTTGCTCAAGTCAAATGCAAGTTACTCATATGCTGCACAGAACTGGGTTCTCACTGCTCCATTACGTCTCAAGTATACTGTCCTTGATGAATTAATCAGAGCACTATAAAACTACTCTAGTGCTCCCTGATTACTAAATAAGGCATGTACACTACTGAAATGAATTCACAGATGAATGGACCAAAGTCAATAAAAATGTTTTAGTCAAACTGCTGCTTGTGTCACCCCAATCAACAAGCAAATAACCTGACTCTACAAACAGCGTGAAGAACAAATCTTGAAAACATGTACTTAAAACTAATCATGTGAAAACAATGCAATAGCCCCACACAAGGATTATGTCATAAATAATCTCAAGATTAGAAAGCTTTCACAGTTAATGATACAAAGATCACACACTTGGCAAAGTTTTGGCGACTTCAGCTTTATGTGCCGGCTGTGCTTTTTTCTTCATTTCTATGTATGTTTCAGAATGGAGAGTATGATCCACATTTAAATAACAGATTAAAGAAAAGAAAAATATCAGTTCAGCTATAATACAACAAATATGTCTTGTAGCTGTGTTACAATGCAGAGGTCATGCCTTTGATCCCACACAAAACAACAGTACTTTCTAATGCAATGGATAATATCTAACGCATGTTAAATATCATATCGCAAAAGCTATAGTCAAACCTAATCATTTTTGTCTTCTATTATCATCATAAGTGATGCAAAGTCTGTAATTCATTTGCTTAAACAGTGTGAATTTAAGGCATTGAATTTCTCCTATTAAGTCTTAAATGATTTTATATCCATCAGAATAGCTACCTTTCTTTTGCAGGAAAATAAACATAGCCTAAAATGAACTATGTCGTAGCAGGAATGGCACTTTTGCCAAATCACTTTCCTAGGGGTTCTTTTAATTTTGTAATTTTTTTCCTTACTCAACCACAAATAATCCCAAATTCCCAAGTCACCAGTTTAGTGGTGCAGCCAGAAGACTATTGAATGAAGGGTTTGCGAATCACGTGGTTGCTTCCTTCTGACATATATAGATTTCCCATCAAATAGCCTATGAGAACTTACCAACCAGCTATGGCAGAGTATCCATGATTACTCAAGTGCATGCCTTCATACCATGGATACTGTGCAACTGCTCTATACAATAATTAATCCATGTAGAAGTAATCAGTGCATAGTCAATCAAAGTGCATGTATTCAATACACACTCAATCATAATTATAGGCAATAGTACATTTACTTGTCTACTTGAAATAGCTATACCTTTTTTGAGATAAGGCTGAGGTGGCATATTGTACAATGGCTTCTCTAAGTTGACATTTGACTGCTATCAGTAACCAATCTGTTGTGAGCAAGATCCTACAAGAGTACAGAACTACGAGCTGGGGAGGGAAACCCTGTGCATTGTGCCATGATCCACGTGGAACAGCTCATCCAATGCTGCAACAGGGGTTCCCAGCATCAGAAGGGACATAAAGTTGCTATCACCTTTTCTATTGTTTCCACCGTTTAGTCAATAAATTAGTTAACCAGCTTTGAGTGATAGTGCATTTCTTACTGATATCCGAAAAGAACAGGCACCTGCTCAGTACAAAATAATCACAAATAGGTGTTAAGAAAACAGGTGTTGAATGAAAACAGATATGAGTATTGAAAGGTCAAGATCAGAGCTGAAAGCAACCTGCTTTTTTGTTTTGTCACTTATAATCCTTAATTCAAAAAGCCACATAAGCAACAGGAAGTTATCGTTTATATTTGGGTTCCTGGATGGGCAATAGGGTTCTTTTTTGGGTGCTACCCTAGGTAATGTTTACTTAAGCACTGTTGTTTTTTAATTGTAGAACTTCAAATACATACCAAATATTTATTTCTTATACATAATGCACCTGATACTGAACTACTAGAAGGCCCCAGTCAGAAGTTTCTGCACTGACAGAACTAGCTTCTCCAAAGATTTGTAACCAGCTTTGAAAAACATACCTGGGTTGTTCTAGATTTCACTTTTACTATGTTAGATTGTGTCATTCTTTATCCAACCAGCATAAGCAGTTTAAAAAAGAAAAAACCCAAAACAATGCCATAGAACATTGCTAGGAAGAACATACAAAGTACTGGACTAATTTTGCACTAGGTTTTTTTCATGCCTTGTACTGCAGTTCCAGAAAGGATTTCACAGGCATAGCTTAGACTAGAAATGAGTCAACCATAAACCTCTACCTTGGGAAGTCAAATACCTGCCTGTCACCTGAACTTTGGTTTATCTCATTTAACCCTGCCAATCCCTACTCATATTTATACCTTATTATGCATTTTACCTTATTATGTTTAATATGGTAAATGCTATTTAAAACACCCTACAAAATTTTCAGCATTGCTGTGCCACTTCTTTGTAGCTAAAACCAGTATACCATTTAAGCTAATAGCAAAAGTAAGGCTAATATATTTCATTTGCATGTTAATGACCACATTCTTAAGTCAAATAAGCCATAAACTGCTTCCAATCCAGCTAATGTATTTTTCTTTTGATGAGAAAGATGTGTGAGATGTTTTCAAAGACTTAAAAGAACATTTTTCCAGGCTACCCCTCTACCTATTGCCTCTACCTGCAATAGTGCGAGCTATTTCTTACTATACTAGTCTAAAATAGATATCAGATGAAGAAATCATATTTTCTAATTTTACCAACTATTACAGCACTGCCATTAACAACCTAACAGGTCAAAATACATGGCAGTCATTTCTATCTTAATGGAGTCATATGGACAAAGCCTAACTCAGCTGTATACTCAACAGTATAACTCAGCTCTGTAACAGTTATTCATAGGTCGACCATGGTTTTAAAAGCAAAACCTCCTGGTTTTGTCATGATTGGACTCAAGGCCATATCACAACTTTTCAGAAGAGGCAAAGCAGAACATAACCATCTTAAACATAAGAGGTCACTGGGAAAAGGAGGAGGAGGAAGATACTGTTCCTGATTCAAAATATGAGTCCTGGAAAGTCAGACCTGTTCCTACCTGCTGGCCCTGCACACAGAACTATGACTGGGATACGTTTCCCCTTGTCGGTAAAACAGTATCTATTGCTCCCACAGCTCTCTGCCTCTCTTGGCAACAAGAAAGCTGACTTTCCAAGGCTCTGGCAGAGACAAAGCAAGCAGGGCTGTTTTGCTGCCCTAAGAAACTGCTCACGTCAATCATTCTGGCAGATGGCTCTGATAAGACTAGCGTATCTACCAAACTGGACACAAAGATTATCATCATCCATGCTAGAGCAGCAGACTTGTTTTGAATTGTCAGCTGCAGCTGACCTGCATAGCTGGGCTCCAGATTTTAACAGGGTTAGATTTCTTTTTTTTCCCGTTTCATGTGAAGAATATACAAAACGACTAGCACAAATAGGCTGCAAGTAAACCCATTATGAAATTTACACATCATCATAATAATAAAATTGCACACAAGTAGATGATAAATAAAGCAATAGTATTAACTCTATAAGCTCATACTATCACTGCAGCAAAGCTACAATCTGCAGTGTCTGGCATCTGCTGTCCTTCAGGTTGTTATATGTTAAAAAGAGCCTGCAGACACATGTGAAGGGTGAAAACAGAAACTGTCCTTGTATGCGCAGCGCGTACCACCACATATATTTATATTCCAGTCCGCAGCAGCAACAAAGGAAAGCAGTTATTCTTAAACCATAAGTATTGGTTATGAAGTAGGACGCAGAGTGATTAATCAAACTTGCCACAGCTCTCTAAGATCTGGGTTGTACACTTGAAAGAAATCTCCATCTGCCTCACTCGAACCTTTCCCATGCATACAGAATGATCAAGGTAGAGTTGTAGCTGCAGTCTCCAGGCATGAGACTGAGTTAAGGTCTAACATTCTAAGAAAACTCTTAAATGGAATTTGCCAACTACTACCAAAACCATTTTGCAGATAGAAAGTATATGTGATTTCACTTCAGCTGAGTTTGCAGCTTTTTGAGTGTGTTCTCCACAAATGTTCAAGCAGCTGAATATGGTCAGTTAATGCTTATCCCGAGTCATGCTGCTGGATTTAAAAATGTATTTACGTTTGAAGGTTACTGATTCTATTTTAGACCTCAGGAAGGGCTTATAACCTTTTTCCCTCACTTTATCCATTAGGTCTAATTAAAAAAGCTACCACCTACAAATATTTCCCAGCCAGAGCTTTTCTGTAAATATTTCCAGAAAGCAGAATTATCCAAAGAAAGAACAGCAATATGAAAATATTGCATCAATTTCCAGGCAAGTTTCTATTTTCTGTTTTCATGACAGAGTTTTCAAATTTATGTTCAGCCCATATTCAGAATTTACAAGCAGAAAGTACTTGGAAAGATAGGTGATTTTAAGCCATTATCTGTAGATGTATTTTGCGAGCTATTTTGCAGTTAGATCTGCAAAATAAACTACCTTATCTGAAATTTGTTTACAGTTGCCCAGTTCTATAAGACTTAAAACACAGACCATTCCTCAAAGTTGTGGCTCTGGGCCTACAGCACACTCTTAAGTGCCGTTTTTAAAAGGCTGGCAAATGTCTAAATTTCATAGTAATGAGGAAAAGGTGGAAAATGTTCTTTTTAGCCCTTCAAGAACAATAAAACAAATAACCCAAAATAAGACCTTTTTGCCCACAGCTTTCCTAAACTGCAAAGATGGCTTCATGACTTTTAGTGGGATGACAAGTGATCATCTGGCGAGCTATCAAGCTGGCAAACAGGGATTCTGGCCAGCTGGGCAACAGCACAGCTGGCTCCTGACCAGTTTGCCTGCTGCCCAGCTCCCAGCTTCCTGACAGCCTCCACCATTCTCCCCCTGGCCAGATGTCTTATCCTTCTGCTGGCTGCTTGATTTGCTGCTGCTCTGTGTTCTGGCTGCCCGGCCGGCTGGTAGAACGGTTTGAGCTTGCTCTGCAGCTCCCTGGATGCCCAGGCGCCCATCTGGTGTTTGGGATCTCCAGCAGACGGATTGGGCCAAAATGGACCGTTCGCCTTTGCCAGAGATTCCAGACTGCTGACATTTCATTCCAATGTAAAACAAACCAAAGCCTCCACAACCCAGGACTGTCTGTAAAATAACAGTTCCTTCTTTTCCCCCCATAAGCTCTGACTGAAGACTAAGCAGCACAGAAACCGACTGTGGTGCTTTGTTCACTTTCACTGGTATCCTAGTCCATGCGAAGTTCAGTAAGACCTTATTTGGAATAAGATAATACTAAGTTGAAATACAGGTGTAAGAAAATAAGTTATGAAGGTCTATATTCTATGTCTCTGTATAAGTATGCAACGTGCAAAACAGCTGATAAACAATACTAAATAACCTGTAAGTGTACTCTCCTGCTTCAATGAAAAAAAATATTAAAATATTATAAAATTAAAGCAGTTACCCATCCAAAGATCTCAGACTAAATCTGCATGGAGAAACAATGCAATATAAAAGGGGTTCTAACATCTGTGTGGAAAGTCTTTTTCCAACTCTAATCCTCAGAATCTTGTCCGTATATCAAAGGCATACAAGCACACTTTTCAATAGTCTCAGTCAAAATGTATATATGCATTATGTATATGATTTTGAAAAGAACCTCACCGCAAAGTGCCAGTTCTACTGACTGATCTGCCTGGGTTGCACTCTACAGTAATGAAAAGATCCAACTATATTGGTAGTTTGTGTATTTAACCTTGCATCAGGCATGACTCCTTCCAGGGAGAAAAGAGGTAGAATAGAATAGAATAGAATAGAATAGAATAGAATAGAATAGAATAGCATTTTTACATTTCTGCAACATGACATTCTAAAACACTGTCTAAGAAACGTCCCATGCAATCTGTAGGTCTTATGTTCTTTTTCACTGAACCTGTCACCCCCACTCCCTCTCCTGCCACCCCCTAAAAACAATGGTGAAAGTTTGGGGAAAAAATCAAAACAATTTTCACTAAAAAAAAGTAAAAAACAAGACACTTCCTATTGCTAAAGGAACTCAGATACGTCAAACCATCCTATTTCAATTCACAACTACTATCTTAAGGAAATTAATTAATTCTCTCAGTTCAACAAAAGAACATATTATTTAGGGAAAAGAAAGATAGTCAAAGGAAAGTTTTTAGAAAGAAAACTGCCAAGTTACTCACAAAGGTCAGGAGAAAATGCAAGTCTTTAGTCAGCCTGCAGAAGGGAAGATCTATAGCTTTTTATCCAGGGTTTGAGCTGTGTTACAATCTCCGTTCTCTCTCCTTTCCCTTTGTATTGCAGCACTGAAAGACAGATTGTTGGAGATACTACAATGAGTTTGGTTATTCCAGTACTCACAACGCATATCACCAAAGAATTTTTACAAGAAAGTTACATAGTAATTTTCATGGGCATTAAATAATCTTAGTTTATTCAAAAGCCTAGACCAAACTGGATCCACAAAATTGATAGCATTGAGTCTAATAAAAACTATGAGGAATGGTGTAGTTTTATTAGTCATACTCTTCCTTTGACAAGTTTAGAAACTGTTAAGGCCATGAAGAAGTAGAGCTGAATCCTTCATTCTTTACATACTCCCTTTTATCAAAACTGTTACATATTTATTTCATTCTTGACTCTGAACATTTGAGTGATAAAGAGTTGGGGTTGCCCCGGTTCCTGGTGGGCCCTCACACAGCTTAGCCCTAAGGAAAGGAAAAAGGATGAAGGAGGCTGCCAGGGAAAGGATTTTCCAGCACTTCCACAAATACTGTTCTGTTCAAATCTCATTTCCAGCATACACAGAATTGGACGAGACATAATCATGCAATGTCACCTTCTACATTTATTAAGCAACTCCAGGAAATAAATATTAAGGAGCAATGCATATTCCTGTTTACTAGGCTGTGAAATATAGAACAATCCGACCATGGAGAAACACCCTCATTTATCCTCAATAAAGACAAAATAATTTTAATAGATTAAGTAAACAAACACACATTACATTCCTCTTTTTTTCTGAGGAAAAAAAAGAAACCTTTAAAAATTTTTAATCTAGGAAGTGTTGAATTCAAAACTTATGAAGGCAAACTAGGCATATTTTGAGATTTGTGAATAATATATAACAGTACTCAGACAAGCTCATCTCTTCATATTGCCTTGGAAATCTGCTATATGAACTAAGAACCATCTTATTAGCTGAAAATGTGTGTGGCATAACTTTCAATTTTTAGGTGAAACTGACATTTCAATGCATCACATCATTGTGCAATGTAACAATATGACATGCTGAAACGATAAAATGCCAGCTCTTGCCTGCAGAATTGAAAAATGAAAAAATTATTTTAAGATAGAAAAATTGCTGTTAGGTTATACAGCAGCTGTCTCCTCTCCCCCTCCTCCCCACTTCCCTCCCCCCCCAAAAGAGACATCAATGATTTTTAGTCTTAAGATATTCAGCAGTGCCACCAGGAACATTATTACAGGCACCTGAGAGGTTCTTGCACAGTTGTTATTTCTGGGTAAGGAAAGAAAGGGTTACTTGATGTATTAAAATTTTTAACCTGTTGTTCTATGGGTTTTTTATTCCTGCCTTTTAATGTAGTGGCTCCCAGATTTTCCAATCACAGAATGATTTTCAAACACCTGCCTTTCTTGCAAGATCAACACAGGCATTGAGAAACACAGTTTGCAGATTTTTCTTTTAAACTTCATGAGCCAGCTAGACAAATTTCAACGGCAGTACAAATCACAAAGACCAAAGTTTGGGAATCACTCTGTTGGAAAACAGAATTCAGAAGTAAAGAGAAAAGTCTATTGTGATTTCAGGCTAATATCATAATGGAAAAATATATTAATGATAGCTTCACAGTGAAATTTTCCAAATGTTCCTTCAACTTCCTTTAGGCTTTAGTTAAGATCTGCTGTCCAGCAGTGTAGGATTAGGACCAGCACACATTAGCAGCCTTGACTCACTGTGCAAGGTGCTGGTCAAGATATAACTACATGGCAGAGAGCCAGTATTAACACAATGAATTACATTCATATTCAATGTAAAAAATCTCTTTTTTTGTCCTGTTTCAACTTTAGCTCGAAAAATGCAGATGCATTTCATAGTTCCGGAAGTTATTTATTTGTTTAAAGATACGATAAAAAACCTATAACACTACATAATTTTTATGAAAAGTAATTTCATTTTTTCCTTGGAGGAAAAAAATACCAACACCTTGCTAAATTTGATGCACACTCTTCAGAAAGAATGATGTAGACACCAAACAGCTGGCCTGGCACTTTCTCACAGCAAAATGGCAGTGCCATGGGCAAACTGAGCTCTCAAAGAAAAATAGGCCAAGTTCAACAAAGCCAAGCGTGAGGTCCTGCACCTGGGTCGGGGCAATCCCAAGCACAAATAGAGGCTGGGCACAGAATGGATTGAGAGCAGCCCTGAGGAGAAGGACTTGGGGGTGTTGGTAGATGAGAAGCTCAACATGAGCCAGCAATGTGTACTTGCAACCCAGAAAGCCAAACATATCCTGGGCTGCATCAAAAGAAGCATGGCCAGCAGGTCAAGGGAGGTGATTCTGTCCCTCTACTCCACTCTCATGAGACCCCAGCTGGAGTACTGTGTCCAGCTCTGGAGCCCTCAACATAAGAAGGACATGGACCTGTTGGAACGGGTCCAGAGCAGGGCCACAAAGATGATCAGAGGGTTAGAGCACCTCTCCTATGAAGACAGGCTGAGAGACTTGGGGTTGTTCAACCTGGAGAAAGGAAGGCTCCAGGGAGACCTTTCCAGTATTTAATGGGGGCCTACAGGAAAGATGGGGAGGGACTCTTTGTCAGGGTATGTAGTGATAGGTTGAGGGGTAACGGTTTTAAACTGAAAGAGGGTAGATTTAAATTTGATATTAAGAAGAAATTCTTTACTGTGAGGTTGATGAGACACTGGAACAGGCTGCCCAGAGAAGTTGTGGATGGCCCATCCCTGGAGGTCTTCAAAGCCAGATTGGATGGGGCTTTGAGCAACCTGGTCTAGTAGAAGGTGTTCCTGCCCATGGCAGGGGCTTTGGAACTAGATGATCTTTAAGGTCCCTTCCAACCCAAACCATTCTATGATTCTATGATTCTATGATAGTTTAGGGCCAAGGGGGATGTGTACCTTCACTTCCATGTTCCTGAAATAGCAAACAAGGAAGTGATGGGAAGTTGTCCAAACCAGGCTACAGTAAAAAGACTGGGTCTTGCATACTTGCTGACAGGTCTTGAGTGATTTATGGAACCATGGAGTTGTATGGGTAGCGACTTCCATGGAGCAATATTGGCCCAAAAGTACAGTATGAAAGAACCAATGAAAAACAAAACTGATGGCAGAAATTTGCAAGACAGCACATTAAACTTAAAAATTGTACTGTTCTCATCGCCTCAGATGAATCTTTAACTCAGGTGATGAGAACAGTACAGTTTTTAAGTTTAATGTGCTGTCTTGCAAATTTCTGCATGTTATCATTTTTATACCAGATTGTGTCACCAGACGTATGAAGAGTATTAGGAGGCTGGTTAGAGGGAAAAATAAGGGAAAGCCTGCTCCCATGATGAGCACTTGTCTTCATTTTACCATTATTTAAAACAGTCAGAGTTCTATTTTTTACTAACATATTTTGGAACAAAATTGAATCATTAACTGATTTTCCGAATTGTTTTTCAATTCAATTGACATATTTAATTCCTATTAATTACTCATCTTTCAGAAAGAAGCATTTCAATTTTTGAAGTTGGGAGAGTTTTTAAGAAAATATGCATTTTTAATATATATACTTGCATATATACACACACATATATTTATATGCATATAAATATAAAGACAAAAATACAAAGGCCCACATGAGAATGAGATCTTTTAGTTTTACCAGAGTTGTTCTTATTAACTCAAAGGAATTCAGTTTTTTTCCTGTTTTTCATTTTGTTCCATTTTAGAAGTAAAATCTCTCTATGAAATTGCAGAATATCTCATAAAATAGAAAATCCAGTTCTGTTCTGTTCTAAATCATCATTTCACTGTACTGTTTTGCACCTTTGTGATCAGCTATAACTCATTCATTGCCCTCATGTTGCTTATCGCACATTGTGATGGCACATTTGCTACTAAAATTCTATTCACAGGACATAAGGTATGACGCTCTTTACCCAGATCCTAAGATCTTTAAATTAAGACATCAGTCATTATAGCATTTTTACATAAACATCATCTAGAAAAGCACTCATTGCTATTCACATTTCATAAGAGCATTATTATTCAACTTATGAGCAACTAGACAGCTATTGTTCTAATAAATAAAAAACCAACAAACTATTGCATCTGAATTCTCACCCACACTACAGTCAAAATTACAATACATTACATAATAATACACGCAATAGTCTGAGTACCTTGGAAGTTACAGGTTTTTTTTTCTTCTAGCTTGAGGGCGAGATTATCTGACTTTTCTTAGACATTTAGATAGTTCATCTGTTCAGAGGTATAATGCTCTGAAAACACATATTGTAATTCTCTTTTATATTTTGTCAAGGATCAGCCTATGACCTCCTAGCAAATTTCTGCTTTTCCTCCTTACATTCAGAATAATTTGGCATTTTCTTCTTTGTCCTCCATCCAACAGGTAGCTATCTTCGATGACATGCTTTGTACAGTAGGACAATCTAGGGTAGTTAAATCTCAGGAGAAAGGTAGTTGAATTCTAATGAGCAAGTGCGATCAGCAGAGATCATTTCAGGTGATAAAACATAAGACTTGTTCACTTTCAAGGTAGAAATGCTGAAGTTAAAATGAACTATTAGACTTCCAAATTTCTATGAATGTAAGAAAAAAATTGAATTCATGCTGTTTGGACACCTGTATTACGACAGCTGGCAAGGACCATCGTTGCCCGTGAGAATATCATATGCTTACATAAAGAGGTTTCCCATGTTCCTATGAAACACATCATGTGGAACAACATGAAATCCAGTTCCGACAATTTGTTTTTCTGGTGCTAGTTATTTTAAATATATTTCTGCAACTACTAATATGTTCTAAGCTAACAGGAACACTGTTAAGTATTTGTGTCCATAATCATTTAGAGTCACAAAACAATAGTGCTTTTCCAGTGTTTAGGATATACTGCATACTTAGTATATACTGCATAAGGATGCTAGATTTAGATAAAACAACTGAGTTTATTTGACATTTAATTTCTGCTAAAGAAGGTGGACCTTGTCTCTCTTCCCAGCTTTGTCATCTTCTCCCACACATTTTAGCTACTTCTGCCATTCTTCTGACACCTCAACTAAGTCAAAGGAAAACTATTTGCTCTCTTCCTCCCACCCACTGATTTTTCTATCCATTTAGTGAGCTGAACTGGCATGCATATTAAGTAATCCAGAAACATAAAGGAGCCAGAAAGAAAAGGGTGAAAGGCAAGAAGACTATTTGGTCAGGATCAGGAGGGGAAGGACAAAGTGTAGGGCAGTACCACCTATTCTGCAGGTAAGGGTTTAACCACAGCCAGCAACTAAGCACCACACAGCCGCTTGTTCTTTTCCCACCCACCCCCTCCTGGTGGGATGGGGGGGTCAGCTGTCCCAGCTGTGTCCCTTCGCAGCTTCTTGGATGCCTCCCGCCTTCTCATTGGCAGGCCAGTATCAGCAACTGAAAAGTCTTTGACTCCTTAGCAACTGTTAAAATATTAGTTATCAACATTATTCTTATCCCAAATGCAAAATACAGCACTATACCAGCTGCTAGTAAGTAAATTAACTTTATCCCAGCTGAAACCAGGACAACATTGGCCAAGCTTTTCTTGTCTTACCACCCTACGTACATACATATAAAAGTTACACAGATCTTATCCATGCAAAGCCAATGAAAATTGCAACCATTTGATGTATCTAAAATTAAGTCACTTTCACAAGATACCTACCCTGTGGTCTTAGGCAGCTGTGACTAACACCTTCTCATCTGCATTCCAATTGTTTTAAAGTACTGATAAAATAGTCTGGTGCGCTGCTGTTCCCTACGACAATGACGATCTTTTTTTCCATCTGCAGAGAAAGAGACAGGGGCACACTCAAACAAGCTTTTAAGCAGAATTCATTATGGCACTGGAAATGACCTTTCAAAACTGTTAGTGAACCAGTTATCAGCACTTAAAGTTTCATTCCTCTTACTACATCCAGCATTATTTTTTTTTTTTTGCAAATAACTTTGCTAATTATTAAAAGCATTTACTCTGAAGCGTAAAAAGCTGTGTGCAATACAGCTGATTAGAAGTCATGTCACTGAAGTGTGTCTTTTTCCTTCCAATTTTGATGCCCAGACAGTTGCAGTATGACCCTATATCCTGAATATGTCAGTATAATAGGCATAAATGAAGAAATATTTTCCTATTAGCATTGATTAAGATGTTTCATAGCAGCTAGTATCAATGCACTATCCCAGATAGTCATTTTCCTACTTCACACCACTAGGGCCGGTAAAGTTAATTGTTTATATACTCTCTAAGACAAAGAAATACATTGACCATTGAGAATGGTTATGCTGAGGCTTCTTAGCTTTGTTATACAACTCGTAAATCTTCTAACTCTAAATGCACACAATACCACAGAAATATTTCAGACCAGACCCTCTGCAGCGGTAAATCAATATAGCTCTACTGAAATCAATGGAGCTAGCGTGATTTACAGTAGCTCAAGATCTGCCCTTTCGATTGTGGCCAGTGATATAAGAGACTCAAGAGGGTTATTACAGTAATATTCAGGAATATATTTTCCAGTAAATTACAGGTCTTTAAATAGAGACCAAGGAAACAATGCACAGGCACTGCACTATGACACTGTTGTAGCAGAGGATTAGCAGGAGGGGTCCACAGTTCTTCATGCAGACTCTAGCTACCTGTAGGTAGGCATCAAGCCAGGCACCAGACCTAACCTGGCTGCCTGTTCATACCAGAGTCCATTAAGAGAGGTAGGTCCTGCACTACCCCTGTTCCACCCACTGGTATGAACATCCAAGGACGCCTGTTGATTTCCCCTCATTGCAAGTGGACCTATGCAGCTGGTTTACAGCAGTCACCTAACTCCCAGACTGCCAGAGGAGTCCCATCACTAGCCAAGGTGCTGGGCTTCCTCGGCCTCTGTCCTCTCCAAAGGTGGAGAGAGACTGCCAAGATTTTTCCCCATCAGTCTCTGCAGGTGGGTCTAAACTTCTGTTCTGACTACCAGTGCAGAAGATCCTTAACTTCAGCACTTCAAGTGCCTGAAGCCAGCAAGTCCAGCCTGTAACTTGAGAAATTTATATAAACTGCATTTGTAGGATAAGCACTAAGACTTCGGAGACTTCAAATTTGCATTAGTTCACACTTAAAACCATTGTAAAATTGGAATAACTTGAGTCAAGTAGACCACGATATGTAATCACGCTCACAGTTTAGTTTAATGATATTTCTGCTTTTGAAGATTCCTTAACTGGCTACTTCCTGCTTGCAGAATATGCCCTGGCAAACTAAATGCGCTGGTGAATACAACTGAGATGTGGCACTGTAACATATACTCAGGCTCTCTTGTTCATTCTTCATATAGCTTTATTCCTTAAAGGCACTTAGAAGCCAAACATATTACAGCAAGTATGTTTCTTAGCAATTTTGCCAAAAGTTTTTAAGTGACTGTATGTATTTTTTGCTGGCCAGGCCTGTCCTCCTTGTGTCTGATCAAATTGCCAGAGCTCGTCTTGAAAACTTTGGTTTAAGAAGGCTTTAAAACTGTCGCTGTTTGGGCTGGGCTGGCCACTGAATGAACGACAGATGCTTTCTTTGTCCTCTCTCCCCTTCAGAGGAAAGAAGAGAAAACGAGACTTATGAGTTGAAAAGAAACCAAACTACTTTAACGAAATATTAATAATACAATAAAAATAAGAAAAAGATAATAATACTAATAAGGAAATAATGAAATAGATACAATATATACAAAACTGGTATCGAGCTCACAAGATCACAATCACGTCACCGGCAGGCACTGGGAAAGTCCCAGATGGGACTCAGTGACAGACGGGAACTGGATTCCAGATCTGGATTCCGGAATGCACAGATCAGGATCAAAGGCAGATGAACAGACAGAGTCCTCCTCACACGCTGGCCACTGAAGACAAAAAGGGCTGACCCCTGTGATCCCTCGGCTTTTACACTGAGCATGAGGCTGATGGGATGGAATACCCTGTTGGTCAGTTGTGGGTCACCTGTCCTGTCTGCTCCTCCCCACAGGTGCGATCCCTCTATGCTTTTCTGCTTCCAACCCTCCAAGCTGGTGTATAGCAAAGTTAGCTGACCTTGGTTGTTTTAACAGTAAGTTGAAGCAAGAGCCTCTCTGCATTCCATTCCTTGGCATTAACCATAAACACCAGACCTTATCTGCTAGAAGCCAACAGTGTCTGAAAAATATGCCGTTAATTTCAGAGAGTTAGAAGAGGCTTAACTGAAAAGTAAAATTACTGAAAAGAAAATTGGTTCTGTTTCACCTCAAACCAGGACAAAAATACATTAAAAGAGAGAACTAAGATACCAAATGTGCCCACAGCACCATAAAGTTAACTGTGGTTTGTCGTCTTTCCCCCTCAGCCCCATAAGATTAATACAAGTATCCTGACTTGAGGACATAAGGAGGCAAAATATGAAAGGAGAGATAACATTTTTCCTATAGCTGGAAAAAGAAACAAAAGACCCTCTGTCAAACACAGAAACTTTTTGTTAGAGCTTGTCAATGTATGCTGTGAAAAAAGAAGAAAAATTTTAAAAAGTCCTTTTATTTACTGTTGAGTTGAAATGGATGACATAAAGGTAACAAGGAGAATTAATTTAGAACAGTTTCAGCTCAGGTGAATGCACTGTTTTTGTAAGCCAACACTTAGTACTCTATAAACTTACAGGTGACTTTGAAGCTTTGTTTTTGTAAACATTTTGGCTGTTTAAAATTTGTAATAAAATAAGTGATTATTTTGTCCTTTGTTAATGAGCCTTCTACATCTCTTACCACAATAAGCCTTCCACATCTCTTACCACAATAAGCCTTCCACATCTTACCACACAACTTGACAAGATTAGGGATTGGAGAAAGAACGTTTAATTACTTTCCCAGGCTGTTAAATGTTTGTAAAGTCTGCTTAGAAATGTGGATGAAAGGAGAATAATTATCACTTAATTATATAATCTTTAAAGAAAACAAGAACACTTTTCATCTTTGAACTGTATGTATGCCAGATAACACAATACTCTTGCGTTCAAAAAAACCTCAGAAATCACTGAAAGATAGTTGAGAATCTGGTATCTGTTATATCAGTTCATTGCGTTAATACAAGTGCACCAGACCTAAAAAGACTATGTGGAAGTTCTGTGACATGCTACGCACTGTTAAAACTTCATTTTTTTTAGGTAAGTACTTTGGACTGGCAAAAATAAAGTCACAGAGAAGAGGAACTGAATTTACACCCCAAAAGTAGCAAGGGAAAAGTAAGTAATATTGCTTTAATGGATAAAGAAGCAATTAGGTATTCTTTGCTATTTCTCACACTGATTCAAAGTCCAAGTCACAGCTGCATTCTTTGGTGGCATTTTGAAGACAACATTGACAGAAATTCACTGATGTGTTCCTTTTAAGGCAGAGGAGAATGGACATAAAGGAATAACTGTTTAATGTATTACCAGTTGCTAAGGTGTAGTCTCTTCTTTGGACAGAGATATATAAACATATGAAGTCATAAATTCAAATGTTCAGGTAAATTATTCATAATAGAACTAAGTAATTCTAGTAATTCTAATCCAAGACTGTCCTTCGTAAAATATGCCCTAATAGACTTTTAAAACAGCACTTCTATAGCACTGCTAAGGCTGTACTTCATTACTTGTGATTGTACTTAAAAAAAATGAAGTCAGTGGGAGCCTTTTCTATTGAAATCCACAGATTTTAGCTTTATTGAAGGAAGAAAGAAGAAAAATGCTTAGACTGGAGAAAGAGGGGGGAAAAAAGTAGTATTTCCCAGATGGGACAAAATTTGTTTTATTCCAGTCAGTCTAAGAATAACTACAAATTCTGGGGTTTTTGTTAACGTGTCTTAAGGTGTGTTAACTCCATTCTAGAAACTAATTTTAATAATTTAAGATACTTAAATGAAGCTTGATGGGAGTTAAGAATAAAACAGCAAGGACCTATTACAGAATAAGATAAAATCTAACAGCTGTAAGTCTTGTCATATATCTTTGGCATGAATACTGTCTTTACCTTAATATATAAAGCCATAGGTATATATTTAGATATAAAGTCAGCTACAGTACACATTTATATAATATTAAATAACTTCATGATATTGTGATGAATCGACCCCAGTCAGCAATTAGGCACCCACACAGCCACTTGCTCACTACCCTGCTCCCTCCAGTAGGACAGTGGAGAGAATAGCAAAAGAAAAAGCAAGAAAAATCACCGGCCAAAGTAATGGTAGTTTAATATGTGAAGGAAAGATTGGGGGCGGCGGTGAAGAGATGCAAAGGCAAACCCCTTCCTGCAAGCAGACTAATGCCCAGCCAGTCTCTGAGCAATGGACACTTTGGAAGACAAAACTCCCACCCTGTTCTTCTCCTTACGCTGATTTATTGCTGAGCATGACGTCAGTTAGTGAGCTTTGCACACTCTCAGTGTGTCCTTTTCCCCTGTTTTTGGACCCATGCTGACCTGTTTCTGTTAGGGTTGAGGAAAGACATACAACTGGTTTAGTCTCTCTCCTCAACCCTCCGTGAGGCATGCCCTAGGAGCATATGGTGAACCATCTGCAGTCCTCTCTCTGCTTCTGCTCCTTGGCAGCTTACAGTACTCACACAGGTGAAGTCACTAGCTTTCTGAGTGGCAGTGTTACCGTAGAACTTTGGGTGGTTTTTCCGTTTTCCTTAAATACATGATCTTTGGAATAAGTTTGGTCTTTGCTTGCTGGAAAATTCACTACTGCTGTGGATAAAATTTAGTGTACCACTAGAAACACTGCAGTTATATTCTTCACTTCTGCATGAGGTCAGGATTTTGAAGAAAATAATACATGTATTTCTTTATGAAGGGGAACCTTTTGCATCTAGGAGGTTTACTAGCAAAGACTGTAGTTCTGCTGTGTTGCATGGTATCAATGGGAGGCTGACTTTCACAGCTGTGTTCACACTGATAGTGATTCAAAATCACGTACCTTACTGCCTTATGTCCTCTCTCTGATTTCTGAAAGCACTCTGTCCTACTTTTACCAGTAATCTTACATATATGAGAACATCTGCAAAGAGTCTTTCTAAGTGGCTGTGTAATCTTGTGAGTTTTCCCCCGTCTCTGGTTGCTCTCTGAGTGATTCAAACTCCTGATTTCTGAAAATATATTTTTGCTGCATCAGATATATGACCTTTCATACTGATAAGATGCTCTACATTTTTTCCCTGGCTCCAGTCTCAAGCAATTTTCATGGATCAGGACAGCAGGCACACCTGCTCTCAGGGTTTACTCAACCCAGCCAAGTATTCTAAATCAATATTCTCTGTCGACACTTCCTACTTCTACTTAGGTGTACATGAGATGCTCCCACTTGTTTTACAGACAACTAATAATACTGCAGACCTTTCTGTCAGTCATTCTTATTGAAATAGCATACACATCTTTGAAGTGATGTGAATACTTCCTTCCAAAAGCGAAAATACAAATGTAAATTCACAGATCTCAACAGAAATTTAACTCTTCCACCAGGCAGTACTGTAGTCTGCAAATGCCTGAGGAGTATTTCCTTTCATTTTTATATAGTTTACAAATTTTATAATAAACATAAAAAAAAGCTACCAATAAGATCATGCTGTCATCCTAGCCACCACTACCCTTTTGAAAAAAAAAGAAAAAAAAAAGAAAAAAAAAAGAAAGAAAAAAAAAAGACCTTGAAAAACTTGGGAGAGAGTTAAGCTATAAATATGAGGGCTTTGGGTCCTTCTCATTTCACTTGTGCCTACAAAAGCTTTATTTTTATGTATAGCTGAGAATATCGCAGGCAGACATACATCTTTATATGTTCATCCACAGACTTTTGTATGCTGAGGAGCCAAGTAGCCTAATTTTGTGTGTTAAAATCAAAAGAACATAAGATGTACTAGATCAGACAAAGGTCTAGCTGGTTTGGTATTCCATCTCAAACACTGCTCACAAGAATATGATTAAAAGAGAATAAAAACAGAACCAGTGAAGGACATTTCCCATTTACTCATGCACTCTGCCAGGTTCCATATATTTTCCATATGGTGTACTTATTCAGTAGGATGTACACTTAGTATTTCTATGAAATACATGGTACCAATTTATATTTAGTATCCTTAAATGGCTTTATCTCTCATGCTTTTGTCCAGTAACCTCTGGGTCCAGCTAATCTTTCACCATCTGCAACACCCTCTGGCAATGAGTTTCACAGCTCTACTACCCACTGTGTGAAGAACCACCTCCTGTGGTTTGTCTGAATCTACCTCATTATAGTTCTGTTTGATTACCCAAAAAGAAATTATTTTTTTTTGGAAGTTGTTGGAGGCTTTACATAGACCTATCTTGAAATCCTTAATACCACTGCAGCAAGGGAGAGAGGAAAGCAGAAAAATACAAGAAAGATAGAGTCTAGGTTCTCTGCTCTTTCAGGCTTGGTGTTATATTGTGCAAGCTAAGGAAACCAGAGAACAGCTGTAATTCATGCTGATCTAGCAGATCTCCACAGAAAACTGTTTCGCTCCTCCTCTGACCCACCAAGGGTCATGTCCAGCTTTCTCCATTTGCTCTGTGTTATGATTCTAGCCATGAAGTGATTTTTTTTTCATAATATAGCTGTCCAGATTTCTTGTTTCTACCCAGGAACATCCCCTTAAATCTTCTTAAAATGGTTGGTGCTTCCTCCTAAAAGTTCACTAGCCTTATTGTCCTTGTGTTGCTGTTTTGATTTCCTCTTAAATGTTCAAATCATGATAGGCATGATCCAGATATGTTTTTGCTCTTCCTCATTTCCTCTCATGCATGCTAAATGAATTGAAAAGGCTGAAAATCCTGCTGATGGCAAGGGTACCATAGGACTTCTTTCATTCCTAATCACATCTCTTTTTTTTAACCAGATAATAAACAGATCACACTAGTCTCTTCTTTCTGCCTGTAGTTTTTCCTCTTTGTGTGAGGTCTTGCAACACTCTTCTAAATTTCTAATTGTTATAATCTTTCAGAATCATTTCATGGGATCAGCAAATACCTTCCAGACAGGATCTTTTGTTTGTTTTTGTTTTATGAAAAACAACTATAATAGACCACATATAATGATTATAATCTCTGTCATGATCAGTTTAATAGCTGGGTGGAACAGGTGACATTATGATTTATTATATATGTCACATGACTATATAATATACAGAATAAATAATTTTTGAAAGTATATCTTGTTTTTTCAGATTGCCTCTTTTTTTTTGTTCGTTGAAATCAATGTGGGACTGGAATATCTATTTTGGGGATTTTTTCTTTAGTAAGGGCTCAGTTTCAAGTGACCAGTCCTTTTTATTCTCTGATGTTTGAATATCATTTTTAATTATACCAACTTTTTTTTTTTTTTTTTTTTAACCAATCTGAACTAAGATTTTCAGTGTTTTGCTGTGTATTTGCAGTTAGGGTCCTTTGTTACTACCTATCAACCCATCTGATGCTGAAAATCCATTCATTTAACCCTTGTCAGTGAAACAGCTTGAATTTGTTTCATGAGGAATAGATGCACATGAAAATATGAAATAACTGATCCATTTCTGAGCTCAAGATCATGCTCCATACTGTAGTACTTGCATTGCTTGTGAGCAAGCACCAGCAGCTGGGAATGCTGGGAAGATAAAAATGGCACCTCAGACCTCTGTCTCCGTATGCATCATAGGTGTACAACACTTGCTGAGTCTTATATCAAAGACGTAGTGCTCAGATTTCCAGTGTAAGTATATGCAGTCCCCACACATCACTTGCAGTTGCAAAAAGAGTTTGTGGTGCACAGCTACTGATATGAACTACATTTGTCCAACTATATAGGGTATCTGAATGTAAAACTAAATTAATGGGAATCCTGTGTTAATTTACAGCAACATGGACTGCACATCTATAAAACTGAGTCCCTTCAAGAAGCAACTTCTGAAAATATAAGGAACAGTCCAAACTGCTGAACAAACACATGCATCATCAACTCTATGTCAGAGCTTTTTTGAAGGAATGAAAATAAATATTTTATATAATGCATACACAGGATATGCTGAATCTACAAATAAAATTCCAGCTCAGATTTTAGGGCATAAAAAATTATATTACAGGAAAGGATTTATTCCCTTACAAAATGAGGCCTAAAAACTGACCAGCTACAATGAAACAATACATTCTTAGTCCCTAATGACCTCGTTATAAAATAAACCTACTCATATTTGAGAATATAGCTGTGTAATTAGCAATGAAAGAAAACCAGAAAACTTAGCTCATGATACCTCACTTTCAGGTTCTGACTGGTACAAGTCCAAGAAAACTACAAATGAAAGATCTTAGTTTCTAAATATGTTGAACCCAGACTATGCTACTACATGAAATACAACTGTACATTTCCTTTCAGAAGTGAACCTTTCATTATTCCCTTCAATTACCAACATTAATAAACTTGACAGACTATGATCGTCCCTTCTAACAAACAGCAGGCTTTACCATACCCTTTAAGTCAACCCTTTCAGAGAATGACACTATCAAATAGAGTTTACCACTAGCATAATTAACTTATAACAAGGAGTAAAATTCCAGCTCAGAAGCATCAAATGTCTTCTGAGATCAATGCCCCCAAAGAGAAATACTTAGAAATGAGTATTCTGAAATCAGACTACATTTATAAGAACAAACCATTCCCTTTCTTCTTCCTCACTACCAGAAAAAAAAAAAAAAAAAAAAAAAAAAAAATTAGCTAACCCCCTGTTTCCCCATTTAAAAAAA
>VYXH01006293.1:90504-106980 GCA_013397275.1 Burhinus bistriatus | reverse complement strand
TTCTTCCCCCCCAACAAAAAAAAAAAAAAAAAAAAAAAAAAAGTAGAAAAACATTAGCTAGACCTCTGTTTCTCCATATTAAAAATATTTGTCACAAATTTAGTACCAGTCATCATTCAGTTAGTCAGCAGAGGAAAAAACACATTGACAAAATAAAATCTTTTGGAAAAAAAAAAAAAAAACAAACCAGGAACATAATTCTGTGTCTAGAAGTCCTTTCACATTGATCCTTTAATTGGAATTACTTTGGAGAATATTCCAGGGACATATCACTGTCTACTTGCCCCATTCTTATATTAAGCATTCATTTTTGGCCAGTGTTAGAGATACAGTGACAGGCTTTGGTCCCACTCAGCCAGCCACTCTTACAGGATCCTTATGAAATTCTTTAACTCATTGGTACTCCACACTGAAGCAATAATGATGTTTCATAGAATAACTTCAAAAATACTGAGCTTATTCCCAATCAGGAAAGTCCTTTCCCAGCTTGTGATAAGAAATGTCTTCTTTTGTAACCTCCTTGCTCAACAGCCTGCAGAGAGTATCCACTTTATGCTTGGCATTCTTGTAGATCC
This sequence comes from Burhinus bistriatus, assembly GCA_013397275.1. Taxonomy (NCBI): domain Eukaryota; kingdom Metazoa; phylum Chordata; class Aves; order Charadriiformes; family Burhinidae; genus Burhinus; species Burhinus bistriatus. The sequence continues at coordinate 106,405 of VYXH01006293.1, read as the reverse complement.
TGATGTTATCTGACCCCAGATTTTGTGGTTTGAAAGGAAAGGAGGTAGACGCCTTCCTCTTGTCTCACTCCATTTCATGTCAGAATAAGCCTGTTCTTTCAAAACATTTTTGTCTTTATAATGAGAGATGATAGCATGGTGAGAAGGACTGAGATTCAAATCTCTCAATGGCTCTTGAATGAATGAGGGGAAAGACGATGCAGAGGAGGAATCTGAACCTGAGAGTACTCCAGGGGAAGTTACTGAACTTTACTGCCTTGTCTTACTGAATCTTTTTTCCTTCCACCCTAAACTTACGAAGCCCTTCATGTCAGAACTGGCAGAGGCATTCCTGAACACAGATCCAGATGTCAGCCTCTTCGTTGCCCTTTTAGGATGTTTTTATCCCCAGCAGCTTCAGGGTTTTGACACATATGTCATGTAAGAGCTTATACAGCAGATCCCTCCTTTTCCAGTACTGACAAGGCTGGAAAAGGTCAACTTACTACATACTTGGTGGGACAGGATGAAATAATTCAAGCTTTTCCTTTCTCTGTCATCTTCTTTGAAAGCAATGGGGGACTCCTTCTCAGTTTTTATCTTCTTGCCCTTTGAACTTTTACCACAGGGACCCTCTTGGAGCTGGGTGCTTGTTTCTTTTTTCTTTATTAAATCTTTTCCTCTATAATCTAAAAAATACTTCTCCCAGTCATTATTTTATCTTTCAGGAGAATGAGAGAGGCATTCTCTACAGAAGCAATAGATCTTCTTCTCTTTGCATTTTTCAGACAGGATAAGACACAGAAGTAGGAATGACAGCAATATGCACACACAGCAACAACGTACTGTATGTGTGTATATACATGTACACACACACACAGAGAAAGGCTATCTGTATGCTTAGATTACTTAAAACACCATACTTTGCCCTATCATTTTCCACATGTATGGTATTGGAAGGGGGGAAAAAAAGAAAAAAAATTTTTTTCATTACTTTTATACAAAAGGACTCCACTGAATTCTTTTTCCTCCAAAACAAATTGGAATGGAATTTTAATACCATAATCTTAACAATAATTTTAAGTAAAAATTAACCATTAATGAGAAAAGAAAAATTACTTTGCCTTTTATTCAGTACTGCACAACTGAGTGCAAACTGCTACAGAATCATAATAGCAATCACAATAATACAATAAAATCAGAACAACAATCACGATGTTATACCTGCTTTGCAGCAATTTGATTACTTTCATACAAACAATACCTTACACCTGGGAATGCATCCTTATGAGGATATCCTGTGGTGCTCTCCTTAGGGAGGAACCTGCACTGAGGAGCAGGAGGGGCAACAAAGCTGGTACTCCTTACTGCATACACTCATGTACACATCCTTCTATTTTCTTGGCAGTTTGTTCAACAGCATTCCTGTCAATGTGGAGGAGCTGTGTTTGAAATTTGTATCAACCATCTTGGTGGTGCTCGCTATTTTATTGCAACAGGTTCTGAGAGAATATGCTTAAGAAAAATATTTTTTTTCAGACAATTTCAAAACAAAATTTGACAGCATACGATTAAAAAGTAGTGATTTTTACAACAAATGCTAAAATCTATTCCTCCACATCTGTCCTGTTAGATTTTCCTCAAGTCACCAAGTATTAACTAGAAAGATGGCAGTGTAACAACAGGTCAAAATATGGAAAACCTCATTTACTGAAATTGAGCTGCATGCACTACTTCATTAATGGGCAGCTGTGTAAGAAGACAAAAGTACAACAGGGACCAGAAAAAGTCTTAATGTCTATTCTCTTTATAGGTGATGGACAAAAATGGACATCTGAAAATAGATCCACATAACCTAAAAGTATGAGCATCAGCCTACCTCTTGATAATTCTATTCCCTTCATCTAGAAATATCAATCTGCAGAACAGAATCTAAACAGCCAAAGGTATCTAAAAAAGTAACAAAGGTGTCCTCAAAAGCCATAAGCCATTTATCTGATTCTAACAGTGCCGTGTGCTGTTACTTGAAAGATCCCAGTTCAAGTTCCCTGGGCACTTCATATTTCTTTTGTTGTAATGAAAACACGGGGAATTTAAGATGTGGAGGAGAAAAATCATTCTCAGCTACTGCAGAAGTCTTCATTTCTTTGTTACACACAAAGGAAATGGATAAATCACGCTATCTAAGTATCTCCCAGCCACCTTCAAACACAGGATTTTTTCAACTGTTGTTTCACTTTTTCCCTGTTGCAAACTTGAAAGGTGATTTTAAGCCTGATGTATGCTGGTATTTATCACATCAAAAAACAACTCTGCTAAGCCAGTACGAAAGTACTGTTTTCTTACTCAAACTTCTTATAGGAAGTCAGAGAGAGGACAGGATTTGCAGCTGCTCATACATACAGCTAACAGCTTCAGACTGAAAAAATCCTGACAGTCCCTGCACAACCAGCTCCCACTCAGAGATGCACACTGCCTCCTCACCACCAAGCATTCAGGAGGGACATCTGTTTCACAGATATTATTGTGATCTCACACAGTTTCACCCAGGCAGTCACTGCAGGATGCTTGCCACTAAAATAATCTAGCACACTCTTGTTGTCCTACATGGTAATAAAAATTAACAATGTAACAAAAAAAAAAAAACCAATATCGAAATGCCATGCACTTGAAATTAACTTTAAGCTGATTATTTTTCAGTATATAATTCTGCAATATATTTTTGCAGAAAAGACATCTTCCTCTCTGTATTAAGTTCAATTACCTTTTATCAGTTGCTTTTGATATATGTTCCCTGTAGAAAATATGTTGTTATGTCAAAAAATCTCCTTTATATTTAATAAAAATGATTGGTAACTATTGTAGAGTAACTGTGAACAAGATCGTTGTTTTGAAACAAAATAACTTTTTTTTTCTGGTAAAGGTTGTATATATTCCTTTAAGATTTATTTCAAAATGTTGAAAAGTTACTTTGAAAGAAGTTCAGATTAGTCTTTAAGCACTGAGATTTTCTCTTTCAAAAGAGATTTACAAGCAAGTTAGAAGTGGACATATTGATCCCAAAGAGTGTTACCAAGTCAGAAACTTTCTGGTTCAGCTTCATCCCTCCCAAATTAAGCATTTATCTCAGGAGTCTAGATCACTCCTGGACAGGCAAAGTAGCTTAAGCCTCAAGTGTGTGTCCCCACCCGTTTCCATTACCACAGATAAAATCGGAAGATGTCAGTGTCTGAACGTCTTAGCTCTGAAAATCTGAACCCAGACTCAAGCCCGATTACCAAAGGCAATAGAGACATAAACACATTAGGTTTCCCATATACTTTAAGAAAAAAAGGATCATTTATCCATCTTAAGAGCATTTTCCTCTTAGCTGAGCAACACAGAAAGTCTTAACTCTTTAACAAGAGTTATCAAGAACAAATGCCAGATTCTGCACCTAGGACAGTGTAATCCTGGATGTACGTATAGACTGGGGACAACAGGCTGGAGTGCAGCCCTGCAGAAAGGCATCTGGGTGTTGATGCTAAGCTCAACATGAAACAACAACGTGCCCTGGCATTCAAAATGGCCAACCGTATCCTGGGGTGCATTAAGTACAATATAGCTAAACGATCTTCACACAGGGTAGGGGGAGATGGGAAACAAGGGCCCATGCAATCCTTGACAGTTATCAAAAGAAGAGTTTACTGCCGGGAGGTCTTGCAGGTGAGCCTGCAGGATGTTTGTCCTCTCCCAGCTAATGTTGGGTGCAGAGCTGGTGCTGCTGGTGGGAAGCTGGCTGGGCACTCCTCTGACGTCCATTGGTGTGATCTCATGGCAGGGAGCCCTGGCGTGCTAGCATCATGCCAGATCAGCCCTGTCACAGGTGGATCCACTTCCATCAGTTCTTCTTCATCTTGAGGTGGATCTGCCGCTGTGAACTCCACATCATTCTGTGGCAGATTGACACCCATGGGCCCCTCACCATGCTTTAGTGGATTGACATGCATAGGATCCATGCCATTCTTTTGTGGCTTGACATGCCTGGGCCTCACACCCTTCCTTGGTAGACTGATACAACTAGGCCCCATGCTGTTCCCTGGTGGATCTACATCCATGAACTCCACACCATCAGTCACATGAGCACGGGCAATCACTCACATGTCATAGGTGATGTTCCTCCTCCATCTATTCTTTGGCAGATTGACACACCTGGGCCCCATGCTGTTCCCCGGTAGAGCCACATCCATGTACTGCACACCATTGGTCATATGAGCAATCATAATCACCTTCATGCCATTTTACGTAGTGTTCCTCCTCTGCTGATTCCACTTTTTCTTCCTGGGAAGTGATTTTCTACTCTATTCCTCTCCCAGGAACTCTCTGCTGTCCCATGCAATGGTGGGCAGCCACCCACCCACCTTGTTGCTCCAGCTGCTCTTCCTTCCAAGCATGTCTGGCATCAGAGGGCCTCAAAGCTCAGTGAATTGTCAGACAGCTGTCGGAGACCTTGTTTTTATAGGGCTCACTTGGAGCAAAAGGAATTCAGGAGGCTTGTGACAGCAGGAGGTCACTGTGATTGGTGACTGTGAATGTGGCCAGTGCATGTGGCCAACTACAGCTGGTTTGGGAATTTGGGGTTCTGTGGCCTGAAAGATACCCTAATGTGGGAGAAAAAGGAGGGTCAGTGGGGCTGAGGGCCCCTTTCCTGGGGATCGCTCCCCTGTGCCCTTCTGCTGCCGTTGGGCACAAGGACTGCTCTCCACCTCCCCTCATGAGCCCTGGGCTCCAGTCCCCTCCTCATCCCGTGCCTGGAGTCTCCTGGACGAGATGGTGACAACAATGTTCCAGGAGGGTCAGGGGTGCTCAGTGACCTCCCACCAACTCAGCGCCCTGCAAGTGGCACAACCCCCTGTGCCCGGCAGTTGATGAGAAGGGGGTGAAGCATCCAGACATCCCGCCAGCAGGAAAGGGAGGTCCAGCCAGCCTTCGCAAGGTCTACCAGCACTTCATAAAAGAATTACCATTACCAAGTGTTGTGTAGGCCCTTCTTCCCTGGCCCTGCCTCTGGAGCATGGAGAGGTGCCATGTCTTCTGCACAGAGCCCCAAGAGAGAGGGGAGGAGAGGGCCTGACGTCCTTTGGGCTGCAGTGCTGGTGCAATGTGAGGAGCCTGTCGGAGGCCACCAAGGAAGGTCCTTGGGACCTGGAGGTGGTAGGGTGTTTAGACTGAGGTGCACCTTTGTTCTGTTCACTAGTATGGAGGAAAAAGCTTCTCACTGCTTTTGTGGTTTCTTGATTATCTGTTCTGAAAAAGAGCTCTCCCATTTTGTTGGAAGAATAGGGAGCAGCTCCTGAACTGGAGCCTTCCGGCAGGTTTCCAGGAAGAAGCTCTTGCCCTTCTCAGGCATCTGCCAGAAGATCACTTGGAGGCACACAAAAGAACAAGATGACATCTGGGCATATCCAGCACAGCTTCATCAAGGACAGATTGTGCCAGGACCAACATGAGCCTTGCTTTGAGGAGAGAGCACTGACTGCCATTTACTCTGAATACAGCAAGGCCTGTGACACAGCCTGGAACAAGCTCCCCAAGGAAGTGGTCATGGCCCCAAGCCTGCCAGTGTTCAAGAAGCGTTTGGACAATGCTGTAAGATATATGATTTAACTTTAGGTTGCCCTGTGTGGAGTCAGGAGTTGGACTCAATGATCTTTGTAGGTCCCTTCTGACTCAAGATGTTCTATGATCCTATTCTGTGATTCTATACCTCCTTTTTGCATTTTTGTCCCTCTTTTTGCTGTTCTTTTGATGACGTTAAACATCAATTCAGGAACCCTGAGGAAGACTGAAATAATGAACAGATCTATCTGAGTTATAATACAAAACAAAAAGATTATATGCAATTCACATTGAAAGCAGAAACCGTCATTATTCCTTTTCATGGTTATTTAAAAAGTAAAAAAAAAGGAAAGCTGCTGAAGTAATATTTTCACCTTTATACATTGTCCTAAAGAAAGTGCCATGGTTGAAAAATCATCAGAAATTCTATTTTCCACTTCCATTGTGAAATTAAGAGAGCTTTTGCATTCTGAACTCTACCCACACACTGCGGCAGCAGTCCCCTGGATTGTTCTGAGTCTTAAATAGGTGTGCTTTAGAGAAAGTAGAAGGAAAAAATCCTTCAATAGATCCCACGCTAATGACATACTAAACTTTTAAGAAGTTTTCTTACCATATTTATTGAAGCCAGTTAGTTAATTTTGTACTTATAGGTCCCAACGTATTCACAGTTTCCTACAGGAGATTTGGATATTTCTCTGCTTGGACAATCGTGGCTGTAATTATCTATTATCCCAGCAGCCTGAGCCTTTTTGTGAGCACATATTATTAGCTGGTGGCAGTGCTCAAATGTTATCTGACATTGGCAAAGAACAATCTCTGGGCCTAGCTTTTCTTCATATATGCTGGTGTGTGAATCAATAATAGCTCTTCAGAACTCAAAAAAGTCTACCCCAGAGTGAGACTGGAGTAATGAGGGAAAAATCAGGCTCTCCAGTTTGAAATTGTCTTATTAGAGAAACTAGTTGGTACTTAAAATTGAACTTTTTAAAAATTTTATTTTATTTTTGCCTCATCTGTGGAAACTGGGTCTGCTGAGGGTGAATAGGGCCAACTATAGTCATAGTCTTAACAAGAGAGATGTTGTGGACATTATTACACAGCGTAAGTGCAAACTACACGCCACACTGGATAGTATCATATTTACCTGTCAGCAAGTCCTAACTGGGAGATCACTAGAACTTCTTTACATATTATGTCTTCATTTATAAAATATTTCAGGTCAGATCTCAGTTAAACTGGCACAAATCTTCTGAAGATAAGGCAAGGCACAGAATTCAGGAAGGCATGTCTTTATCCTTACACTGTACCCCTGTACCCTTGTGACCAAGCAGGCTGGTCCTTTAGGGAAGTCCTAGTGGAGGGAAGAGGGAAGAGGCAGTCTCAGCACCTGGTGAGTGCTAAGCAGTAATGCATTTCCAGTCTCTTACCTTATCTGAAACTGTATGGCCACCCAGTTCCACAGAAGTCCACAGATCTGCTGCACAGGATGGGCAGTTTGGGCAACATCTAAGCTGTGATTCAGTTGTGTACATTGTATGTCTCTTCTGTTTCTGTAGCCTAGTCTACTACATCTAATCTGTAGGAAATATTTAAAGGGTGTTCTTTGCTTAAAGTGGCTGGTGAGTTTGGTTATGAACTTGACGCAGCCTGTGTGTGATTTCTAGTAATACTGGGCAATGATCCTCCTAAAATTACTGAGATTCCTTCAAAACAGTAGTCACTTATGAAGGACTGGCTAATAAGGCTGAGAGCAGTGCATGCTGTCTCTTCCCTTCAATCTTTACGTCCCCTCTCTCACAGGTCACTCACTCCTGCTATATAAAGAATATTTCTTTGGAAATGAAGTGTTTTCCGCAACACAGTGAATTAAATGCAAATTCAATAAAATAAATTAGAGCTTATGTTTATATCCAAGATTTAGTTAACCTAAGCACATGTACATTTTTTAACCCTCTTATGTTTTTCACTGCAAATGAATCACTGATCCTTAGGGACCTTTCCCCTGTATCAACTCCAGCACTACAGAATTTTAAGTGCTTAGAATAATTTAAAGAAAGAGAGCTTGTACATATTTATAATATATTCTGTTCAGTTTAGAAATGTGGCATCTTGAAGCGCAGCAGAAACTCAAATTTCAGATTTATGATGGTAGAATTGTTCTCATTTTGTGTTCTACATTAACTGAATTAATTAACAGATTTTTGTGTTTGGGCATAAAAAAGTTGTACATAAGAATGAAAATACAGTGATTGAATAAATACAGGTTTAATACCAGGAAATTAATAAGGAAATGGTCTCATTGTTTCCCCTGGTTTTGGCCTCTTTTAACTGATGTCAGCTAAGACAAACCACAGTCACTCATTAGAAGTGTAGTTTAAATAAGGATGCTATTAAAAAGTATTAAGGCACCATTTTGTACCTTGCTTTCTGAAATCCAAAGCTATCTAAAGCACACTTGCTGGGTGCTTGATCTCATAATTAAACTGTACTTAAAAATGAATTGCAGGAGTCCATACAATTCTGTTTTCCACAGTGTTAATTCATTAAAATCTGGAATTAAGTTGTGTAAAATATAAATCACTGTCCTGGTTTGAGGTGCAACAGAACCAATTTTCTTTTCAGTAATTTTACTTTTCAGTTAAGCCTCTTCTAACTCTCTGAAATTAACGGCATATTTTTCAGACACTGTTGGCTTCTAGCAGATAAGGTCTGGTGTTTATGGTTAATGCCAAGGAATGGAATGCAGAGAGGCTCTTGCTTCGACTTACTGTTATAACAACCAAGGTCAGCTAACTTTGCTATACACCAGCTTGGAGGGTTGGAAGCAGAAAAGCATAGAAGGATCACACCTGTGGGGAGGAGCGGACAGGACAGGTGACCCACAACTGACCAACAGGGTATTCCATCCCATCAGCCTCATGCTCAGTGTAAAAGCTGAGGGATCACAGGGGTCAGCCCTTTTTGTCTTCAGTGGCCGGCGCGTAAGGAGGACTCTGTCTGTTCATCTGCCTTTGATCCTGATCTGTGCATTCCGGAATCCAGATCTGGAATCCAGTTCCCGCCTGTCACTGAGTCCCATCTGGGACTTTCCCAATGCCTGCCGGTGACGTGATTGTGATCTTGTGAGCTTGATACCAGTTTTGTATATATTGTATCTATTTCATTATTTCCTTATTAGTATTATTATCTTTCTCTTATTTTTATTGTATTATTAATATTTCATTAAAGTAGTTTGGTTTCTTTTCAACTCGTAAGTCTCGTTGTCTCTTCTCTCCTCTGAAGGGGAGAGAGGACAAAGAAAGCATCTGTCGTTCATTCAGTGGCCAGTCCAGCCCAAACCGCAGCTCTGAATTAGACTATGAGAAAGACACATGTTGCAAGGATGATGAAATGAAAAGTTGACTTTGCATCTCAATTAAACTCAAAATCACGTAAGGGTGACCATTCTTCCAGGACTGAAGGAAACAACTAAGAAAACTTAAGAGAGATTAGAAGGGCAACAAACAGTACGGGGGGGAAAGCTTGAAGTATCTCTCTGTAGAATCAGTGAATGCCACATTAGGTGATGGATGCAAAGCATGCATTTTTAGGGATCAGACAGGATTGTTTCTTTTAGAAAAAATGTTCAAAGACGCCTGACCTCTCTCCATGCTCTCCCCACCTCCCCCAGTACACTGAGAAAAATATATTTCTGAATCTTGGATTAGGCTTAAAATCTAGTTTAAGAGATAACTATCAATAAGACCATACTGTATTTGAATTTAACTTCAGTATAAAATTTTCCCTCTCTCTTCCCCCAGGAAAAGGGCTCTGTTTGTCCATTATTTAGCAATAATATTTAACAAAAACAACAACAACAACAAAAAGTAAAACACTAGAAAAATAACTGTTTCTGGTGGTGTGAAGACTGTTTGGAAAACCTGTATAAGATGCTAAGAATAAATGTAGGTCATCTGTAAAAAAAAAAATTCTATGTCTCAAAAGTCCACAGTAGTGAAAGAACAGAAGAAAATAGTTGAAAAATCCTTCTGAAAGCAGAAATTGTGTGCAATTATAGAAATTTAAAAAAAAAAAAAAAACAAACCAAACAAAATTTTTAAAAAACTTCAGAATTTATGAAGTTGAAATGTAAAAAGACAATAAAGAAAGTCACAAATTTTTTTGGAAGTAACTTTTCAGAGATACAAACATTTTCAGGGTAACAGTGGAAAGCAAAATTCTGCCAGAGAATCAATGAACGTATTGGAAACCAAAAGGAGAGTGCAAAGAAGATAAAGGCAAAACAGAGAGCTGAATCTGCTATTTCTACAGAAATTTGCTTCAAAAGAACCCAAGGAAGCTCCCACACCACAACTTCCCTTCATGGAGGTGGATTATCACAGCATAATTTACTTTGGAAGAGGCCTCTGGAGACCTTCCAGTCTAAGACTCTGCTCAAAGCCAGGCAAGCTTAGAGCAGGTTGACCACTCCAGAACCGCTCTGGACAACCTGTTCAAGTGTTAGACCACTCTCACTTTGAAATTTCATTTCCTAACACTCAATCAGCTTTTCCTACGTTGCAACTTATGTTTGCCATCTTTCACCCTTCATACCTTTGAGTAGAGTCTGATTCCTCCCCCACTGCCCCAAGCCCACTTCTTCGCAGGCTGCAGGACATTAACCAGTAGTGGCTCCATATTGACACATGAGGGACGCCACTAGTAATCAGCCACTGGATGGACTTGATGTCATTGATAACTCCTTTGTGACCAGTTGATCAGCTATTTTTTTCCACACAATTCATAGTCTACCTTACCAGTCCATGTCTCATCGACTTGCATCAAGATACTATGGGAAATCATGCCAAAGGCCTTGCTGAAGTCGAAGTAAGCAATACCCATTCCTTCTCCCTCATTTACAAAGTTGTTACCTCATCATAGAAAATCATCACAGTGGTTAGGCACCGGTTTATTCTCGGTAAATCTGTGCTGGCTGTTTCCAATCGCCTTTTGTCATTTAAGTTGCAGAAGGATTTGCTCCACAACCTTCCCGAGAACTGAGACAAGGTTGACCGACCTGTAGCTCCCACATGCTAACCCTCTCACTGGGATATGGTGTATACTAACTCTTCCATAATGTGGACCCAATGGCAGATGAACAGACACATCAGCCATATTTTAAAAGTGGGCTTTGGAAGCAACCCTTGAAGGAAGCTGGGGTCAGGAGTTCTCACCTCCATATCATAACATTATTATTAAAATAAATATATTATACATATATATTATGTGTATCTATACATATAACATATTATAAAAATATAATATAGAATGAAATTAACACACTTAAGGATAAATATAATATAATAGGAAAGAATTAAGTTTGGGGTTTGTTTGTTTTTAAATAAAGCACATGGTTGTCTCATTAATCTATCAGAGTTCCTTTAAACAGATTACAGAGCATGATGGGAAAGGACAAAATGAATCATGTAGTAGAGTCCCAAAATGCTTTTGATGAAGTCCCTTACCAGAAACTGCTAAAGGAAGTTAGTTGTGACAGAATGCAAAGGCACGCTTCACAGATTAAAAATTGATCAAAACACAGAAAACAAATGGTTGGAATAAACAATCAGCTTCCACAATGGATGATGGGTACCAGGATTGATCACAATTATTCATGCTGACAACTACAGTGTTCAAAAAAATTCATCAACTATCTAGAAAAGATGGTAAAACTTGCAGCTGACATAAAATAGTTCAAGACATTCAAAAGCAAATTTCACCCAGAGATATTGCAGAACATCTCACATTACAGAATGACCAGGCAATAAAACAAAACTCATTTTTTGTATAGAGAACCACATGGGAAAAAGAAAAAAAAAAAGCACTAACCATATATATGCAGTCCGGAGACCTAAACTACTACCACTCAGAAAAGAGACCACAAGGTGACTGTCATAAACTCCTTGGAATGCCAGTTTAATTGGCAGCGCCACCTCATGTCCACAGAAAAGTCAGGTATTACTACCTGAACAAAGGCATGGTGATCAAACAGAAAATATCTGCATACCTTTGAATAAATCTGTAGTGTACTGATGCAGCACAGAACACCTTTTAACAGAGGAACACGTTGCTGCAGGAAATAGTGGGGATCAACTCTATAAATAGATTCAGAAGACATTAATCAAATGCCCAAGGAGAGATCCAATGGGAGTATTAAGTAGAGTAGCCCAGGGAACCTCCAGCTTAAATCACTGCCAGGACCTTGGGAAGTATACCAAGGGATGCATGAGCACCAGGGATATATCTACACTTGCCAGCAGACACTGCCAGAGACAGAATATCGGCCCAAATGAAGCTTTGTTCTGACCCAGGGCAGAAGTTGTTACATTATGATTCTCTGAATAATAAAATGCAAATCAGATTTACATTTCAGAACTCATTCCAAGTTTTATGTGTTAAGTTTTTGGCGTAGCAAGTAAGGAAAATTGAAAACATTGCATTTAACAACCAGTCTTGACAGAAAAGAGATTTCTAGGGATTAGAGTGATTAACTCTTTCAAACATCATTTGGGCAAGTGAGTTAAGTACATTTTGAAAGATAAAATCATAGTCAGGACTAAATTCCTGTTGACTTATTTTGAATCCCTGAGAGCTATCCAAGTGAGGTAGATGGGCTGGTATTGAAATGCCAGAGGGGTAGTACAGCTACCCTCTCTCAGCATTCACAGAGCACTTTTATCTTTTCCTCAGTTATTCATTAGCTTGTTGAACAATCAGAAGGCAGATGTAAGGATATGTAGAGAATACAAAGGAAATATCTTTTGCCTTCTTCAGTCATTACAATGCATTATATTTACCCTTAATGTATGAAACACAAGGAGTTTGAAAGGTGATAAAATTGTAAATGAGAAAAAAATATTGTGCACTAAACATAATCACGTTTGGTATCTTTACACTAGTAGTACACTAAAGATAGTGCCTTTCAGCTGTTCTTTAGCACAAATCTACTAGATGAGTCTAGCTAGAAATTAGTATCTAACTTTCACTGAAGTCACTAGTTCATAAAGATAAAATTCCCTCAATCCATTAATACAAAAAGTGACAAGAAAAAAATCTATAAAAAGACAAAGCTCGAGGAAATGGAATTTTCTTCTAAACTCAGGGCAGAATACAGGGAGCTTGGCCCCTTCATGTTAGGGTTTGTAGCAAGCCCTTCCACTTCAGTAATAAATAACATTGACACTTGAGCCTTTTGGTATGAAAGAAGTATTAGCATATGATGAAATGAAGTCAAACGACAGAGGTATAATAAGTTATTGTTTAAAATTTAAGGTACCTTAGTTATCTTTGTGCATACATTTGCAAAGAAAAAACATGCTGGCTTAAACTTCAGTAGCAGAGGTTTAGTTCAAAGCAGTCCACCCTACAAGTTTACAGACACACATTATCCTACTGCTATTCTAGCGTGTTTATATAGTCAGCTATGCCGTCTTAAGAACAGTCGCCCATTTAAATGCTGAATTAAATCATACTTTATCATATACCAAGGCTCAAAGGTCACCAGAACTTGGCTCCAGGATTCTCAATTTATTATACTGATTTTGTATTACAGAAAATTATTGCTGGCTACAAAATATACCCAGTTCATAAAACAGGTTGAATAGTACAGGTTGGGAAATTCATACATACACAACATTACAAGAAAGGTAATGATGTATCTATTAGTCATGGCCAAACTGTAAGAAAGGTTCATTTGTTCAATTCAAGCAACCAGCTGAATGATGCAAATCATTTCTGAAGTATCACTGATCTTGCAGGAAAAAATTGCTTTTCAAGACTTTGAGTTTCTCCACAGAAGGTAGATACTTCCATTTGGCATAACAGCTTTCATCGCAGGGTTGTACAGAAGTGTCCTGCTGGAATGGACTTGCAGAGCCAAGAGATATTTTACAAAAGCAAAAGGGGTTCTGAAAAGCCTGTCCTTACTAGTAATCAAAGGGAAATTGTTATTAATGCACTTAAGACTTTGGGTCAAATGACTCCAGACCCCTAATCATTTTTTTTATTTCATACATACTTTTTCTGTGTCCAAAGAGTTCTGTGCTGCTCTTCCACTTACTTGACTCAAGATATTTGCCACAAGACACTAAGGTTTACTGCTTTTATCACTATTATTTTTAACCTAATTGTTGTTTCATTTCCTTAAACACTACATAGCATCAAACAAAAATATTTTCAGTCCTGCTAAATTATCTGAACAAATAAAGGACTGTATTCTAATTGTATATATTATTGTACTGGAAAATACTAATCTGTGAATGATCACTTTTAATGACCTTGAATCTAAAAAAATGACAATTAAAGCAAATTACAAGATGCAGAATTTAGTATTTCTCTGCAAACTGTTTCAGCTCTCCATGTTTATTAATATCCCACTAGGAAAAAACTTTACATTCTTATTTCTTTCAACAGATACATGTCAAAATCATGTCCTCCAGCTGGTGAACATCTGTCATAGATGTGCGGGTTCATCTTAGGGGACACAGAGAGCTCAGCATTTCATTTTGGGAATGATATTTTGCAATCTTTAGCAATATTACTGATGACACTGTGAATAGCTGCTGCAGGTCATGCAGTTGGGGATTTTTAAGGGTCTCTCATTGCCAACTGTCTAACATTTTTATATTTTATTTCAATAGTTATGAAAAAGGATAGTATCTCAGGACATCTGTATAAAAACCAGTCAGCTAACAAGGCTAATAAATAAACTTCTAGGTCATAATAATGCCAAAAGAGTCTTCCTTTAAACCACAGTTTCTTGCATGACAAAACAAAACTGATACTTAGTTGAAACTTTGCTAAATGAAGGGCAAAATGAAGTTGTGTCCAAATTTTCAAAACTACAGATGTTATGTGAGTTGAAAGAAATCCTTATGGATCTAAATGTTCATTAGTGCTGTTTTTTTCATGCAGCAAGAAACCAAATGAATTTCTTAATTTATAGACAGATAAAAAGAGTCATCCTAAAAAAACCCAAGGAACATGCAACATCATTAAAGAGCTAGAGTTAGGTGGTGGTCACAGAAATTGTCCATGAATTTGAATTTAGAGCCCTGATTTACTGTTACTGTGTGTTTGCATGCTTGCGGAAAACTGTAAAGTACAGATGAATTATGCCTCTGATATAAGCAAGATGCCGGGAAGTGTTACCTTGAGCCACGGCTGAGAGGAAAAACCTTAGAGGTGAGTAGAGACAATACTTGGGAGTTCTGCTCATTTCATTAAAAATTTAACAAGAGATGGGTTTGCTTGGTAACAACAACAAAATCAACAAAAAAGCCCACAAAAACCCTCAAACAAATTTCTGCTGTAATATAAGCAATCTTTTCAATACAGAATTCTGGGTGACACGATAGGAAAAAAAAATCAAATAATTCTGGTTGGGGAGTTTAAAAGAGGCATAGAGGAGCTATGTAAACCATCAAAGGCAGCTGCTTTCTATCTGAAATCAAGAGTCACTAGTTAATCCCCTCTCCCATCTTTAGAAGAAGCCTAGGAAGCTCAGGAAAGGTAATCCTTTTTTTTCGCTTGCTTGTTTTTCTCAGCACTGTTTTTCTCATCAGCAATTTTTTCCTTAGGAAATCTTTGATGAACTCAGTAGTATTGCTGTTCACTGTGCAATCTGGAAAGCAAAAGCACAGATTACGAGGAGGCTGTTAGCAATTCAGTCCTTTAGACGCTCCCTTTTCTGGCTGACATAGAATCATAGAATCATTTTGGTTGGAAGAGACCTTTAAGATCATAGAGTCTAAAAGTTAACCTAACAGTGCCAATTTACCACTAAACCTTGTCCCTCAGCACCATGTCTACCCGTCTTTTAAATACCTCCAGGGATGGTGATTCCACCACTTCCCTGGGCAGCCTGTTCCAATGCTTGATAACCCTTGCGGTGAAGAAATTTTTCCTAATATCCAATCTAAACCTCCCCTGGCACAAATTGAGGCTGTTTCCTCTCGTCCTATAACCTGTTACTTGGGAGAAGAGATCGACCCCCACCTCTCTACAGCATCCTCTCAGGTAGTTGTAGAGAGCGATAAGGTCTCCCCTCAGTTCACTCAGCCCGCTTCTCAGAAGACTTGTTCTCTAGACCCCTCACCAGCTTCATTGCCCTTCTCTGGACACGTTCCAGCACCTCAGTGTCCTTCTTGTAGTGAGGGGCCCAAAACTGAACACAGTATTCGAGGTGCGGCTTCACCAGTGCTGAGTACAGGGGGACGATCACTTCCCTACTCCTGCTGGCCACACTATTCCTGATAAAAGCCAGGATGCTGTTGGCCTTCTT
>VYXH01006293.1:55863-90460 GCA_013397275.1 Burhinus bistriatus | reverse complement strand
CTTCTTGGCTACCTGGGCACACCGCTGGCTCAACCAATACCCCCAGCTCCTTTTCCACTAGACAGCTTTCCAGTCACTCTTCCCCAAGCCCCTACTGCTGCATGGGGTTGTTGTGACCCAAGTGCAGGACCCAGCACCTGGCCTTGTTGAACCTCACACCATTGGCCTTGGCCCATCGATCCAGCCTCTCCAGATCCCTCTGTAGAGCCATCCTACCCTCAAGCAGATCAACACTGCCGCTTAATTTGGTGTCATCTGCAAACTTACTGAGGATGCACTCGATCCCCTCATTCAGATCATTGGTAAAGATTTTAGACAGAACTGGCCCCAGTACTGAGCCCTGGGGAACACTACTTGTGACCGGCCCCCAACTGGATTGAACTCCATTCACCACAACTCTTTGGGCCTGGCCATCCAGCCATATTTTACCCAGTGAGTGTGTATGCCCATCCAAGCCATAGACAGCCAGTTTCTCCAGGAGAATGCTGTGGGAAATTGTCAGAAGCTTTTACTAACGTCTAGGTAGACAACATCCTTAGCCTTTCCCTTGTCCACTAGGTGGGTCACCTTGTCATAGAAGGAGATCAGGTTTGTCAAGCAGGACCTGCCTTTCATAAACCTATGCCCATCGGGTCTGATCACCTGGTTGTCCTGTACATGCTGTGTGATGGCACTCTAGATGATCTGCTCCATAACCTTCCCAGGCACTGAGGTCAGGCTGACATGTTTGTAATGCCCCAGATCCTTCTTGCGGCCTTTCTTGTAGATGGGCATCACATTTGCTAACATCCAGTCATCTGGGACCTCCATGGTTAGCCAGGACTGCTGATAAATGATGGAAAGTGGCTTGGTGAGCACATATGCCAGCTCCTCAGTACCCTTGGGTGGATCCCCTTTGGCCCCATAGACTTGTGTGCGTCTAAGTGGTGTTGCAGGTTGCTAACCATTTTCCCTTGGATTATGCTCCTCATCCCTGTCGTCCAGCTCAGGGGGCTGGGTACCAGAGAACAACTGGTCTTACTGTTAAAGACTGAGGCAAAGAAGGCATTAAGTACCTCAGCCTTTTCCTCATCCTTGGTCATATTCCATGTGCTTTGGCCAGAATCATAGTTGTTCTCAGTGAGCTTCCTGCCACTATTTTTCTGAAGAGTTAAACCAAATTCTGCAGCCTTAGAGGTGTAGACTTGCCAGCTAATATTTAAATTAAGCCTGATAAGCAGTTTCCATGCAGTAAGCATGAATAGTTCCATTATGTATCCATTTTTATAGTGGCCCAAATTCCACTTATACTAATGAAAGTCTCTACTGATAGCTGTACTGTCATTCAAGATTTACAACAGTATCAATGAAGTCAGAACGTGAAGCTGTGCCACTGTATTAATATTTCTGAGCTTCTATTCTAAAACAAAATACAACTTAATTGTGCTTGCAGGATATTCACTGACATGATAATTCTACAGAAGACTATGACATTTCAAATGGAACTTCACTGAACTTCTTTGACTTGCACAAGGTCCCTTCAAGGACCTCTGTTGTGGTTAAACCCCAGCTGGCAACAGGGACCACAAAGCCACTCGCTGACTCCCCTCCCCTCACTCTACCCCTCCCGTCCCCCCTGCTGCTAAGGTGGGGATAAGAGGGAGAAATGGAGGGGGAAAAATACCTCATGGGTAGAANCCAGCTGAAACCAGGACAACCTCCAATAAAAATACAATTTGATTTTTGATAATGCCTCTGAAGTGGTGTTGGAACTCCTTCTTCAAGATGTAGATAAACTACTCTGCATTTATTTTATACAAATCTAAAATATACCTGATCCAAATCTCATTGAAATCAATGGGAATCATTGTATCTACTTCAATTGCAATCCCACACGTGTTTTTCCATACCACAACTGATATTAGTACAAGATTAAATAAAGGTAGGGATAGAAAAGACCTAAAAACACCTTTTCAAGGAATCCTTTCACTTGTTGTGTTCTCGTGATTGCCAAAATGGGACAAAAATAGCTCTGTGGTTATACTTTTCGTGAACTCAAGGGAAAAAATAGCCTGTAACAATGGTATGAAATTCACCTTGGTACAAAGTGATTGCCTTTATAACACAGTGCCTTTTATTCCAGAAAGAAAGTGCATATCATCAGCAATGCAGAATTTCAGTACCTAGCTTGCTTTACAAAACTGGTCGTCAAAAGTGCTTCTGTTCAGGGAGAGCAGAGATATATATCTACACAAGGACACTTGGCACATCATGTGCCCACTGACAGAACAGTATTCTGCATGCCTAAGCTTAATTTAAATGAGCTAAAAGTCTACAACTAGTCTAGCCAAGCTGTGTCTTCCTTAAAGACAAAGAAAAGAACCAGTCTTATTTAAGGAACAGCTCATCTGACCTATTTTAGAAGTCTGCTTCAGGGTAACGCAACTCATAGCTTGGATTCTGTTGACTAGATGGTCATTGGCTGTAGAGAGTTCAAGGTGAATAGTTCCAATAGAGAAAGGAACATTTAGTAACAGGAATCCCACCTCTCAGGCTTATATACCTAA
Organism: Burhinus bistriatus; assembly: GCA_013397275.1. NCBI lineage: Eukaryota > Metazoa > Chordata > Aves > Charadriiformes > Burhinidae > Burhinus > Burhinus bistriatus. Next base: position 87,914 of record VYXH01006293.1, on the reverse strand, counting down.
AGGCAGGAAACATCAGGCCTTTCCTAACTGATTCTTGTTTATAAATCAGCTCAGCTATAATAACCACCAATCAGTCCTAGATTGTTTTAAAACATGTAATCTTGAAAATTAATATGCTTATTATTTGGTACCAGGTGAGTCAGCTGCATTTTTTCTTCAATCCAGTAGTTCTGTTGGTTTCATGCTAAAAATCAGAAATGACAGCAAAGATTTCAGCACAGATTCAACTCAATGTGCAAATAAAGACAAAAGACTCAGTCTATTATCTAGTCTTTCCACAGACTTTTGCTAATTTATCCAAATTACTCAGGGTCTACGTCCTACTGACAACTCTAACATGAAAAAATGTTCTTTTTCTACTGGTGAAAAAGCTAGGGTGATTGAGAGATATGAAAGAAAAGGAGAAACAGAAGATATACAAGCAAGTACTAAAATCTGCTTTGGACACAAAAAGTTATAAAGAGTGAAAGGCTTAAGAAATCAACCACAAATTCATTTTAGGTTAATAGCATTAGTATATATTGCTGAAAAATTCAGCCCAGTATTATAAAAAATAAAGCTATACTACCCTGTATGTAGTACCTGTGGTTTCACAACAGTCCAGAAATTTGTTTCATAGTTTTCATTTCTCCAGCATTTCGAAGAGGGAATATAGCCTATAGTCTGAGGTCTTTTCCATGCATTTTATTTTGCTCTAGTTAAAAGTGCACTGCATTTTCAGCTAGTGTTCACTGTCAGAGTGCAAAAAATGTTTTAAAGCTTTACTGATTTATACCTCTTGAAAAATATCACAAATGATTTTTCCGAGCAAAAATATAGATTCCTGTTGATACATCCTTGCCCTCTTATAGAAATAATGGTTTATTTTTCTCACATGAGAATAAATCAAGATTTAAAAAAAATTTGCCTTATATCAACTTCAGGACTATACACCTGCTAACTTATTAATTAACAATTTAATCAGCAGAGAAGGAAAGTGAAGCTGGATAGAAACATTTCATAATTCAAGCCTGACAACTTTATATTTTCAAGATCTAGGCAACACATGAAGGTAATTTGCCTGAAAAGTCCATATAAAGTCTTTGATAACACACTTTTCACAGCTTTCTATAACACTTTTTGCTTAGGATAGTTTATAAATGTTTTGATTAAGTTAAGGAGAGAGAAATAAAAAACTTGCAATAGCAGTGGAAAAATCTTTCTAGTGCATGATCATGACTCACTAGCAGTAGCTGGCCCTAGTGACTTGGCAGCTTAGTTCTTCCTCATCCCTTAAGAAACTGGCCAGGGAAGTGGTGGAATCACCATCCCTGGAGGTATTTAAAGGATGGATAGATGTGGTGCTGAGGGACATGGTTTAGTTGTGGTTTTGGCAGTTAGGCTTACAGTTGGACTTAATGATCTTAAAGGTCTCTTCCAACATAGGTGATTCTATGATTCTATAAATGATACAGAACTAGCATTTGAACTCTGGCTACATATCTATGAGCTGTGTTTGAAAACACAAGCATAACACTTTATAAAACATTGAGTTTTGTTGTTTTAAGGGGGTTTTTGCCCTCCAGGGATTTCTTTGCATTTTCATTTTCTCAGTTAGAAATACTATAATACCAAGTTTCTCTTGGAGCCTTTCCATTTTTTATAAGTTACCATAGTTTCCATTGTTTACAAGTTTCCATTGTTTGATAATGTAGCTCATTCAGTTTCAAAATGGTGCTATTATTCTGGTACTTTATTCTTAAACAGACTTTTTTTTCCTAAATCACAAAAAAGATTGCAAAATGTGTGTCTCTCCATCATTTCCTTGCATGCACGCACACGTACAAGATCAAAAGAATCTGAAATTAAAGTCATAGATGCTTGCTATATGTTTTGCATGAACAATAAGCAGATACCGAAGCTTTTTTACTTACTAATTACGACTGTGACATTTTCAAAATCACTTCAGACTGACAGCGCAGCAGTTACAAACCCACTTATAAAGTAAGAAAACAATGACTAGTTCCCAGGTCTCAGACACATCACAAGGTATTCATGCATGTAGGCTGATCTGCCTTCATGACATCTAGCACAGAATGACAGGCATGATGCTGGCCTACATTTTCACTGCTGACAACCCCAAAATGCCAGAGAACTCAGATCTTGCTATTTCCCTTTTGAATTTGGCAGACGAAAAGCATCTAGGAAGACAAGGTGTACACAGGTGTAGCTGGGACAGAAGTTGAGAAATATTTAATATTGGCCCAGATTTCTCCGCATGGTAAACTGGTCAGCTTCTTCCACTAGACACTCTTACCTACTTGTATCCTCTACTGACAACAGGGTATGTTTGCCTCGGTTCTCCAGCCAGCCCTGACTCTTGCCCAGGTACAAGTACTTTTCTCCTGGAGCCTGCCAAGGGCATTTTATCTTCTTTTCCTGACACCGTGGCTTTTCTCCAGCCATTCCCATTTTGCACCACACATTACTCATCTTGAACAAAATTACCATCCTCAAACATTTGTGACTGGACCTTTCCCAAGTCTCTCCACATGCCCCTATAACATCCACATATACACTCTCTGAAAACTTCAGTGTAGTTCAGCCCCTCTCTGCTGTTTCCACTAACTCGTCCTAATAAGCAGTAGCCATCTATTCCCATCAGCTATTCAAACATTCTCTTAAAAACATGCATTTTTATTACCCTGCCCCTCAGATAGCCCTTAGCTACTTCTAATATATTATTTAGTTCCTATCCACCTACTCTGCATAATTCCTTATCCTTCCCTTGGCATTTTATTAATATATAGTGCATTTCACATTAGCATAGTACTAATCAGTTCCAAATATAATGGTGAAGTATTTAGCTAAATTCTACATTCTCAAATACATTACATAAATGTTGCAAAGGGAAAGTTTTAGTCCACACACGTCATGCCAATTCCCACTGCCCGACTGTAAGAGATCTCCTTCTTTGACTCACTCTCTTGTAAATCCTTTCCCCAGAGTGTTGACAAATAGAACGATGACACGTCCTTTGCAACTGGGCCAAGACCTTCTCTCTCAAAAGCCGTGTGTATACAGTCTAGAGAAAGATTTGGGGTGGTGAGTGGAAATTCATTCAATTACAAGCAGTAGAATTGGGCTGAGTTAACAGCATGTGATGAGACTCTTCAATCTGAGGAAGACGAGATGTAGCCCAATTGGTACATGGTATCTCGTTCACAGAAAGTTGTCACTCTTCTTATTGGAACGCTTGAATATGTTTCAAATGGAGCTGGTAAAAACAGGTTAAGTAGCCTATCTAGATCTCATTTTTCTAAACAATTTGCATACATTGCAATAGTGAGTGCATAAAACAGTTTTCATCAGAACAATATTATAGTTTATGTGAGAAATTAACAAACAATATTTACTGAGTTTTTATAAGATGAGAGAGCAGTCAGAACTCTCAAACATGACAGTTCTGATGGTTGCACTTTGAAAAGATGTAAAGAAAAAACATTTTAAATTGATTGTTGAACTGGGGATTGGGTGTAGATTTTGCAGCTGTAAAGAGCAGTGGAGGAACAGTGTGGCTATCAAAACTGTGCTGAATTACAGCTATGCAAACTAGAGTGGTTTCACTGACCAGTGACTGTTACCAAAATTCCTTTGGTCTATGCAGTCTAGCAGTACTCCCATTTCTGTAACACCAAAAGTTAGCATTTAGCTACAAAGTCAGAAATCTGGATTAACTCCATTACTTAATTACAATCTGTTACCCATATAACAGTAGAATTTCAACTACTTCCTTTACAACAGAATAAATCACAGGTGTTTGCATCTGATTTTTTTCCCCAGTCCAAATGTTGTCTTCTGTACATTTAGGATTAAAGGATGTCTGCATGTGTGTGTGTGTGTGTGTGGTTTCTTGTTTATAAATAAACAAATTTATTTATGTTCTGAGATTTTAGCAAACCGCCAAACTGCAGAATAGTTTAATTTCCTTTAAAAGTACTACACATGAGGAAACTGATTTCCTTGGTACACATGAGATAGTTAAAATCTTCTCAGGTTTGTGTTTTTCTTGGAGGGGTTGTGGGGGTGGAAAAAAGATTGGATTTCTTTTTTTTAAACCATTTTTCCTTTTGGAAAGGAGGTTATACGAACAGTTTCCTGAATACTAACAAAATTTTAACTAAAGTTTCTCAAGTCAGGTGTGAAGTCCTCTGTATTAGAAAAGATTCCACCATTGCTGAAAGGGGGACTATCATGCTGTTTACTGAGTTTTGGCGCATTGCTGGTTCCTTCACAAGACAGCCCTGCAAATAGGGCACCCGTCCTGGAGACTGACAGTTCATTTCAGAAGCAAGTTGAAACAGGAAAATCGATAGTCAGCTCTTTTATTTTAAATGCTGTCTTTGGTATGAAAAAGATAGTAAGCTACAAATTAAAGTGTTGCAGCCTCCTTGGCTTGATGGTGGTACTAGCAATTTTCAAATATTCTGTATGCATGCATGTGTATGTGTAAGACAGAGAGGAGGAGAGAGAGACAGACATGGAAAGAGGCTGGAAACTTCTTGATAAAAAAAATAGTCTTATGCTTGAAGTAGGTAAGCAATGAGAAAAACAGTAGAAATCCAATCTACTTTACAAAATATAAATTATTTTAAATTACTGTTTTTCTACATTTTCATAATAGCCTGGCATTAGCAGGGTCAGCAGTCATTTCCAATACTGACAGCCCCGCGATATATAAAGAGATCTTTTTTCCCTGTTGCTCAGTGTCTGTATGGATGAGTAGAGCAGCTGACAGCTGCATGTAAGCCAATATATAACTTCCAAGTAATTTTTTAGCCTTTCATCCTGAAGTTACCTTACTCAGCAAAACAACCTCTCTCATGCCGTGGAACATTCAACTTTAAGTTCCATCAGTTGAGATTAAGAAGAAAGCAATTCTCTCTTACAGTAATTTTCATGGGTATGATCACTCATTAATCCTATCAAGTTATCAGTACACAAGCAAAGCTTATATTTTTCCTCTCTTAATTTAGACAATTCTTACCCTACCAGCACTCCACCTCCCAATCCCCTCAAAGTGTGAGAAAAAAAGGGAGAAACAACAAATTTAAGACTAATAATTTAGCAACACAAGAAAATCTGCTTTTGCTAGTATCATTTCCTTTGACTAATGTAATTTCATGCTACAGGCTTTGAGAAATTTCTCTCCAACTCATCATCTTCTGAAAACCTGAAACCTAGCTAAATTACTTTTTCTTAAGGAAGTGAAAGTTCAGATTTGTCATCAGAGTAAAACTAATCATGATGTCAGTAAAATAAGTAACGAAACTTTTAATAGGCAAAATCCTAAAAATCGAGAGCTTGTCTACTTTGAATAAACATTGAAAGATCACATTAGCACAGAAAACCTTCTCCGCAATTTCTGCCCCCCGGTTATCCTCTTGCTCCCCACCTTCTAATCCTTCTAGCATGTACTACAAACTAGAGTACTATATATTACATGATTTTTCTGATAGTCACTCTCTGAGAAATTATTGCATGATTACTGTCTGCAATATTTATATTTACTCATTGGAGCCCAGGAAAAGTAGGAAATCCAAATTTGGCCTACAGCTTAAAGAAAATCTTTGAAGTACTATCCTTGCATTGGTGAAATGTTATACCTCAAACAATTTCTACAAATATTGATATTTTTCTTTTGTTATATTGTAGTCACATATATGTATCATGTCGAGCTAAAAAAATGTTTATTATTTGCAATAAGAAACCATAAATATTGGTTTATTACTGTAAAACAAACATATGTTGAACAAGAACCTATGCATTCTTTCATCTGCACTGAAATGGATTAGGTTCACGGGTCAGTTATGCCTGAACAATTATTTAAGAAGCTATCCTTTTCTCGGCTGTTAATCACCACCACCCAGCTGAGATCCCACATCTGAGTGCATAAACACTCCCTGTTTAAATCTATTTTAGGCTAAAAAGGCTACCTAAACTCACCATTGAAAGCTGTTTGAAACTCTCAATTAAGGTTAATCTCATCAACTTCACAGTAAAACAGTATAAAAGTGCTTATAAAGACAGGATAGGTGGTCACTGCTAATTAGGTAAGGAAAAATAACTTGGTCCTTATGTAACTGCAATAACCTGATATATCCCAGAGTATGCCATAATACTAACTCTACTATAATGTCTACATAAATGCTACTTGAAGACTCTGGCCTTTACAAATATAGCCAGTTTCTGGTTCTAATATACGTGCATTAACATAAAAGCCATAGAAAGCTCTCCAAGCTAAGACCTTGGACCATGCCTACATATCAGTGTAAATAAGCTTTAAGATATTTCACACAAGAAATCTCAAATAAGAAAATTGATTTGGAAAACTTCAGCCATGTTACATAGTACTCCCAGCTCATGGTATATGCTGGTTATTAACTCTTCCAGTTGGAATAAAATCCATGTAAAAAGCCACAAAAATAACAAAGTCATGTGATTTAATTTTAAACACAGGAAAATAAGACCTACGTGCAACTTGAGATCAAATAACAGCTTCCAAAGCATTTATTAGTATTTCCTATCACTACTGAGCTGACAAGAATAATTGCCTGCTTTGCAAAAATTTACTGAAAGAATGCAACAGAACTGACATCCCAAAGACTGGGATCTTTAACTAGGATTATCCAACTTCATAGCTGCATCAGGAATTATTTGTCTTATGCTAAATCTCAGAGGCTCTCAGTTCTACAGTGCCCATTCTGTGGTGATACCCCTAATGCGAGAGATCCAGGATTGAAAATGGAGAATAAGTTAAGCAGGTTTTTGGTGCAATAAAGCAGCAAAACCAAATCAACACAGACTACAGACTACAGTCAACATGTGTTCATAAAGGGAAAGTCCTGTTTAACTAATTTGAGGTCCTTGTGTGACAGGGTCACCCGCTTACTGGATGAAGGAAACATGGTGGATGTAGTTTTCCTGGATTTTAGTAAGGCTGTCCCTCACAGCAGCCTTCTGGACAAGTTGTCCAGCTGTGGGATGAGGGGGTTCACAATGTGCTGGGTGAAGAACTGGCTGAAGGGCAGAGCTTAAAGGGTTGTAGTGAATGGGGCAATGTCTGGCTGGTGACTGGAACCCTGTTCCTCAGGGTTCAATTCTAGGATCTGTTCTGTTCAATACATTTATCAATCATCTGAATGCAGGAGTTGAATACACCATTAGCAAGTTTGCTGATGGTACCAAACTGGGAGGTACTGTTGACTCTCTTGAGGGACAAGATGTCTTACAGAGGGATTTAGATAGGTTGGAGCATTGGGCAATAATTAATGGGATGAAACTTAACAATTCCAAGTGCCAGATTCTGCACCTAGGATGGAGTAATGCCAGGCACAAATATAAAATTGGGAGAGGAGCGGCTGGAGAGCAAGCACCTCCCTGGTTCAGTCACTATATAGTGCAGAAGGGATTGCTACTTGAAGAACTTGCAGTTAGCCCCTAATGGAAGTAAGTATGGAGAATTGCATGCCTGAATCACAGTAAGTCTACATCTGATGTAATTAGCCCTGCACCTCATAAATGCACCCCTCAAATCAATGTGGCTGTACAGGCTGTGTAAAAATCTGTGACTGAGCAAACATCTCTTCCCAGTGTGTTGATGCTCTACAGAGAGCTCTACTTGATGGCTCAACTTCAGTTCAAGAACTTATAATGTAACATGAGACGACTGTGCTGTGTAGATATTCTAGGATATCTGCCCTAGAAAAAAAGAAACATTTCCAGAAGTAAAAATGAAAATTAACAATTCCATTTGTTTAAAAGAAGAAAACAAACAATAGCAAAAAGCTTCAAGAGAAAATGAAGTATACAATGTAAATGCAAAAGAGGCTACTTTTTTCTATGCTTTGTTTTCATCTTAGGTGGTTTCACCATGGTGCAATTCTAGTGACTTACCACTCTATAAAGGGGAAAAGAGCTCTTGAGCAGATAGATGGTCCCAAACAAAATTCTCATGGCTGAATAATGCTGAACTTTGGGGAGTTTAATTCCGTAGTTACCTCCTTGCAACCCCTCGGGGGCTTTAAAATATTGGCTAGATTCCATTTCTACCTAAGCTTCTTCATAATTGTATTTTTCTAAGGAAAATACACAAAGAAATAAAGATGACAAGGGAGAAAAGGAATGCTACTCTGGGACATTTCTCAAAAAGAGAGTGCAGTGTCTGTAAATGAGAAAAGAGTTGAAGGTGAGATCTGTGGAGGTAAAGAAGAGAAAGAAAAAGTGTTCTCAAAGATGAAATGGCAAAGATATCTTGGCAGAAAAATTCGTAAGTTATCTGTAATTTGCTCCAGGATAGAGGGGGAAACATGACAGGAAGACAGCGAATTTTTCCTACGGTAAATAATGAAAATGTACTAGAACTAAGGTCTCACGAAAATATATCCTTGAAGAAAGCGTAAAGTAAGTCAAGAACGTTTTGAGGTCAAACAGTATTCCTCTAACATTTCAAAGAAGCAACCTTCCCAATATAGAAAAGCATTAACTGTAGGTACAGCTGGCACCAATCAGTAAACAATAGTACATTGATTTTTGTTTCTTTTAACATGTGCGACAATGTACATATTACAACATAAACTAGCTTTAAGCAACAGAGCAGTTCCAAATTCATAACAAATAAACTATACATTTAAAAAAAGCCGTACCTTCCCAAGATCAAGCAAAGAAGTAACTGTGAATCACCACAAAATCATTTTTTTAATTAGCTTTGTAACTCCCTTGTGTTAAAAGAATGTAACAGATAACATTTCCTTTCATAGACAAGAAGGGAGGAACAAAGCTGGCCAAACTCAAAACAGAACTTTGGAGAAATTTCAGCAAAGTATCTAATAGTGAAATTGTGAAAAGCCTTCTACAGGCAAGCAAAATCCCCTGGCACGTGATGTCTGAGCTACTGCTTCTTTCTGAGCATACCAAGAAGCAGTAGCAGCAGGAGTCTGAGGACCAAAATCACTCACAAGTTGCATCAAGATCTGTCTGGATACATCTGAAGGACTCAGCTCTAAAGTATTCCTATCTTGTGCCTGCCCCACTAATCTCCACAGCAAAAGGGCTGGATGAAGGACCCTCACTGGAGTAAGCAGTCATTTTGGGAGACAGTTCCTGACTATGCACAACATATGATAAAAAATACGCTTGGGATTTGTTTTTTTTCCAACATGACAGCATGCTTAGCTGATGAGGTAGAGTATCTGGAGAAGAGTAAACAGCAGGTTTGCAAAGCAAAGGATTAATGAGACATCCAGAGGCCTACATAAAAAAAAGTTTGGGGGCTGTGTGGAAAGCCAGTTTGAGAAAGGGAATGCCACAGACTGAGAAAAGACAGAAAGGGAAAGCACCACTGCCGTTCTACTCTCCACAGATAGGCTTGCTAGTTAGAAAGGGTGGGCTGGATGGGAATGGTAGTTACAAATAAGATATGGCAGCTAGCTTTATTACTACAGGTCAGATAAGCTTCGTTAGTACTGCATTCAGGCAGGGTTTATTAGCTGTTCTAAGTATCCTGGCTCCTCTGTTTATTTCTGTATGGAACATCACCCATAGTGATTTGCTTATATAGGGAGCATGTGACCAGTCACAGAAATAAACCAAAAGTCTTTCAAATCCTAGATTAGTATGATAAGCACTGGCACATCATCTAGAAGTGAAGCCCAAGTCTCCTCACACCACTGCACATGTCTTTTTCCATTTTAATCTTCTACACTACCAAACGGGGGGCACACACTAACACTACCCTGTTTCTGACAGCTAAAAGCAGATCTGTAAGACACAAGAATGAAATAAACCACAGAAATCCAGTTCAAACCTCAACACATCTCACATTAATATTATAGCAACTCCTTGTAAGCACCAGACTATAAAAATTCATTCCATCAGCATCACTGAGTACCTACAGAAGCAGTCATCACCCACCGTCTGACTTCTGATTTAAGAAGATAGCTGCCATGTTCCTTCTCACCATGCAGCTCTATTACAGCCTCTCCTCTGCCTCTCACTTCACCTTTTTCAGCAGATCTTTCTCATCTGAGCTATTTAATGAAATTATTTTCTTGCTGGTGCTCTGACACGCCAGGATGCTGTGATAAGGTCTCCTAAAGCACGCTCCGACCATGTTAATGTTGCATACTGTGCCCAAACTAGAACCTATGTGATTTTAATCCAATAAATGATTCCTCCTTCAATGATTGCAAGAGCACTAGCTAGACCTGGGAAAAAAAATTCTGAGAAAAACATTCTTGCAACAAAAGGTAAGATTTGGGTTGACAGAAATTAGTCTGGACCAGTCTGTTCAAATGCAGTCAGTATTTCTGATGTCCCAGTCTCCTAACCTTCCAGTTTTTCATGGTTGGGGTTTTGGTTTGGGTTTTGTGTTTTTTTGTTGTTTTTTTTTTGGGGGGGCGGCGCGTGCTTTGCAGGGAGGGAAGCTTCATTGCAACCTTTCTTAAAATCAACATTTAACTACTGTTTCAGAATGTTTTAAGACTAAATTTACATGCATTTATTCTTAAACATGCAAAACATGTTTTGGATCATAGAAAATAATGTTTCTTTTCATCTGAAGTAATTTAAATTTTTATGGTTTTGTGCTGCCAATGAAGTGAAAAAAACACTTCATATTACTGTATTTATAACACCCTCTCTAAAATAAGCTATTCCAGTCATTCTCAGCTCATCTTCTACCAAACTTGGATAAACAGAAAAGTATATTCAAATTTTCTAAATGTTTCACATTTTATACACAGATGCCTGCAAGTTTATACAAACAAATGATACACTGTATTTTTATGTACAGCTTTCAATCACTTGCATATTAGGTAAAATCCTCTTCCTATTTTAACCCTACACATTGGCTTATAAGTGAACTTCAAGACAGTCTTGCAAACCTGGTATCTGATCACTAAACTTTGTGCTGTGTCTTGTACTGTCTTCCTTAATCTGACCTGAAATCTCAGGGATTATAATTTTTTCTCTGCCCCCTCCCCTCCCCTGGCAAGATCAAGTGAAATCACTGATCTTATATCTGCAAAATAAAGAAGGAAAAATAATATATGTGAAAACAAAAATGTTCTATTTGGATAAAACTATATATATACTAGTTTCCCTAGATACTTGATTGTATGAAAGACTTTCATACAATAAAAAGCAGCTTTTGCGTGGTAGATAACATTTGGAGTAAAATGTAAATGGAGATTTTGGTGGGGTTTTTTTCTGTCCCTCCATTCCATAGATCATCTCCCCATCCTCTCCTTCCATGTGTATTCATGTGTGAACATGAGCTATTTACAGTCAAAAGGAAAGTATATGCCTTTCAAATTTCAGCAGGTTGCCATTCTTTCCATGCAGTACAGAACACACTACAATTCAATAAAGCAGAGTGAATCTTGACCTGGCACACTTATCTCAGACTTACTCATTTCCTCTGAGAAAAAAAAAAACCTAAATATTCTTACAATTACCTTGCTTTTTGGAATTAATTTTTCTCTCTCCTTGCCCCCTTCTTCCCCCCTCCCCCCATCTGTTTGGCCTTCCTGGGATGGTGGAAGCAGAACCTGACTTCAAGTTTTTTATTATTATTATTTTTATTTATCCAGAGCCTCTGGTGGCAACAGATACATCTCTGGGAGCTTCGAATCAGAACAAGGTCCTGCTGGTACGATGGCACCTTTTCTGAAAACGTAATGTTCTGCCAGCTAAGTGTAGTCTCCAGTCCTTTTCCTATCTGGATTCTTCCAACAGTGCTCTTGCCTCAATTCCCTTTCATGTGCTCATCCTCCTAATACGAAGGCCACAGCATCCTACAAAGGATTTTCAAATACTTGAAGTTAAAATTCACTGAGAATTCTACCTTTTTATCCCTTCCTCCCATGCCCTCCTAACCTTATTGAGCCATTTCTCTGGAAAACTTTCCAAAGACTTTTTTACCTAACTGCCACAGAATAAATAAATGTATTGTTTGTGCCCTTAGGAGCTATATTTGTATAATATTTTACTCCTGGTCTTCAGATGAAGGGAGACTGGAGAGAGGGTAGCAGTAGAGGACTGCTTTTAATGCTTTTCTTTCCTCCCCTTTTTCTCCATTTCACAGAATCACAGAATCACAGGGGTTGGAAGGGACCTCTGGAGATCATCTAGTTCAACCTCCCTGCCAAAGCAGGTTCACCTAGAGTAGGTTGCACAGGATGGTGTCCAGGAAGGTTTTGAATGTCTCCAGAGTTGGAGACTCCACCACCTCTCTGGGCAGCCTCTTCCAGTGCTCTACCACCCTCAAAGGAAAGAAGTTCCTCCTCATGTTTAGATGGAACTTCCTATGGTCAAGTTTGTGCACATCACCACTGGGCACCACTGAAAAAAGACTGGTGCCATCCTCCCGGCACCCTCCTTTTAAGTATTTATAGGCATTGATGAGATCCCCTCTCAGCCTTCTCTTCTCCAGACTAAAAAGACCTAAGTCCCTCAGCCTTTCCTCATAAGAAAGAGGTTCCAGTCCCCTAATCATCTTCGTAGCCCTCTGCTGTACCCTCTCCAGCAGTTCCATGTCCTTCTTGAACTGGGGAGCCCAGAACTGGACACAGCACTCCAGGTGCGGCCTCACCAGGGCAGAGTACAGGGGGAGAAGAACATCCCTTGACCTGCTTGCCACACTCTTCTTGATGCACCCCAGGATGCCATTGGCCTTCTTGGCCACAAGGGCACATTTCTGGCTCATGGTCATCCTGTTGTCCACCAGGACTCCCAGGTCTCTCTCTGCAGAGCTGCTTTCCAGCAGGTCAGCCCCTAACCTGTACTGGTGCATGGTCTACTCCTCCTTTCTTTCTGCTCTGTCTTCGCTCACAGTCTGATGCTGGGAAGATGCCAATGATGCAGAAAGTTTTTGTTAGGGGGTAAGAACTAGTATTTTATATCTAGACTAAGTCTGGTCAGATGAACAGCATTTTTCTCTATGGCCAATGAGGCAAAGTTGAAGTGGTCTGCTAGTGAAGTCTGTGGTCTCCTTTTACATCTAACAAGGGCTTTAAGACAACAATCATGAACTAGTCTAAACATTTTGCTTTGAAGCCTTTTCAATGTGGAAAACTCATAACACTTCAAAGTGACAGGTTCTCTCTTAAAAGAAAAAGAACAACAACTGAGTTGATATCCTGGAATTTGAAATAACTGCAGAGTTTCTAACTAAAAAACCTGTTGCAGAAATAGTAGGAGATAATATAGTTTCAGTACATAGAAACCATGAAACACCGTAATTCTGAGTTACCAGGTATTTTAGCCAGAAATTCTCTGGCAGGCATTCACAAGTATGCCAATGAATGTGAAATCAACCTCTGAGATAAAACAAATTCAAAAATATGCTATCTCAGGTATAAGGAGTACACTGATGTTAGCTTATTTATAAACCTTATTTACTACATAAGCTTCGGATACCATGAAATCTCTAACTGTCTGCACACGTCTGCATTCACACATTTACATGTTGCTGTGCTGCTTATCACTTTGGAGCCTTTTAGCAAATTTCAATCAAATCAGATAAGCAGTCAAGGTCTCAAAGGTATGACAGTCCCTCAAGTTTGATAAAAGAAGGCAAGAAAACCCCACTGAAAGAAAAGCTGAAGGCCATCCTTCTGGGACACCATGGAAACATGTTACATGAATGTCTCAAGAGCAGTAACGTCTCTGTCAGTGTTTGCCCCTTAAGGGATATCAGAAAAAACAGAGATAAGCAGCAACCAGCCTTCATTAGCTTTGGTGCTCATTCTACTTGCTTTATTTGTTACAATAATAGCAATTATGTGTATCTATAAAAACCATTAGAGTGTATACAAATATATATAGAAGTATTTTTCCTGCCTTACGTAGGTTGCCATTCCCCTCAGTGAGATTGGAGAAAAAAAAACCATAAAGAATCAAAAACAACCCACACACACTTGGGAGATATTCAGTTGCAGCTTTCACGAAGACATTACACTAGACATTTGGGTGAGAATAGTGCTTGGATCCCCAGAGCCAGTCCAGAGGTGTATACAGCACAGAAGACTGCTTTAATTCCCTCCTGGCTGCACACAATAACTGCTACGCAGCGGGGTTAGCTGAGGACCAATAAGCTTAGTAGCTGATATAGTGCCTGCACCTTATCCATAAGTATTTTTGATAACTCTAATTCGCCAGAACCCCTAGGAAAGAGGGTATCAATGACAGGCATATCACGATCATTTCTTTTCCTTTCATTCTGTAAGTAAAAGCCAAGACTCTCAAAATGATCACAATGAATTTCTACACTGTAGCTATGTAATTATTTTGGATGTTTTTCTAATTGAAGTTTTTCAGACTTTATTAAGTGAACTTGCAGACTATAAAAAGGGAATAAAAATAACACAACCACACACTGTAGACTGTATTGGAAGTCACAGATCACAGCAATACCTAGGATTTTATGTATACAAAGTTTTTGTTTCTCTCTTACTAGATAAATGAAACATGGACAGATGGTTTTGCATTTTCTATTTGTTTTGTTACAGAGTTTACACATTTCTTTACCCCATTACCTGTTGGTTGCAATGTAACAAACCGTCATAATTTCTATAAAGATTTTCTATTAAAATGATGTGGCTATAAACCTCGTCATAAATCCTCAGTTGACATAGACAGATACATCTCTGTATCTAAATCACCTAGAGTAAATTTAGGTAATTTGCAATAGGTGAATTTGCACTATAATACACAGTGCTTTTATTTAAAATGAATAGGTACTCCATGCGAAGTGGTAAAAGCCTATTAAGACTATGCCTATGCAGCATTCAGAGTAGCTCTATATTAGAGAAACTTGCATTAGCAAGAAATCATTCTGCTTAGGGATGATTGTTTAAATTATTAATATATACATACTGCCATGGTTAAAGTGCCAAGTAACTTGTTCTAAGATATATTAAACATACTGAGAGAAATCTTGGCCATGTTAGAGTCGGTGGAAGTTTCTTCAACTGACTTTGATAGTCCAGAACTTGACCTTCAGTTAAGGATGATCATGCCTCAGTACATCTGGATTTACAGCAGCAATATAAACAAAATAATGCAGATTGATAAAAATGTCTTATGATCCAATCAGTACTTACCCCTCTAAAAGAAATTTGAATGTATATGCTACATTAAGAATTAACTGGTTACTGATCTACAACATTTACTATGCTTTGAAGCAAGCTAATTAATTTTAGACCTAATAACCTGTGCTAGAAGGTTAAATTGTTGCTGATGTGTTTTAGAGGTATTGGCATTTTATTCATATTCATCATGGAAAACTAGGACAGAAAAATGCTGCTTTCAGTCAAGCCAATGCATCATAATTATTTCCTGATAGACAAGATGCCTGATTACAATTTATACTCTATCTTGCTAATTTCTGAAAGATCCTTTAAAAGTGATTTTTTTACCTTCCAGCATGTAAGCATAAGTAGGTGGTGCTAGCCCTACCCTACCTTCTTCTGCCAGTGAAGTCCTAACTGGCTTTGGAATCTCCTTTTATTATCTGACAGTGGTGTTTTGTTGGTTGGTTGGTCGATCGATTTTTTTCTTGGTGTTTCAGGTTTGGTTTTGTTTTTTTTTCACCACAAAACCAGTATTTCTTCTCAGTTTGCAATCAATGGAACACAGGAATACTAGTAAATTGGATCATTAGCAAAGAAATAAGAATACCTTCTTTCATTGCAAAAAGTCATATTTTCTTGACACATTCTTTCAGAATCTAAGAATTACTTAGATTTGAAGATAAGGTAAAAGTTCTTGATCTATTCAATTCCAGTCTTTTGATTCAAATGCCAAAAATGACTGTTAAAATATTATTTAGAACAAGATTTAATAAATAAGGAAAGAGCATCCAGAGAGTAATACCAAGGAAACAGTAACAAAGTAGTTGAAAACAGCTGAAATGAGAAAATCAAACCTTCCTCTCTGTTCTCCAAGTGTCTTTTTATCTTTTCTGTTCCCTTTGTTATGGATATATAATTGTGTGTTCACTCACAGTCACTTCAGTGAGACTGTGATTTTAATCTCAGGCTCCAGTTCAGAAAAGCATTCAAGTGTTTTGAGTCTCACCAAAATCAATGGTGGATTACTCACACACCTAGAATGCCTGTGTTTAAGCGTCTGCCTGGATCAACTACACAGTTTATACCCACCTAGAGGCTGTAAATAGGTATCGAGAAGGCAGGTAAAAATGTCAACGGTTGGAGCTGTTCTGCCCTCTTCTTGTTAAGATCCTTCTCTTAGATGCATGTAAAACCTTGATAAATTAAGCAATCTGGGACAAATACTTCCATACCCATATGTCTGCCTCAATTCCCTCTCCTATCACATCATACCCACATAATGACTATAACGCAAGATGAAACCCAGCAAAGTGCTGGTTTCTCCCACCATCTCAATGCCTTGATTTCCATGCAAAGGAAAAGCGATATACAAAAGGGAGAAGAACAGAAGAGACATCACTTTCAAAGAGTCCTTCAGCCTCCAGATTCCCTGGGGTGCACTATGGCACATCGCAGAAGACAGTCCAGATGCAAACTTACTTATCTTGTTCTGTCCAGCTCTCAGAAAGCCTTAGTTTGCTAAGTATGGACACTTCACACTTTGCAAGGGAGACTTAATTTTAGTATGGCACTCAACCTCCTCTCAAAGAGGCACATGATCCTACAGAAGCCTGACCTAGCTACCAACCACCAAAATCTTTTAGTTCCACATGTACAGTGCAACATTTTGACTCCGTAATGGGACCCTAAGTCAGTCAGAGCTGTAAATTAAGCCTACCTAGATCTTCTTTTTACACTTACTTCCTCACGGATAACAGAAATACCCAGATTTTATCAGAACATAAACCGTAATACTGGCACACTTAGGTTTTAAATAGAGATACTTCAGAGCAACATGGTGAGAGAGAATACGGGGAAGTGAGGCAGGTTTAGAATCAATTCTCTCCGGGGCCAGTATGTCCTTCAGATGAGTATTTGTTTCTAAGCTTGGCTTCAGTAAAATCTGTGATCTGAAGAGGAAACATTACTTATTTTCTGGCAGCAGCCAAGAATGTTGCAGGCAGAAAAACTCCCAAGAAACAGAAAGCGTCACAAGAGAATCAGGGATAAAAGATACAGAGGGGAATCACTGCACAGAGGTAGGAGCAGAGGGCCAGACATCAGAAGATGAGGGACAGGGAGCTCCCTGGGAACCAGAGGATACTGTGCAATATTCTTCCCACCAAGCGTTTCAGGACAACATGGATGGTCTTCTCTTGAAGTCACATAATGTACTTGTGAACATATAAAGAAAAACAAATACTACCCATCACAGGCTCCGTGGAAAGGTAGCAACCATATGCATTGGGCATGGTGCTTCTTAAGGCTGGGACAAAGAGACAATTTCCCTTATAATTAATCTCTGGCAATGAGGGGTGAATATAGCACATGCTCAGAACCAGGAAAAGAGGTGCTATGTACCCTGGCAATAAGAAGATAACAGGATTAAGATAAAGAGACAACGACATGAGTGGAGACTGTGAGGATACAGACTGGAAAAGAGTTGAGATAGTTATAATAGACAAGACGATGAAAATAAGGAAATGGTATGCAGAGGGGATGGACACCATTCCCACCAGCGAGCAAAAAATAAGAGATGGGGATGGAGAGAGATTTTATTGTTAAAAAGCATTTCTCAAAGAACAGAGAGTACAACCTGAGACTCTCAACTCACAACATTCCTACTTCAAGTTGCCTTGCAAAATGTATGCTTCACCTGACTAGGTGCAATAACTCACTTTTACAGAAGATGATGACTTATTACAGCTATCTGCCATATTTACTCCATTAGCCTGAGTGGCAGATAACCCACCATGCAACTAATTCAAAGACTGATATTGAGTATAATGTGGATCATTTGCAAAATATTACTTATTTGAAAATTATATTCTAAGTATACTATTTATTTTCATTGAAAAGGTTGGAAATTAAAGAACGAGAAATGTGTAAAATAATACATTAAGGGTATGCTACAGTTGTCTAAACAAATATTCAGAAAAGGTAGGAAAGGTCAGACAAAATGTGGCTTATGTATGGGTTTAGCTTTGGTTCCTTAACATTCTACAAATTTGTTCAAAAGGAGACAAACATGTCAATGAATTCAGTGTATGCAAAAAACGCAGTTTGAAAAATGTAAGTTGGTAAGATATTATAGTCATATGTCACAATTTTCTTCAAAGGCAGAATCTCTTTTTTAGAGGCAAATACAAATTCAGTATTTTATCAGGAAAACACTAGCATAAATATTTTTATTTTTCCTGTATTGGAATCAGCAACGAAAGTGAAAGGAAGAAAGTATTATTGTCTGTAAATAGAGTCCTCATGAAACAATACAGTTTAAATGAAGTTAAGTATAGATTTGGGCTTACTGATAGAAGCCAAAAATTAATTAAAAGGAAACTCAAACCCAAATTTAAAACAGTAATAACTGTGAGACACATGGCATATTGATAATGTAGATAGCTATAAAATAATTGTATCAATTATTCAGATTTGCATTATAAGAGTGTTCGGAGGTCTTATCTGAGCCCAGAAACTTGTTGTGCCAAGCACTTAAGATAAAACTCAAGTTTGCTTAAAATATATATATATATTAAAACCCCACATTTTTTAAAAAAGTTGCAGCACTTTATTTTTCTTAAAGACAAAGTTTATTTCTCTTTAAAAAAAATAAATTCAAACTAATATTTTGTAAGAAAATGTCAGTGCTCATCCACAAAATATAGAGCAAGTCTCCCCCACTAAAACTCTCACCCAAGCCCCAGAAAAGTCAGAGGCCTTTTTGTCACTCCCCATGCTCATTTTTTAAATAGAATTTTAGTCAGAGAGCCATGTAGTTTTACGCCTAACACAAACTTAGAGAAAATCCGTCTCATACAAAAGTTGCAAGTCAAAAACTACCTTGATGGTTACCTTTTTTTCCACCCCCGCCCCCTTTTTATTTTTTTTTCCCCATCTCTGTGCATGAAGAGGTCAAGGTTTTTCTATGGGACAAACTAAAACAGTGCAACAGCTTTCATTTAACAGAAGAATCGAGAAACAGGGTATGCAACTTTTAAACTTATGTAACCTCTAAGCGTTACTCAATTTTTAATGGCTGCATATCAGGACAGTTTTAAAACACATTTGGCTTCACATTATACAGTATAAGAAAAATCCTATCAATTCCCACTTATTCCTGTATAAAATGACACTTACCGCTTCTATATGACTTTATGTAGGACACAACTTACGATTTGTGAGAGTGGGAACTTGAAAAGGCACCAGATTTTCCTCGAAACTGTAAGGTTTCACTGCTAACAGACAATAAAGGGAGTCAGGCAAGCTCAACATAAAAATACACCCTTCTATAAACTTGTGAATAATCCCGAAAAAGTAGTAAGCTGCAAAAACAACAACAACAACAAGATAACAAGAAATATAAATATCCTTTAAAGCACATTAACTTATTACTGGAAGGAAAAGCCAGGACTCCTCTTTGCCATATCCAACAGCTCTTGTCCATCATGCCCGCACCTCCCGACCTCATCCTCAGAGCTGCAGCCTCTCTGCCCTGCGCAGCACCATAACAAGGGACATGTGGAGGTTGTCTTTTGAGGGGTCAGGGCCTTTCTCAGTGCAAGCTTAGAGGGCACCAATGAACATTGGCAATGTCATTCAGACCCCAAATGAACTGACATGGACATTCGAACCCCAGGTGCTGCAGAGCCCCAGGGAATATGACCGGTGCAATCCGATAAAACATTATGTCCTAAGAAGGAGCCATAAATACGAACTATACAGGTCTGACAGGGCTAGCACTAGAAGTGCTGATAGCCAGTGACTCTGTAGTAAAACTGAAAATATAACTGAAGGAAGAGTGACAAATTTAAGATGACATGAGGTGGGGAAAAGATGATATGCAATGAGGTTGCTCTCCTCTTCCCCACTTTCCATCACTCAAAAAGATCAAGAAGTGAAGAGGAAAAAAAAGCACTTCGCAAGAGTTATAAGATATTTTTATGAGGATATATCATTCACTGTAAGAAAACCTGGTAGTGTTGTGCCCCTTCCCATTTGGGGCTCAATTTAAATGGATGCAAATTAGCAGCCTTACTTGAAATGCAGTGAAGACTTACAGAGTTATTACTATCCTACACCATGACATTGCAAAATATGCCAGCACCTCCTAGGGATGTCTACCTATTTCATTGTGAAGTTGTATTTAATTTACTGCCCCTTACCAGCCGCAAATCTCATTTGTCACCATAGTTCATGAGGTTCCTGTCTTCCACTGAGATTGGGCCGCTTTCCCACAGTCTGCATTTTCAGGAGATGAACCTCATTTTGTTGTTTTCCTGCCGATCTTTCTGATCTCCTCAAATCCTTTTTATTGTATTTTGTTCTCAGCGATATTTTTAATGGCTCTTGGTTTAGTATCATTAATGCATTCCATTCAAAATCTGTCTTTTCCCAACCGTTCAGAAAGATGTCAAATAAGACTTTTTAATATGAGAGTTTGTAGAAGTTAGACATCCTTTCCAACAGCCCTTCTGTTGCCTCTGCCTTTTGTTTTCAGTACGCAAATATGAGAACATTCTTCATCATTATGCCAAGGTCATTTGAAATAGAAGTATCATATAAAAAGTAAAGTGTATGAAAAAAAAATAGAAAAGTTTTGTAAAGTACTCCAAGAAAAAAAATCAAAGTATTTCCTCTTTAATTAAAAAATTGCTGCTTTTATGCAAAAAGCTAAATAAGCAGTAAATCTGCACCATAATCTTACTAAGGAAAATTTAGGTTTTATGAAACTATATTAACCTTTTACTCTATGGCCTTTTTACTCCAGAGATGGTTACCCATTTTTGTTTTCCTATTTGTTCCATTATCTTCTTAGGGATGGAAGGGAAAATATTGATTGTACATCTCAGTATCTTTTCCTATCTGAATATCCCAACATTTCCATTTTTTAATTTCTATTTCACCCTTTAAGATCTACTTCAGCATTCTGGTTCTCTGTTACTTGTTGAATATGCTTCACTAATTCTGCACACTCATTATCTGGTTGTCTTAGTATCATAAAATCTATATCATCCAGATCTGCTGATTTGTGTGTTCAAATTCTCAACACCTTCAGGTCTTTTTTTATCTGTTGTCAACCAATATTTCACAATAGGTCTCCATATTTCATCCTAGCTGTCTAAAACCCTTTTTGACTCCCTCCTCTTCCTCAGCAGCAAAGGTGGATTAAAAAAAAAAGAGAAAAAAATATCTGAATTTCTGTCATTTTAAAGTCAGAGTTACTGACTTATCAGTCACCACATCATTTCTGAATCTGTGCCTATTATGAAAACTGAGACAGTATTATCTGATTTGTATTTTTAATGTTCTAACATATTTAATATGTAAAAACCACTTTAAAGTCCATTATTTTCCTTTATTTGTCTTACAATATTAAACCATTCTTTTCTTCCTCCATCACCACAAGGAAGAAAGTTGGGAGGAGGGATTTAATACAAAACTAACTAAAACCATATCCCAGCCATATATATACATACTGTATTCATTAGTATGGTATGAAAGCTCAACTACTGCCTTATCTCCTCTCACTCAGGGAGAAACTGCTACTTTCCACTACAGCAAAAATGCTAGGTATTACATTTGAACCTAGATCCAAGCTAGGTACGATGAAGCCCTTCTCAAGCAAACCTGCAGATGCTCAAATTGGCTCTGACAAGACACTTAGCTTCACATTTCCTAACACCCACAAACTAGTGACTGAAATACCTGCCACGGTATATTCTCTCCTTTACACACACACAAAAGTTGAAATCAGCTATGAAGTTTGTTACCACACAACTTCGGAATATGTTCAAACTCTAAAAGGGGCTGCAACTGTATGATTTTTCCAGTATCATATATCCAGGAGCTTGTCTACTGCAACAGCTAGCTTTAAAGAGAGTGAGAGATGTAATACTTGTTAGTTCCCCTGATAAAACTACAGCTGGTGGAACTTAGAGTAAATGAACACTTAAGCATTCATTTTCTTAGAAAACTTAGAGTCACTATCCCAAAAGTAATACTGTAACTTTACTCTACGTGAGCCAATTCTATATTACACACTAGTCCACCAGTTTTTTTCAGGTTTGGAGTTATCACTCTTTCATTTATTGTTGTTTTGCTCTTCACAGAAGGTGTCAGTGAGGGTTACCACTTGCTTCTCTGCTTGAGATATCATTGAAATGTGCTGGTATAAGGATTTATCCCATTTATACCACAGTTTAATGATAACCCTAAATGCCGCCCTCTGCAATCCATCTCTGTCAGATACAATGGTCAAGTTAAGTACAAAGCAGCAGCCCTAGTACAGCATAGGACTGCCTCTTTAATGCAGTAGGCAAAAGATAGAAATGATTGTGAACTAGAAACACAAATTCCACAAAAAAAAAAAAAAGTTCACATTGAGGTTTGGTTTTTTGTTTTTTGTTTTTTGGTTTTTTTTTACATTTTATTCAACTAGTAGCTTAAGGATAATAAATGAACTAAACTCAAAACCAAAATCCCCCCAAACCCATCTGTTTTCAATAAAAGTTTTGAATATTTACACATACGCTTTGCTCCTGAATGCCAGCTTTTGGCTCAAAGTGATTTTTTTAAAGCCAGGCTGTAAACATGCATTCAAACAGAGAACCTTCTCTCCATCCTCGCGTCTTTTTTTTAATTGTGAGGAAACGTCAACTGAAGCGCAGTTGACTGCAGTCCCAAATTTGATGATAAAGCTGTAAATAAGCATTCGAATAGCCATGATCATAACACTCCTGGCTTTTACCTTTCAGTCTTACCCTTTTGTGTTTTTTTAAAATTGTTTTGAATAAGAGCAACATTCTTCCATTTACTTCTTTCAGGGTTGTGAATGCTTATGCAAAACAGGCAGCAACTGCTCTTAATTACAACGAGAGGGGAAGAGAGGGATGGACCGGAATTTCTGGTTTAGAGACCGAGTACAGTATTGGGTACACAGTGTCATCTAGAGGCCAAAGAGCTCTTTATAATAAGCTTTACAGGGAGGGTCTGAGTTTTTCCCCCCACTTTACTTACCAACACTTATGTCTCCTTGACTGGGCACATAAATTATCTCTGCAAACATCTTGAGCTGAAAAGCCACTGCGGTCGTTCTGAACCTCTGCATCGACACCTCCAGGTTACTGCTGGAGTGATTCACTGCAAGGTGCGTGTAAGGGAATGGATTGTATGTGACTAAGTTCTAGGGAAAATGCCAGCCTCATGAACTCTTTTCTCCTTACATTTCCAAGAAAAGCTGTCAGCACAGGGAAGAGCCACTGTTTGTGACAGAGAATCAGCAAAGACAATTTAATTTGAATACATTGGTATTTGCACGCGGATGGATACCACTACGGTTTACACTGTAAAGCCATGTCACCTTTTCCGTTTTTCTAGAAACATGATATAAAAACAACTTTCAGTGAATAAGACATAGTATATCTAGAAAGACATACTCCATCATTATTATTAAGTATGATGCAAGAGAAAAACAAGTTTTTGAAAACAGCTGCCACACAGAGGAATCTGATCTAATTAACCAAATGAGAACATGAAATATTTGTGTCAGCCCCAATATGACTTCATGACAATGTATAAAAAAAGCTGAGTTTTCACTCTACATGTAGGATGGTGTACTTCTCATGTGTGTGCATGCCTCAGTCTATTGTTTCTAGCAGAATATTCCCTACCCGAATATATACAAAAAAGCACAATCATCTGCCAGCTATTGCCCAACACAGAGGTAGACAGAGTGTAAACCAGGTCTAAACAGATTAGTATCACACAAAATGAAAAAAAAAACTAAAACATTGGCACAAAGAAAATTATGCACACAGAAAGATTTCAGGTTTAGTACAGGCTTTGCATAGTCTGTTTTCTGCTGAAAAAAACCAGTTGGTGGCATGCTGTAAACCGTTGGATGCTGAGTGAGCAGACTGCTGTTCCAGAGGTGGTACAGGTAGTAGAGGCTCCATCAGACCTGGTCAAGAGAGCAAAAATGGTAGAGCACTGCAGTGAATCAGAAAAATCTCTTAATGCACCTGTTCACTCTTGGGAAGAAAGAAGGGGAGGTGAGTCAGACACATTTTTATTCCTTCTGAGCACTGAATGGTCACAGCTGCCTGCACCCTAAGGATGCAGTTCACCCGTAATTAATGAATCAAGCTTGGTATAGTTTTTTCCTTGAACATTGTGGTCCAATCCACATTTATGAGAGATGGTATCTAGTGACAAAACAGCACAGTTCAGCTGGGAATTTAGGACCCTTTGAGAGCTAAGGCTTTCTCTGTTCTCAATAACATCAATGTAATTCCTTTTACCTTAGTTAAAACACAGCTCAGTTTCTCCTCTGATCTAAAATGAGTATTACCAATGCTATAGCTTCTTGCAACTTGGATGAAACCTATTTATATGTTCTTTCATATTCCTAATAGCATCTCCAATAGTCAAAAGCAAGTAGCAACTAAAGCCTAAGTGTATATAGTTCCATAATATTTTTTCTGCCTGCTATTCAAATCAACTGGAAAGAAGAAAAAAAAAAAGAAAAAAAAAAAGAAATTGCAATTCATTTCTCTGCTATTTCCCCCTCTATTTAGAGTGCACTAAACATGGGTGTCTGCAAGAATTCTCTGTGATGGAAGAGGAAAATGCCTACTTGACTGTTAATTCTTTAGTTCAACAATGAAGTCCTCTGTTGATATAAACATTATAAATATTGAACATATACCAGTTTTTTATGCTTTAAAAAAATCACCACTATACTAGAAAAATAATCTGAATCCTAAAAATATTTAAAAGTAATAAGAGTCATTGGAAAGAACAGGAATATATACTCCAACTTAAAGCATGGAAACAAGACACAATCAGTACTTTAGTCTTCCCCACCATCCCCAAAAGTACAATGAATTTTAATGTAAAGTGTTACATTTTAAGAAATATAGTGCTAAATAGAATTATTTATACAAGTAGAGACTGTGCAGCCAGCACTTCACTGAAAACCCGCACCTCCAAAGAGCTCAGTGGGTCTTAAACTTTGCATACGCGTAGATGAGAGCTAAGAGTGGAGCCATGTTGTGTGCTCAGCACGCAGAAGATGGTGGAAAGGTGGTTGCTAAAGCAGTTTGAAAACCTATAATTTCTTAAACTGACTGAAGTAAATCAATGACAAATAGGTAAATATGACCTCTGCAACAAATTCAGTCACCCCGGGCATCTTTCTCACTGGCTTACTTTTTCTTATGCTGACCTAGTTTATGCAACACTTAAAAGTTATGGCCAGTTCATTTCCTACAAGGTCAAACAAAGTCAGAAACCTTTCTCATGATCTCTTTCAGGAGAAATTGTACTCCATGTATTTCTTTGTGATAGGAAAAACATAGGTAATAAATGTCCACAAATTTTTGCAGTTGAAAACCTTATCTCAGCGTGATCACTCTTAAATTTTTTTTCAAGATTCTGTCAAGTTCAACTGAACTGTAGATAAATATACAAAATTTGTTTTGAGTGAAAAAACAACAGAAGCCAGAGAAGAAAAAGTTTCCATCTTCAGATGTCAACAAATTTGCAACAAAATTAAATTTGGTCCAGCTTAACCAAGAAGGTATTACAGGAGCTTGCACAGGAAACTTGTTAATGTGAGTAAGACTGTCATCTGTAACCACACTGAAGTTTGGAAAAAACACTTGTTTCTCTTTAAGGAAAATTTTCCATACTTTCCATTATACTGGTTAAGAGTACTACAGTGTGATTCAGCCAAAACTGAACAATAATCTCTGAAAATATATGTGGTGATTGGATAGGTTATTTTATCTTTATCTTCTCTCTGTTTCCATGTTTAAAGTCCATTTCCACTGAAGCTGGGCACCTGGGCAGTTCTCAAAATGCTACTACTGCTTCTTTTCATCTTTTCCTCTAATAAGTTTGAAAGAAGCTTGAGTTTTGAAAATATTGCATGAAATTCAAAATAATCCTTCTCCTAAGAACAGTGGTGTAAAATTAGTCAATTTGCTTTGCTGTATTTTCTATTCCTAAGTAGTTCCGACTACTGAGTAAAAGCATACTTTCCAGCAAACCTTAACTCTCATTTTAAAACATATGGGTACTCACTCTGTCTTTAAAAACCAGAAAGTCTTTAATGACTGAGAACTCATCGCTTAAGGAAGGAGAGTGAATTTGTTCTATGTAAAGGAGGATTATTTTTTGTACTGTGGAGAGGATTTCTTCTTCACTTAAATTTGATACCTTTAGGATTCACACTTCACAAACTCAAATGACAAACTTCCTAGCCCAGTAATTTGTTAAATGATTGGTCTCTGACATTAATAAAAGAGATCTAACATTAGACAAAGTAGGGTACTCGTCCAGTTTGTTAGTATTTATACATTCATTTTTAAAAGATGCTTTGAATGACTCCTATGCATGGAATAGAGACTTTTTTCATTTCCCTCCCCTTCTTACAGTGAGGCCAGGGCACCGTTAAAGCACAGCGTTAGCTCATTATTTAAAGTCACTAGTTTGAAAAGTGTCTTGACAAGTAGTGTTAGGTCTGTTCCCATAGAAATAAGATTTCTTTCTAAAGATTTGTCAGTTAAACCCAAAGAGAATCCATGATACACAGAATGAAAGGCTTTTACAGTCAGCACATTTTGGGTTTGGGTTTTTTTTTTTTTTTAAGGTAAGAAGTTTTGTCAATAGCTTCTTCTATAACTAGATAGAAAATTCTCCTGAGAATTCAGCTTGCATACATATGAGAAACACAGTGATCACATAGTTCTTCAGCATATTTTTAAGCAACATTCAGAAAAGAAAAACAAAAGCTATTTAAAGCATAGAGATGAAATCAGGGCGTGCACAGCAAAATTCTTTTGTCTCCCAAAAGAGCAATTCAGAGAGATGATTAATGGTTACATGTAAAGGGCATTGAGGAAGCATTACTAGAAAACATTTCCATTCCAAAAAGATCTATTTGCCAGCTCTCCAAGCAGATTATTATATGCTATAGGTAATTGAAAGTAAAATAATCAGATACACAGAATGTCTGATATTTCTATTTTATATCTGAACACTTAGGGGTTTACAATACCCATAACATTGTGTCTACAGTATATAATCAACCACTGGCATTCTCACTTGGTCATCCATGTATTTTAAAAATCATTCATCACAACTAGTTTTTGAATAATTTATGGTTTTAGAACAGAATTCCAATCAGACTTAGCTGCTGCAGTTCATAGACCAGGATATTTATTTCAACTGTAGCAAATGTTCACTTTATATTAAAACCCTACTCTAAAATTACAGGGAAAATGCCATTTCTTCAGATGCTTCTGCTCTTTGGGTGTAACACAGCACAGAGCAGAGAAAGCCAACTGAAGGTACTTAAGGTCTTCAGCTGAAACAGGCAGCAGAACAGCCAGTTGGAAATGGAGAGATTTCAGATTAGTTTCCAGATAAAGGAAAGAAACAGTCACCTTAAGAAAGCATAAGCCAGTACCCAAGTTGGACGGATTGCTATTTCATTAAAAAAACCCACCTCATCCATTGCTGGACAAAGACACTAACACACAACCCGCCACACTCTTCCAACACTATGTTCACACTTACATTGAAGTGGGGATGATGCTCCAAAATCAGCTATTTAAAATTCAAAATTAGTGACAAAATAACTGTTGGTTGCTTTTTTTTTCTTTGAAAATTAACTTTGATTAGCAATTTCATTAAATTCATTCCCTATTATGTCAGATCCAACAGAAACCGGTTTTATTCACCGTCAGCACAATTGAGGACAGCTCCTAGTACCTTCAGCAAGAGCAGATACCACTGGAATTACAACGACGTTTCCAGAAATCAGAAAGACAACACTTCCAGTGGCATGAGAAGAAAGGAAAACATCTGATCTTATTTTTCTTTTCATTAAGGCTTCATCTGTAGATAACTGTAGAAGGCAATTTAATTTATATGAATGTTATTATATAACACATCCTTTGTAAGTTTAGGCCATAAATATACAAAAGGCACAAAAACCACCAGCCCACACAGTTGTACAAAATAATTTCCTAAAATTCTAAGCATCACCATTATTTTTGGTAAACTTTCAGTGCCACATTTGATCGAGACAGTGAACGTCTCTCATTCTGCACTAAAAAGGAGGACAGACATGATGCCAAGTGTTGACATTGTGTTGTGTATGTCAGTGCTAACCATGGCATTCCTATCTAAGCTTTTTCAAACTCAGGAAAGTATAATGCTTTCCTTACTAGTTGCTTGGCATAGAATTTACTATCACTGTCAATGCACATCTTGCTCCTCGGAGAGGTAAAATGGCTTCTTTTAGCATTTCTTGGTCTCCTTTTACAGCTGTTTTTGTGGAAAGAAGATTAAATATATAAGGCTTTTAATAATTAAAAAATCTTTTTTCTTTACCGTCTGCCTAACATGTTTTAAAAGTTTAGTGGACTTTGTTGTTGCTGGGTTTTGTTTCTTTTTAAGGTTTCAAGGCATACATAGCCAAAACACAGTGGATAATGGCTACAATTTTATTTAGTCTTTCCACAATGTCTTGCAGCTCCTCTCCTTGACCTTATAGTTTCATTTGCCTCACGGGTTGTGAAATATTGCTTGTTGTAGTTCCTAAGCTATCTATAGCCATCTAGTTGTGTCGAAGATCATTTATATTTAACAAAACACAAAATTGGTAATATGTAGTTTTGACAAAACAAGGCCCTTAGAAAAGAAAAAGTAGCCAGAAACAAAGTGTATAATACTACGTTGCAACTTGTCCTGTTCCTATACCAATTCTGCTGCTTCAACACACTTTGGCAACGAACAGAAAGCATGACAGAGACATCTTGGAACATGAGCTCTTTGGCTTGCTGGAGCTTTTTTCTCATTATCTGGAATATCATCAGTATTGTAGAATATCTTATACACTGGCAGCACTAACTCAGAGAACTACCGTGTTCATTCTTTCAAGATCCTCGACTGTAAAATTCCTTCAGAGTTATTTATTTTTGTAGCTAAGTAAGAAACTATAGGCTTGAGATCTGAAGGGAAACAAACTAACCACGTAGCATCTTTTTTGAATTTAGCCCCCACTGCCAGGTCCAGAACCTGGTCCTAAGCTCCCTAAACAATGGATGGATGACAGAAAGGGGGGAAGCACAGTGAGCAGAGCCCTGGGGAAACACTGCAGAGCTGAAAGGCAATGGACGGGTGCTACTTGTGTGCCACAGACTGTCAGCTGCAATGCAAGTTCATAACCAGTTTGTTGCTATAAGTTGGCCTTGCAGCTATACTCAGGCATGGCATGCACAAAATTATGTTTTAAGGAATATGCATCATGGCCAAGAAACCAGCCCATTAACAGGGAATGGGGCCAGAATGGACGCGAGGCAGCAGTTGCACATGAGATCACCCCCACCCTCGATGTTTTGTATCATGGGATTCCTAATTCTTCCTTTTGCATTTAAGTCCTCGAATACACATCTTGAGTTTTTGTTCTTTAATACCTACTCCAGATACTCTTGAAGTAGAAGGTACACGCAACTTAGAGATGTGAAAACACCATCGACAGTCTTTCTGCAAGCACTAAATTAGTATTTATTCAAACATATCTGCCTTCTGAATTATTGCTCTCCTTTCTTACTAACCTATCTAAATCAAAGCTAAGGTCTTTTTTTCCTAGAGATATTAAAATGCTTCTTCTTGTCCTTACCCTTATTTGCTGTAGAATTTACCATTGATTTTCATTTGTCATCAACTGTCTGCATTTCATAACTCATAATTTACAACCACCTTTATGAAACTCTCAGGTTTTTATAACATACTATATATTTAATATGAGAGAGACACTTTTACTCCTACCACCATTTCCAACAGAGGACATTAAGGCTTTATTATGGGTGTATCAGAATGCATTGCAGACAAGCAGAAAGGCACCAATAAATTATTCAGGTCATTCTAAGTGAAGGCCAATAAAATCTTCATATACAACAGTGTTCCTTTTGGAATTTAGCATTTAAGACATTACTCTGGCTTTAAGCATTGCTTTCTGTAATGTTCATTTACTTTTCCTCCCCATTTCTGCATAGGTAAAGCCATGTGTATTTAATTATCACAAAAGATAAATTAGGAAACAAAATAAAAAGAAAAAAAAATCCTCCATTTAATTCTCTAACAATAACCAATGAGGAGTTTTCTGCATAAAGCACTGCTGAGAAGTACTTCATCTCTCCAGAATCCCAAGACTTGAAGAAATGCTGCATGGCTCATTAAAATCTGGCTACTTCTCTTTTGCATTCTCTGCACTTCCCAAATTTCGACCTACTTAGGGTCACGATACCATGGACACTAAAGCTTGCATTAAAGTTAGTAGTTAGATTTCTCTTCCTAGTTTTGGTTTCTAATGGACAGACCAATCTGTACCCCTTTCTTCAAACATAGGGAACTGACCTAAGCTCAAAAATTTCATGCTAAGTTCTGATATTAACATATGTGATGACTGACTGTGACCTTCTGTCACCACCAAGCCCTCAGCATTTCTGACTTTTTGTTTTGTTTTTGATCAGTGGATTTTGGTGGGGGGTTGGAGGGATCTTACCTATCTCAGAATATATATTTATAAACACATCTTCTCTCCCTATTAATGAATTTCTCTCCATCGCTAAGAGAGTCTACAGCATCTTTTCTGCTATGAATGCTCTGTTCTTCCCTCTTGTTCGTTGGGCAGGAAATCCGTAAAAATCAATAAAACTCCTATTGCAACAGTTCTGATAAAAACTGCATTGTCTTAAAAGGAAAAATAATTCTGTCTGAGCTTCTCTTGCTGGCGCTCTATCAGCTGCTCAAAACACTGCACTGACTACAAAGGGTACGTGGTAATCCACTCAGGAATCTCCTCTGCGCCTCCCCTGGAGTACAGTGTTCTCAAGCTATGAAAGACCACTATATTTTAAATTATAGATATTGGAGAGTATTAGGAGAATATTTAGGAGAATATTTAGGGCTCTAGAGGGTAGGGGGGCTTAAGAGAGCTCATTGATATTCAAGTATCCCTGTCTCCAGGCTCAGGATGGGTGCATCCCTAAGAGCAAGAAATCAGGCAAGGGAAGCAGGAGACCTGCACGGTTGAGCAGGGAGCTTCTGAAAAAGCTCAAGTGGAAGAAGGAAGCTTACACTAAGTGGAAGAAGGGACTGACCACTTGGGAAGATTACAAGAATGCCGTCAGAGTGTGCAGGGATGAAATGAGGAAAGCCAAGGCCTCCTTGGAATTAAATCTGGCAAGGGATGTCAAAGGCAACAGGAAGGGTTTCTTCAAGTACATTGGAGGCAAAAGGAAAACTGGAGAAAATGTAGGCCCACTGTTGAATGAGACAGGTGTCATGGTGACAGATGATGCAGAGAAGGTGGAATTACTGAATGCTTTCTTTGTTTCAGTCTTTACTGCTCAGGCCAGCCCTGAGAAGTCCCAGACTTCACAGGTAACAGAGAAAGTCTGGAGGAAGCATGACTTTCCCTTGGTTGAGGAGGATCAAGTTAGATACCAGTTAAGTAAACTGGACAGCCACAAGTCCATGGGTCCTGATGGGATGCACCCATGAGTGCTGAGGGAGCTGGCAGATGTCATTGCTGGGCCGCTCTCCATCATCTTTGAAAGGTCCTGGAGAACAGGTGAGGTGCCTGAAGACTGGAGGAAAGCCAATGTCACTCCAGTCTTCAGAAACGGCAAGAAGGAAGACTCGGGAAACTACAGGCCAGTCAGCCTCACCTCCATCCCTGGAAAGATGATGAAACAGCTCATTCTGGATGTCATCTCAATGCATCTGGAGGAAAAGAAGGTTATCAGAAGTAGCCAACATGGCTTCACCAAGGGGAAGTCATGTCTGACTAATCTGATAGCCTTCTACGATGGCATGACTGGA
>VYXH01006293.1:33029-55281 GCA_013397275.1 Burhinus bistriatus | reverse complement strand
CCCGCCTGGACGCCATCCTGTGCAACCTGCTTTAGGTGTCCCTGCTCTGGCAGGGAGGTTGGACTAGATGATTTCCAGTGGTCCCTACCAACCCCGGTGATTTTGTGATTCTGTGAGTTGTTTGAAACATAAAAGGTTACTGGCCAATATATTTCTCTGATTCTTTCTACATACTTTGTTACTGAACCTTATACACCTCAAATTACCTATTTTTAATGAAATTAAATAAAGACACCACCTAGTGGCCAGCATGTAGCCCTTTCCATATGAGGGCCTCTGATTATTTTGACTGGGTCTAATACAGTGTTTCTTATAGATACAGAATATTAAGAATACTTTGTATTAAAAAAAAGTCAAAAATTTACAAAACATGCCACAGCTGCCTGTCATCTCAAGGCAATGGAAAGAATACGATACATCATCTAATAGTGTTTTCTTCAAAATTCACAGGAATTGTAAGGTTAGAACAGATTACGTTTCTGCAACAGTCTTCCTTTGAAACTCGACCAGATGTTGTTCAGTAGCTCATAATATTTCCATGGGTATTTTAAGGTTTATTCAAAAGATGAGGTCAAGTTTCATTTAAGGGAAAAATTTCATATTATCATTAGACACTAACACGGAGATAAGAAATTTGTTATTTAAAGAACCATATGAAGAAATTCTAGATAGATAAGCCAAAGCATTTTAAAATTGAAAAAGAGATTTCAGAATGTGAGACGTAAATTCAAGCTTATCCCATGTAACTGAAAGCTGACACGGTTCTGAAAAATTTCTAATTGAAACACAGTCCAAATGCCTTGTGTATGCAAGCACTCCTTGTTGCTAAGGAACTGGATTTCTAAGAAAATGGAAAGGTTTTGCTGGGCTTTTAAAACCAATAAAGTTGAGTTGTGTCCTTTAGCTTGACTCTAACAGCAGGTAAGGAAACTTAATTGAAAACTTGCCCAGGATTTACCTAACAGCAAGCTTCTATGTAGTTCAAAAAAATTATTCTGGAATAACAGTTCACAAGTTACATCTGGCCTTTCTTATTTCAGTACAGAAACATAGTCTCACTAGTCTTCATTTGCTTATTTTGCAATACAAGTTCTAATTTCTACACAATTTAGCAATCTTCCCTTCTCTCCTAGCTTAAGTATTTCAAAGCTGAATATCTGAGTGTTGAAACTCTCAGTTTTAGAGATACACAGAATAGCTACATAGCACCCCAAAATATTAACAATGTGTAATCGGTGCTGAGCCAGCAGAGGTGAGGGAGAATTTTTCATGCTTTGGCTTAATGTCTGTGAGCTGGTTAGTGCAGAGTCTCCCACAGCTTTGTACAATACTCTCTAGTACCTTCTTTCATTTAAAAACAGGTGAACTTATTTTAATAAATAAATGGCCTTATCAGTTTAAAAGGTTCTGTTCTTGGTCTTAATTCTGAGGACACTTTTATCGCATTTTATTTCTGTGTGATCATTCATCTACAAGGAAAGTACTCCTGATTACCACAAATGCTGCTGTGATAAGAGCGTTTACATCCAGATCTTCACTTTTTGTTAAAATAACAGGAGATGTAGCTCCGAAGTGCATTTCCATGTGTCATTTGTTTTACTTTTTCTCTGCTCAAAACAAGAGATTATTTTATGAGTTAATAAAAAATTCTAGCCGCTAATCTCTACTTGGGAGTTATAAGGTTTCTCAGGTGTAGGTAAGTTGCTTGAGAGCACTACATGTGTTTTCACATTAAATCTCTGACCCTTTTGAGGTTTCCCTGTCACTACTAATTTTTTCTGTGGGAAAAAAAAAACACTTAGAAACATACGCTTTAAAACTCTTTCTTTCCCCCCTCCCAAAATAGTTTATTTTTTCACTTTGTATTTCTCAGAGATGTTACATTATAAAGCACCATGATTCCTGAGGTGTGTGATCAGTCCCATACTTCTCATTGCTCGCCCAAAGAACTCCCCCAAAAGCTCAGCATGCAGATTCAGCATGTATACAGATGTTCAAAACAGCAGCCTACCAGTGCAAATACTAGTGGACCAGTGATCAAAGTGACCCATAACACTCTCTTCCTGCTTTTCAGATTTTTTTACCATTAAAAAAGTTTTCAAGAAATCTTTTCTCATAGCTGTACTTACACCTTCAATAGCTCATAATAGAGGAAGGTAATGGGAATAGCATAATTGCTAGAATCAAGAGAGAACATGTCTAATACTGCACTGTTCAGTCAAGTGGGTGAACAAATGAAGATAGATAGTGATGGATTAACTCTCGTGGTGCTGAATTCCTTTTAGCACTCCAACCAGTATTTCACAAAAGCTTACAATTTTTTAGTACCTAGGGACTGAAACTGCTGTATCACAACAAAATAACTGGCAATATCAGATGACAAACACCAACAGGTAGCATTGGAAATTGTCTATAGATTGCTCATCTGAGACGAAAAGTCATGAGAAAAGGAGGGAGCCACTAGATTCCCTGTCCCGAGGCTTGACACAGCAATATTGAGAACGACACTGGCAACAAAATAGGACCTATTGGGTTTGACAGCTAGGAACATGTTACGCTGCATTGAAATTAGAAGTGTTAAGCTGCTGATTTCCTCCTCTTTGGAAGGAAGAGGAAGATAACAGGCTTCCTGTGTGACTTTTGGGAGACTGTTTTGCTGTTTGGATATTGGCTAATATGCAGCAAATAGTCTTAATTCCTATGTAGAGTCTCTAGGTGTTAACATGATTTATGCATTAGAAATTAGATGTTTATTTATCCAGAATTAGGCTACTTAATTACTTTTTTTTCTTTTTCTTTTTTTTAACACCAAGAAGAAAACAAGTGATAGATAGCATTCACCTTGTTAAAAGACTACATGCAATAATATACAGATTAACTCACTTATTTGGCTGAGCAACCAAGAAAAAGTGTATGTTTCTAGCAAATGGTACTTAAAGTATATGCAGTTTCTGCAACACAATAATAAACAACTGGAAATTCAATTCTTGTGAAGTATCTCACTCACAGTGAGGTCAATGGTCAATGTAATAATGGAACTCGCAGAGAAATACCTGCGATTACGTAGTCTTTTTTCTAGGTAGTTGCAAAATAAAACAAAAGGAAAATATGACCTTTTAATAATTAAAGTAGTTATTTTTGCAGTGGGCAATATGAACTGTATCACAAGACTTTGATGATACATGCTTATCATTATTTATAATGATAGCTTTTTTGCACAGTGCCTCTACCAAAGAAAAAGTTACCTTCATTGCCCTACAAACACATAAAACAAGAAAAACCCAACTAATGACTAGGAGTAGCAGATCAGCACACTCAAACCACTCTTTTTGTCTAGAGTCTATTCACTGCAGACAGATATTATGAAGAATTTGATTGCATTTTCTTGGCTGGAGACTTGACCTTTCTAGTCTAGTTCTGATACAAGTTATTAAAGACAGAATAAACTGTGGTTCTCACCCCCCAAACTCCTAGCCTAGACACTCTTCCTAAAGTGTCCTAGCTGGCACCAGATCTCCTTGAATTGCCCCAAATTAGGCCCTCCCTGTGCTGGAAGGAACAGCAAATACCAGAGTAAAGGCCCAGAACAAAGCGTGGATCTGGTCACATTTGTCTAATAGATGACATGTTAAAAGAAACAAAGGTTTGTGCATCTCCTCAGGTGCATTCACTGGCCAGATTTTCCATATGGAAGTAACCAAGATAAAAAGTTCCATGCTTTTATTGATTAAAATTAAGGTGGGTTTGTTGTTTTGGTTTTTTTTTTTATTTGTTTGTTTGTTTTTATGAACTACTGATGCTGTCCTGCATACTTCTCTAGGGATTTCTTAAGGAGCTGACAAAGCATTTACATGGATGTAACTGTAACTGAGGTTTCCAAACACAGCAACTAACCACTAGGAACCATCAAAGAGCTTGGTTCAGGGTCAATGCATTGGTGGTAAAAGAACGGCCAAACTGAGAACAATATCTTGTATTTTCTTCCTTATTTTCTATTCTAACAAGCACAATGGGTCTTTGCTCTATAAATTGCATTTCAGCACTTGTGGAACTAAAGAATATAGGTTTAATTCAGTAAGCTGTCTGCATGAGGGATTACTACAACAGTCAGTATGCCTCACTTCATGAGGGCATTCAAATCATCTTTTATAATTTTCGCTGTCACCACCAGATACCCATGAGGGCAGATTCTCAGCTAGTGTCAAAGTTAAAAACAGCTGCTGATGTAGCTGCTCAGCTCCTGAGGAATTCAGTCTTGAGTACATTCTCACTAGTGATTCTGAGTTTAACTTATATCATGACTATTAATTCTTTAATACCTCAGATATATGGTTTCTTTCAAATGTTTGCACAAGGAAATACATAAAAACACCCGTGGTAAAAATAACTATGAATCAAAAAGTAAATCCAGAAAATGTAACTGCCTAGTTTTCCTTCATATGCATCTCCTGAGAATAGTTGTGCAGTAGATTTAACTTCCCATTACTAAACAAGAGGAAATGAAAAAATCTGCAGGAGTAATTGAATTGGCTCAATTATTAGTGAAACAGTAAGAAGATACTAATCTTCCTTAATCTACTGAACTGACTAAATTGGCAAAGGAGCTGAAGAACTGGTAAATTTGAACTGTTTTCAAAAAATCCTCTCTTGCTTGCAGAGTTCAGGATTTATTTGCTTATTTTCAAATATCCTGTGGCTAGAACCAGTAATTACAGGACAGAAACACTCTCAAAATCATAGGGAAAAATAACAAACAAAATAGCCACCTCCTTTAACATCCTCTCAAGAAAGAAAATGAAAGAATCCTTTCATTCAAAAAGCGGCTTCACAGCTCTTCAATGTGAACATCTTACGTTAAATTGTTACCTGCATGTATAAACACCCTGAATAAAAATGCAACTTGATTTCCAACATGCCAGGGACTGCCTATTCATTTCATAATGTCCAACTCTGACCACTTACATTGGCTTTCATTTCTCTTTGCAAATAAGTAGGCCTAATCACACAGTTAAATTTTCATCAGCTGAAGTAAGAGCAGCAAAAACCAGATCTTTCCAGAGAAAAAAGGTGCTTTTCCTTCCAGAAGAAACAGCTGAATGCAGGAGGGGAACATTTCCAGACAGGACTCTCCCTCTTCTGTGGCTGCAAACCACAGTGCTGCTAAATTTGGGCAGTGCTGTGTACAGAGGCTAAAGCTGTACCAAGTCCTCCCTCTAATTTTTGGTGGTTTTTTGATTTTTATTTTATTTTTTTAAAAACTGTTACAGAAAGCTTTTCCATTCCCACAATCCCAGAGCTTCAATGCCAGCCGAGCTATGAAACAACGACAAGTTGAAAGAACACCGTGGGTACAGGCACACCTGTGCCTTCCGCATAAGAGTATCCAAGGCACACGACAAAAGTTCTGGGGAGGAAATGGCTTAGTGCTCTCCAGATGTGGGTAACAGAAAATAGGTTGATAATTTGCCCAAGAGACCAAAAATAATGTGCCTGCTCTTCACCACAGTCTGCAGAAAAGCATGAGCTTCTCTGTTTTAAGTATGGAAATAAAACCTCAAATGTTGTCTTCTATGGCCACCCTCAAAATTCCTTGCATGAACTTAACCATGTATCATCTTCTAACATAAGAAAAAAAAGAAAAAAAAGAAAAAAAAGAAATCCATACAAATGGTATAGTTAAAAAGTGCATTTTTCCCATTCCATCATAAAATGCTAGATTAATGTGTTACACAGGAATCATGAGAGCCAGGTAAGCTGTAGAATAAGCTGTGTGATACTAAGAAATTGATGAGGGAGAAAGGTACATAGTAAGATGTGAAGTGAGTGAAACCACTGTTAAACCCTGTCCATGGAATACGGAGGGATAATGAATTGCACTTCTTTCATTACAGCTCTCCTATAACGTTCAGATAGGAAATAAAGTTTCCAAGCCTAGTAATTGGATTGTTTGCAAGACACTAAAAGAAGATTCTGAGATTTCATTTCCTTTTCTTCCTGTACTGTCGTGCTCCGAGAAGGACTCACCCCCAGAGGGGTGCAGATAATATTGTTGACAACATCATCTCTAAAAGGGATTTGTGGTCTAACCTGCTTAAAAAATAAGAAGAATTGGTGCATCGTCAAAGTCCTTCCCAGCCACAGGCAATATGCAAGTACTTGGTCTGCCACCCTCGTCCTTACAGGAACTGCTGGCAGCCCTGTCACTAATTAGAGCAGGTAAAACCCTTGGCTGTATAGCTGATGTAAGAGCTCTGGTTGTATCAACAATTGTCATTCATTCTTCATTACTATCTAAATCCTAAATTAATTATTTTTAAAATATTATTATCACTGAGTTCTCATAACAGAACTATGTAGTTACAATTAGCCATATTTTTCAGTATTTCAGAAACAGAGGAACCTCCTGAACATTGTCTAACTTTAGAGCTGGACTGGTTTTAGAGTGGAAGTCACATGTCTAGCTGTTTATGTTGCACCAAATCTCATCAAAGCCTCACCTCTGAAGACAGCTCAGAGGAGTTCATTTTTTTTTTCAATTGGGGAAAGAGAGCCCAGAAATGTACCCACTACACACTGTAACCACACACAATTTTTGTAGTCCTGATATGCCCACACAGAATACAGAGAGTTAATAATTATTCTTCATGACAGGAAACAAATCAGCTAAAGCTTTGAAGTAGATCTATCTATAATTCCCACCACCACCAGCCCCCCATCATGTAAAAGACCACTATAATAACATCTGTAAAGACAACCAAAAAACTTCTAAATCCCAAAAGAACAAAGTTTTATTTAAAGACTAATGCAAAATAAGAATAAATATTCTTAATTAAGAAATCTTAAGTTACTTGCTCAGACAGAAAAGCAGTACATGGAGTATAACTGTCCCTGCTCTTGCCCACAGTGTCCTTGCCCATGAGTCCTTGCTTCCTGCCTTGATTTCGGATGAATCAATGACTTCAAGTTGCAACAAATGCTACATAGTCCTTTCTTGTCCCCAGAAAGGTTATTTTCCCTGTTGGTGAAAACTGGCTCCCTAACTCTCAGCAGTCCCTTTTTCTCAATCTGAGAAATTTCTTTGTCCATAGCTTTCCAGACTCCTCTGCAGAGGCTGTCCTCTACAGCCTGAGAAAGCTTCCCTCTCTTCCTTAACAATTGCTTCCACAGAAGGAGAAATCCCTGTTCCTTCCATAGGCACTGACATAATTGTCTTTAACTTTTCATTTAAAGGAGCACATCATATGAACAGTGAATGAAGCATAAAAAGTCCATTTTTCAGTTTCCATAAGACAAAAGGTCCATATATTCCCATTGACTGCTATTACTAGCATGCAGATGTTTCAGACTTTTTTTTTTTTTTCTTTTAAGAACTTGCGGAAAAACCTGTCTTGTCTTTTATCTTCATGACTTCTTGGCCCTTAGAAGTGCAGGTGCATGTTGGGTGTTTTCCCCCTTAATTAATCTCTTCTTCAGGCTCAGACTTGTTAATGATATTCACCATAAGAAGTGAAGCAGCTTCCTAAATGCCTGAAACTCTCATTCTGAAATCAAGTTTTGATGGCTGTATCAAACCATTGTTTCTTTTAATATGCATAACATAGATGAAAAACACCTTGCAATTTGCTTTTTCAGTGAAATTAGTTCTCGGAAGTCATCCTTTGAGAAGTGAGAGATAATGGGTGATAGTTACTACAAACTTCCTACTACATCCTTTGGATTTTCAAATATATCTGTGTATTGCAGTACATGTTTCTGTTAAAAATGAGCTTAATGTGTTTGTTGACTAAGTGCAAATTCTAGTAATAATAGAACAAGAATGTGAACTTCAGAGGAGGTTGAGTTAATGGGATTGGGTATTTCTGTAGGCTTTTTTTAATTTTCTTTCTTTTTTTTTTTTTTTAATTGTTGAGTGTATTACTTAAGCAAATAAATAAATAGTTGCATGGTTATCTCCCAGCCAGTATTTGCATATCTGTCAATGTTACTGTAGATAGAATTTCAAGGTGGAGACCAGTTCAGATGGCAACAGATCAAGAACTAGGAACTGACCCAAGAGCTGTGTTACGGCTCCTCCCGACACAGTGACATCTGTGATATATGGAACACAGTACTCTTTTTAGGGGACCCAATGGGAGTTAAAGTGCAAGACAAAATTTCAGGAACATATAAAGAACATAAAGCAAAGTAGACCACACATAGATCTCCACATGTCTTCGGCTAGATAAAAGAGTTTCTGAGGTGGTTTCTGAGACACTTCACCAGGAAAAGAACCAGATGGGCTGTTGAAGGCAAGCACAAAACAAGTTACAATGCAGAAAAGTTGAAAAGAAAATTATGAATGAGCTAGGATGGACAAAGTCCCTCTACCATTTTCATCAGAGAGGTAGAGCTACTGGCATGACCGTCAACCAAAGATGGACAGCAGCATTCAGAGCTTATCTGAACCATTAGGTGACCAGAGATT
This sequence comes from Burhinus bistriatus, assembly GCA_013397275.1. Lineage (NCBI taxonomy): Eukaryota > Metazoa > Chordata > Aves > Charadriiformes > Burhinidae > Burhinus > Burhinus bistriatus. The sequence continues at coordinate 46,817 of VYXH01006293.1, read as the reverse complement.
TATTTGAAGTCATAAATCCTCATACTCCACTAGTCCAGTTTTACAGAGCAACTCCAGCAAAGTCAATTACTTCTAATAAGTATCAAGCTGTCATAGCACCGTAGAGAATCAGGCCCTTTATTGTCCCTCACACTCTTATAGTTGGGCAGGTGGGGGAACTACTGTGTTGCAGACTGGAGAAAGTGTGGTTTGATGTGTGGGCTTTGGCACACAGTGAGCGTTTTTGCGAGGAAGTATTTTACTGTAATTTAACTTTTATTGTAAGGCATGACACATCCTTTCCAGCTAATTGCTCTATTTTAGCTTTTAAAATGAACAGATCTTTCTCTCTTATGTTTCAGCTCATATATTGTAATGATATTACTGTTACTGCTAAAGGTGACCTGAAAAGGATTTTAAAAAATTTGCTTCTTGCTTCTTCATTCGTTTACAATTAATAAAAATGCCTAAGAAATTCCAGACTCTTTCTAAAGCATATTTTCCCCCCACCCCACCCCACCCTTTCTGTTTTTACTTTATTTGTGTCACCTCTCACACTCTGGCTTTACTCAAGTTAGGACTGCACATGATATATACCTAACAGCCCTTTGAAGTTCAAGAAGTAATAAAGACTTTTGGGACAAGTCTCAACTCTGTTGCATGATCTGCTATACGGGCTTTTATGAGTCTTGTGCTACTCTAGGGACCTATCTGGCCTTTATCTCTTCTGCATTGGGCCTGAAACTCTGCAGTCATTCTACTCACTTATTAGACTCTGCATTTTGTCATTGATGATTTTGGTGTGGATTTGCCTTAGAGAGAGGCCAAGAGGTAGGAAATGCTGTCAGAAGAACTGCAAGCCGCCACTGAAGAGCAGGCAAGTGAAGCATCGACATACAAATGTATCAACATTTAAAACAAAAAAAAACCCAACCCCTCAAAATACAATTTACACCACAGGACAATACTTCTAAGCCTTATTAAGATTTTTTCTTTTAGGGAAGAGATTGGAATGCATTTCAAAAAAGAAGATATGGATTCCAACTTTGCAGGGGGGAAAAAAAAAAACAACATCCAGAATCCATAGTTTTAAAAAGACTGCTATTGCACATATGTTCTCTCACCCAAAGCCAGGTCAGAGAAGCAGCTGCATCTGGGAATGGCAAGTACTCCTTAATCTTTCATTTTATGTGCAGAATAAAGAGATCAAACCAACTTTTAAACCACCTGAGCAACAGTTTTGTTCTGCAAAGAAGAATAGAGTTCTCTTTTTCATATCTGTTAAACTGAAGCATTTACAAGATGTAAAGTCCCTACTGGGAGCGTAATGTGAAAATCCACTCAGTGGTGCATGTTTCTTTAGGAAGTTAAAGTGCTTACAACTTGATTAATTTAACTTCTCTTTTCCCATCAACCCTAAAAGACGAGAACATTCTGAAATATACAGTGAAAAACCTTTATAGAAAAAAGATTTTGTTCTGTGTAAAACCAAATTAAATGTCATTTTTTTGGTAGAGATCTATGCATGCTGTAACCATGGTGTATCACAAGAGCGTGAGGCTGCTGCACTGAGGGACTATTTGAAAATCCACAGGTGGGCAACCATCAAAATGCACCCTCAGTTGCATAGAGGTATTGCAGAGATGAGTGGGCAAACAGGTTAAACCGCTGGAGTCCTGACGCAGGTGATGTGTACAGTATGGTTGGTTCCATCAGTACAAAACCATGTAACAGTTGCAAAGAACAGTAAGAAAGGTTCGTCTTTCTCAGAAGAAATTGCCATATCCTGTTCCCAGTGGTCAGACTTGTACCATTTAAAAAAGCTGTATCTTAATTTCAGAAGAACTATTCAGAGTGGCACAGTACTCAAAATAAACAATATCTTGAGCAATAACACTGATTATTTGGGTCAGGATAGGTAAAATTTAGATGCTCTGCCCAAGAACAGGCCCTATCAATTTCTAATGAGTTGTCATGACATAATTTAAGTTGTGCAACCTCTACAACATCCCTCTTGACATTTNCTTCCAACCCTCCAACGGGGCAAGTAACAAAGTTGGCTGCCCTGGGGTGTTACAGCAATAAGTATAAGCAAGAACCTCTCTGCATACCGTTCCTTGGCATCAACTATAAACATGGATCTGATCACTCTGAGAGTGAACAGTTTTCTGCACAACATGCTGTTAATTTCAGCAGTTAGAAGAGGCCTAGCTAAAAAGTAAAGTTACTGAACAAAATTGGTCCTGTTTTACCTCAAACCAGGACACATTTTCTGGAGAGAAAGGAAGCCTTAGTAAGGCTTTTGACACTATGTCCCATAATATCTTTATGGACTAACTGATGAACCATAGGCTAGGTAGGTGGACAGTGAGGTGGATCGAAACCAGCTGAACAGCCAGGATCAAAGCATTGTGATCAGCTGCACCAAGTTCAACTGGAGGCCAGTCACCAGCTGCATGTCTCAGAGTTCAATAATGATGTCATTGCTGTTTAAGATTTCATTTCCCTTGATGATGGGACAGAGCATACCCTCAGCAAGTTCACAAATGATACAAAACTGGGAAGAGTGGCCGGTACACCACGTGGGTGTGCTGCCATTCTGAGGGACCTCAACATGTTGGAGAAATGGACTGAAAGGAGCTTCATGTAAGTCTTACACCTGGAAAGAAACAACCTCCATGCACCAGAATAGGCTGGGACCCAACTGGCTGGAAAACAGCTTTGAAGAAAAGAACCTAGAGATCCCGGTGGGCAATTTGAACATGAGCCAGCAACGTACCCTCATGGCATGGAGTCAGTTTCTGCCCCAGCAGCACCACAGCAGGGCTGGTCTTCTGCTCCCCACAGCCCTGCCTGCCATGAGCCCCACCGAGCCAGGCCCACAGGCTGGCACAGTGGTCCTGCCCAGCCATCACAGGGCTGTCCCTGGCCCCAGTTCCCTTCACCAGGCCTGATCCTGACCCTCACCAAAGACTGATGTCCCAGCCCAGCCTCAGCTGTCCCCACAGGGGTGTCAGCCTCATTGTTTTATTACTCACAAAGTAATAGAAAAATAGAGGTTTCCCTTTTATCCCAGCTTCATGTACTCACTTATACAGAGTTATCAGCTGGGATGTGACCGCCTAAGACTGCCTAGACAAAAAGTGAGAGATTTTCCTTCGTCCCAGCTAGATTTTTATTAAGCTCAGTTTAATCTTCTTTTCCTTCCATTTACATCAGGCCACATAGCAAAAAGCAAAAAACTCTTTACCTACGGCTTCTAATAAATAGGTACCAAAAATATTTACTGGGCAAAAATATTCTTGCAGTTTTTACCCCAAAAATTAATTTGCTGACTATACTGGGACAAGGAGAAGTCAATAAAACAGGGAATATGAGTGAAGAACAATTAGACTTCGAATAAGAACATGTAGAATAGAAGATAGAGGAGAAGTGTGATATCCTTTACAAGGTGTCAGATTTCTTTTTCTCTAAAATCAGTTCTTGTTCTTATGTTTCATCATATTTTTTCTTTTGTGGGTAAGGTAGGAGACAAAGTTTAACAGCAAGTGCAGGTGCATTTAGAAGTGCTTTAAGCTACCTCAAAGTTCAAAGCATAAGCTTTATGAATTTTCTCCCCAAATTACAAGAGAAGAAGGAAAAAAATGAATGAAGTGTTTACATCATGCGATACTCAACAGCTAGAAAGAAATCCAAAGCACAACACTGCCTTGTGAGGAAATTCAGTTGCAAAGTACTCTCTGAGTAGTCTCTCACTGAGAATTTTTGATACTACTAAATTTCTAACTGAAAAAGTCTGATAAGCTTTATTTCTATAGTTTGTGATTTTAAATGTGATACCGTGCATCTGTACAAAACATTTCACAATAAACCTAGGAGTCTTCTAGAGACTAAAGTAAGTTGTAAATTAGAAATAGTGGTGATTTAGTACTTCTTAACTGGTAAATGAATTACTATCCCCTCCATAATTGCTAAACCTATTAACTACCACTAGGCAAATTTCCTCTTGTCCTTACCAGAAGGAATATAACTTTTTTTTTTTTTTTAAATACCCACTAGTGAATGTCATTTATTATAAAAAAATAGTAAAATAGCAAGAAATCCTCCTATGAGACATATTGATGTGATTTACTGGAGATGGTGAATTCTGTTAACAATCATTTCTACTTCAATACAGACCTTTTTATACTTCAGAGCCCCAGGAAGGGGGATGCATTCATGATAAAGACAAAAATAACTGAGAAAACACTTTTTACAACGATTGAGATGAGTGTTGCCAGTTCCTTGTTTATGTTTAATTAGCTTTCCAAATGATATTCAAAATCTCAGGTAGCCTACCATCATTGCTAAAATCTACCATTTCCTTAAAGTATTTATGTGATTATACGGATGACAGAGATCATTTGTCGTCAAAGGGATAAGATTAGACGCGAAAATATAATGCTGGTAAAACATATTTCAACAATACAGAGGAGGGCAAGTGCACAATAGAACTTTTAACTTTTTTTTTTTTTTTTCCTCTATTTGGAATGTGTTTTCTTACTGACACTGGTAAGATGACTTTTAGACAGACCAGCAGTGCATTATACAAACAGTGACTGGAAAGATGGCAAGCTTTTTTTTGTTGGAGTGTTTCCACCTACTTATTTTTGACAAGGTCAAAAAACTCCTTTAATTCAACTTTACACTTGGCTGATGATGAAGAGTAGCTGTATGCTTTGACATAAAATAACCCGCAGACGTCAGCATCAAGTAATAAACATTTTAAAGCATTCCTACTAATAGCTGCATTCAGGACAGCAACTGAGCAGAAATATCCATCTTTGTCAAACACTGTGCTTCCGAAGTGTTCTGCTAATCATTTGTAAGCACTGAGCATACAACTCACTAAAGTCTAATTCTATTGTTTACATTTCAGATGAACAGTAATTCAAACAAAAAGACATTTTAGAAAACGTTGCAGAACAAACCCTTACAACACTCCCTTCTAAAAAAATTTTTAAAAAGTAAAGAACCAACCCCAAACTCAGAAACCAATCATGAAAACAAACACACACAAATAACATGTTCCTTTTCTCCTTTTCTTAATTCCCGACCTTAGTGTCTGTTAATGAAAAGTTACAAAAGCACTGTATTATGTGGTGGATAAGACATAGAAAGCCAGGAGTAAAGAAGTTTAAATCCTTCCAAATGACACTTGCAATCCACAAACACTGCTAAACTAAGCCATCAATCTTTGCACTTGTTGACAGAAATTCTCTACTCATCACAGAAGTGCAGAATTTTTGAAGGGGTGCCCATCTGATTTCTTTAGAGTCTTACCTGGGCACATCCACTGAGGTCATTTCTAAGAGCAAGTAGAACATGAAGTCCCGGACAAGGTGATGCTAGATAGTCAGCTAATATGTTCAGATCACAAAATATCAGTACTAAATGTTTTTTAGTTTCATGTCTCTGAAAGCAACAACCATTTGTGTGATAATGCAACTGAAATTCTCTGTGGACCCACAAAAGCTCTATACACTTTATTTTCATATGTGAACTTAAACTAATGCTTCTCTATGAATGCACAGTTTGAATAATCTGTCACAACCATTAAAGAGAACATACCCTTGGATATTGTTCTATTCCTTTCCTATTTCTCTGATTTAGCAAAGACTTTGGCAGAAATTATATTCTTTTATTAGACTTCAATAATAAATTATGCAACTGACATCCGAAAACCCAGCAACAGACATTTGCATGACAGAACATTTACACTGGCAGCACTTACTTTTCAACAAGGTCAAAAATCTCTGCCAGTTCTGCACCAAGTCTAGTCAGTGACGAAATGGGGCTGTATACTTTAATGGTAGAAATCCTTCATTAACAGTGAATAAACGTTTCATTGTACCTGTGGAAGTGATGCAAAATAGGCGTTGAGGATGACACCTGAGGAAAAAGAACAGCAACAGAAAACTCTCTTTCCACTGCTGCTTCCAAAGGACTGACTTTTCCTATGTCCTCTGAGGCAGTGTCATTTGCTTAATATTACAGTTCTTTTGGGAAAAAGAATCCACTAAATATTATCTTTACCTTACCTTTAATATTACTTTCATAACCATTAAATCAACAGATTATTCTTAATAAATCTGAATCTAGGTCTTGCAGTCTCAATTTACTTTTTACTACCAAGAGAGTCCTTTCAGCTGAGTGTATACCATTTGCTAACCATGTGCTTTGATGCATATTATACTTCAACTGTAGTATGATCTAAATTGTTAGCTTGTTTTTAATTTTCCTGATGTTATTTTTTTTTTAAAATGGGTAATAATATTGTAGATGTCATTCTTAGCCCATAAACCTATATTGCGTTGAGAAAGCACATAAGACAATTCTGCTCTTTTTAAAGAAAAATCATTAACTTGGTTAGTTGTTTTCTTTACCTAATGAATAGGCTGAGAATAGTCTTTCAGAATTTATAATGTGTGGAAAAAGCATTTATGAGTTATAAAGAAGTGGGGTTTTCCAATACGTCGGTTGCTAGCTCATCTATTTTCTTCTTTGTAAGTAAAGAAGTCTTTCAAATAATGAAAATAATGAACAGTTCAGAATAAGTTCAACTACTGCGATTAATTTCAGTATCAAAATCTTCAACTTTATTAAGACACTTCATACTTGTATGGATCTACCTTTTTTTGCATCAATGGAGGTCCAAAAGCCTATCCTCTCTGCACATAATCTTTCACTAAATGGAACATCAAGAATCAGCTCTGTGCATCACCTGATCAGAGCAACAGACTTGCTCCCCACAGAGAGGCGTCTGAGAAGCAAAGCTGTGTGTTTGGGTCTGAGCATAGAGAACGGCTCCGATACATACGAGCACAGCTCCCACACCTCACACCTGGGCTCATACAGCTACCAGTGCCAAAAATATGTTTAATATTGGGTCCACCAGCCCCTGGGAATCTGCGTCATTCTTCTGTTGGAAGCAGCAATGAACAGTAATCTTACAAATGCTACAGAAAGCTAACTATACCACATTTCTTAAAAGGGTGTATACACTCTTAACAAAAAAAAAACCAAACAAAACAAAAAAAACCCCCACCACCAGCATACTGTACAGGCACACAAAATGAAAGTCAAACCAGTGATTCTGACATTCATTAGAGCTGATAAAAAAATCGAGGGTTTGAAATATTTTCATGCATTTTCACACCACGCTTTTTCTGAAAGACCTCTTCCACTTTTATAACACTTTGCTCCCCTAACTCTTCTTTCTCTCCCCTTTTCAATTTGCTACTGAAAAGAGGTGCAGTTCAAAGATGGGAAAGATAAAGAAGAGGGAATAATAGGACAAAATTAAAAATTTTAAAATCCTATAAATTACTTTAGAAACTATCTTTATCTAATTCTGAAGTAGTAAAAGAAGCAGTAAAGTAGAATTTAACACTAGCATATATGCCATGCATCCCAGCCTTCGTACTAGGGTTCTTTTCCTTTAATTGTATTACAAAAGAAGTCTACCATTTGATACATTGTTCTCCATACAACAGCTGCACAAGTTTTAGACTTCTTATTAGTAAATTGTATAACAATCAGGTTTATGCAACAGAGAGGCTGGGAGAAACAAATAAGAAAAGCAAAAACACACAAGGTTTGTAGCTCTCCTCCTACCAGAGCACAGCTAAATCAGTCTTGCATAGTCTCCCAAATTCATCAATATGAACTGTTTTACTGATGTTCTCCCTTTCCTAGAAAAAATATAAAAGGAAGAAATCTTTTCTCCACCCTTAAAGAAACATAAAATTATGTCAACCCCTTAAAAGGGGACCCACAAGTGGCACCTTAACTCTAGCACACAGTGAATCACAACCAGTGCTGTGATTCCCTAAAATAAAAGGAATTCTCTATTTTACATTCCACCCACTGTGCAGCAACTCTACAGCACATCCCACAGAAGCCTGCATCTAGGTTAGCCCACTGACTATTTTCAAGTCCCAGATATTACAGATATTTAGGTGCATGTAGAGTGAGGTCTTAAAAGATTCTACATTATTCATTACATTAGTAACTTTTAATCAAGTAACTCATCAAGGAAGTAGGGCAAGGCCAATCCGGTCAACCTGATGCTGATTATCCCACGGATGTTTTATCATGGCTTCTCTCATGAGGTTTCAGCTGGATTTGAGAGTAAAATGATTTCTAGCATCAAACCATGAGTGTCTTTTTTTTTTTTCCTGTTCAAAGCTCAAGCTAGCAACTGTGATTAGAAAATGAAATGCAAATACTTCTAAAAAAACAAGATGAGGGGAACAATTTCATGATTTCTCACTGATATCAGCAGGCCTACACAGAACAGTGCAATTACTGTGGACTAGGTGAGCAAGGCTAGGTAAAAACAAGGGATCTTTGCCAGGCAAAACTTCTCTTTAGATAATTTCTTTCTACTTAAGCATAGACACCTGCCAGACCAAAAGAGTTTCTCTCACCTCCAGAAGGACAACATTCTAACAAGCTACATGACTGCAGACAAAAAATGAGATAAAATAAGATTCTCTCCTCAAATCTCCTCAGCTTTTAGGCACCTTGCAGATATTGGCTAAATAAAAATACATTTGAAATTTTAACCATATTTATTGGAATAGCCTCTTCAAATCACATGATCATTTAAAAAACAATGCACACAAGAATATTATTGAATTACCTCATGACAGTTCTACAAAGAAATACTTTGAGCAATATTTAGGAGTGTGAGAAAAAGTAAGGAAATAATCACTGGCAGAAGGAAGGCCTCACAGTTGTTCTGGCTGTAGTTTAGCAGGGTTCAGACATTACTGTTTCCACTTATCGACTTGCCACTGCTTCTCTTTCAAGTTACTACTCCACCCTAATAATCTAGCATGAACGCAGGTACCATTGCCCCTGACCCCTCCACGAAGTGAGCTGTCAGAACTGAACATACACACTCCTAATAGCAAGGTGGCTGACAGGAAAGACGTGTGCATCCAAGTTTCTTGACATACCAAGGCAGAGAGCGGGCAGTAACCTACCATCACTCAGCTACAACCACAACAGCACACCTGACCCCAATCTTGCAGAAAATAGTGCAACTCTCCTCCCAGTCACTCCAGTCTCTGTCTTCCAAGGCATAGTTTCAGTGCTGCGTAACCTTGGTTCAGACTTCTGTGAAAAGCTTTTAAGTTGCAAGCAAGGGTGGTGAGAAAACAAATAGAGTAGAGACACATCAGGTAAGAAAGGTAAAAGTAAAGACAGGTGCAGGAGCACTGAGATGGAGGTGGTCAGTACCTCAAGGATTCCAGAGGAAAAACTAACACAAATGGTACAAAACGCTAAGGAAAAAATGCAGGTAATTGGAAAACTGCTCCATAGCAGCAGTGATGTTCAGCCTGTCTCAGGATCAATGGAGACCATTCTGCCCTCTTACTGATGACTACCAGGCTAACCAGACTCGTCAGGTGACTTATTGGAGGGTGCCAAGCATATTAATCATTATCCAGTATCTCATAAATACTTATTAGGTAATAACTAATTACTTATTGTATTGGATGACAATTATTACTTTGTACTCTTAAACTGTGAATATCTGCTCTGGACATAGCAAAACAGTTTACCTAAACAAACAAGAAAGCAGATAGAAAGCGTAACAATACATAAGTTACAGTTGTTATTTGTACCTATCCAGCTGTGAAGCTGCCTAATGTAAACTGAGTTAAATATGCCAGTATCAATAGCACTTCATGGTTTGAACAATGAGGTTGAAAACTCAGTTTCAATGCCATTAAAAGAACGGCAGCCTTGGTACATACAGTGTAGCTTTACCTGATAATTTCTTTTCTCTTTTGGACTGCTGGAAATACATTCAAATTTTCATTTACAGTATACACGAGCATTCATGTTAAGGTAAGAGGCTATATACTTGGAGAATTGTAAGAAAAGTCATTAACTCAAAAGGGTGTTTTCACATCTGCAAATTGTTGCATCTTTCAAACAAGAAAGAAAGAAAAAACTACACAACCTCCACACACTTGGCCACCTTCCCTGAAATTTTTTCTATTCCAGAAAACATATTCCCCCAAACAAAACCTTTTCCAAAAGTCACCCATACTTTTTACTCAGGAATTTGGGGGATGCTGAGGACTGTAATGGTTGGCCCAGAAGCCATTGTTAGTCATTCAACACAAGACAAATCCATTTCAGTAAGCAGAAAATCAAGGGAAACCACAGATTGTTAAGAGCTCCTGCCACATCTATATAGTTAGGGTTCCTCAAGACAGGAAGCTGCCCCATACACACATCACGAAGTTTAAGTACTTAGCTCCATGCCCCCCCCACCCCACCCCCGTACTTGACCCCCCACTATTATAAGCTCTCAGCATCCACAGAAGTCAGTCTCCCTCCCTTTCAGGGTGACAGCTCCTCTGGTATCCTCCTTTCCTTCCTGAGTCAAAGCACAGGGAACCGTGTTGTACTCCTGATGCAGAAAATCACATCCATTTACCTCTTCTCTTTCCTGCTTTTCATTCTATCCCCCTTACCCCTAGTGTTGCTCTCAGCTATGAGTAGAACTGCAAGATATGGAGGAACAAAGAAAACATCTTTAAAAGACCTTGGGTGGTGTTTTCATCCCTCCTCCTCCTCCCCCAACCTCCCCTTGGATGTTTAAATAGTTGTATGTTCTGCTTAACTCTTTGTTGCCTATGGGTGTCTCTCTCACTGTCAATGACCTTCATGCCAGGAAAAAAAATATCTACTTGCACATATGAAAGACTGATGAAATACATTATTTTCTCCTTCCTTTTTTTCTACAATACTTCCCCTCTTTAGAGACACAAAATCTGCTTGCTCCAAGTGTAAATGTTAAAAGGTACCAACAGGTCATGCTTTTGCTTTTCAGATAGAGTATCATTAAGTACACTAAAAATATGAGGCCTATATTCCTCCCCTTTCTTATTTCGGTACTTTAAGTGCTTCTTAAGATAAAGCAATAAAGTTTTACTCTTTTTGCAATTTGTTTTTGGTCCGCTGAGAGAAAATAAAATGTTTGCAATATTTACCCCAAATTAGCTGTAATAACACAGTCTAAATAAAGACTGTTTCACAGCAGTCTATTGCAAATAAGAACTATTTACAGTATTTTATGTGCTAGTGTTATTCTCAATTCTTCCCCTTCTCCAGAAATCAAGCTTACAGTCTGCATAGCTTATGAAAGCCTGTCTGAAGGAGTACAGAGCTAACTTTGTCATAGTACCCCACTATGAATGTCCAAATCAAGCCTAAATAGCTCATTGGATCCACAAAATAGCCTGCAGGAAACCAGTGAGCTAGGATCACCTCTAGCACGCATGATCACCTGGCCCAACTTATAACGTGTTTATAGCTGCTCTGACAAAGAAATAGATTTCAGCAAGTGTCTGGAGCACCACCCTAACTCATGTTTCCAAATGATCAAAGCTACTTTTCTTTTGGCAGCAAGTGTGATATACGGGTTGTTTTCATCGAAGTTGTGAAATCTGAAAACATTATACTTACACAACTTCTAAAAGGGTGTGGGACACTAACGTAGTTATTAAGGATACAAAAGTAGAAGCAAAGATATGTGGAGGAAGAAAGGGCTGCCTCCACATACCTTTCTCTACACAGACTCCAAACCAGCCCTTTTACCTGTATGACATGTTGTATATCAGGTATGTTAAACCACTTTAAATTATTGTCCCCTCTCCCTTCCCAACACCTTTTTTCTAACAGTATGTCCTACAACATGTCCTTCCCTTTTGCTTATCCTGTCCTCTCATTTTGTACTTATGCTCCCAATTCCTGAATTGCCACTGAAGTTTTTTTATATCACACTTAAGCTGCTCCCCTGGGTCTCTCAAGTGTAAAACTCCATACTCTCCATTCCAAGCCTCCCAGCTATTGTACAGTTCTTCCTTGCCTGCATCCATCCACCCATCCTAAACCAACCAAAGTTTTTTATTCCTCATTTCCTAGCAGGCTTCTTGCATCAAGGCAGAAACGCAACACTGTCCTTGCACACCAAGCACTCCCGTGATCTTGATTTTCACATCCTCTGTGTAGATGGAGACTGTAGAGACTGGGATTTGCCTGGACAAGCTTGTCTTCCAAAACCAGCTACCCACAGCTGCCTTGCATAACTGATACACCTAGCCTTCTCTAAGGAAAAGAGAGAGCCTTCCTCTGCCAATGATGCTGGTGTCACTGCCAAGATGAATGTACAGTTTGGCTGCCACTGAATAGCTGGAAGACACCATTTCCCAGCCAGACGTTACTCCAGCTGACACCCTCACCAAGTCAGAACTTTTGGTGCTCATCTTCTATTCCCCTGGTGCCAAGCTGGAAAAATGCATTGGCTGCAAGAGACATGTTTTTCCTGGGGAGTATAAGAGCGAAAAAGCAACAAAAACAGGCATAGAAGATCTAAGAGACATGAGAAATTGGCTGGATAGTGGAAGAAACAGAAAGGCCAAAAAGCAGATTTGTCCTGAATTTCTCATGCCTCTTCAGGTTATAGTCTACATTTTCTTCCCACAGGATATCTACAAATTGTTCTTGTTCTCTTCTACTCTGTTGAATATTCTCCAAGATAGCAAGGATTATGTGCTCATGTGTGCACACCCACAAGGAGTATTTCAGAACAGAAACTGAAATATGAACTCTCCTTCACAACATGGCAGTTATCCTCACAGACTAATAGGTTGCCTAGAAATGTAGATGTTCTGTGCAAAGCCAATTCATGTAAAAATTAAAGTGCTATGCACAACCCAAAGGGACATGTCATAACATCACCCATAATCAACAGTCGGAAGCATAATGCATTAGTTGTAATGTTTTATGGAAGAAGTGACTGGGAGGATACTCAGGGAGTAATGTAAGAATGAGTATTTCAGTGCAATGCTCAGTGTATGAAAGAGAAGTGTATGGGCTTAAAGCGACAATGCACAGTGCACTCTTTCTTCCATCTCATTTCAGGAAAATTTAGGTTTTAAACAACATTCTGGGTTGAATCCCAAGTAGATGAGCCTATGAACCACAACAAAACAGGAATATTTTGAATAAAAGATTTCAAAATAGACACAAACAGCAATACAGACTTTAGATGCTAATATCACCATTTGTATTGCCAGGGCCTCTCATGTCTCTTAATTAGTTTGTTTTTAAACTAAAAATTAACCCACTTTGTGAAACCTTAATTTATATAGTCAGTGAATTCTCCTCTTGAGTTAAGTCAAATTTCATCTAGAGTCAGACATGTATTTCCTGCAGATGTCTTTGGGAGTCATCTGTATGTTTTAGTAAATAACATTGGGGTTTACCTGATATTTCAAGAGACGAAGCAGCAGAGTGCTAGATCTCTACAAATGGAGACAGTTGCTCTACCACAGAAGTAAAGACCAAGTTTAACAGTAAAAATCCAGTTAGTAGCCACATTGTGTTCTCTTTTGCAACCCCACAGCCTTGCTGCCTCTTCTCCCAAGCACGTAAGACCACTGAAAAGCAGAATAGAAATGTCATGCATATCATCTTTGTAACCATAACTTACAGACGCTGCTGTCATCTTTCTGACTTTTAATTTACTCACTTGGGAAAAACTAAAAGAAATAAACACTTGCTAAACAGTTAGTTCAGATATTTATGGCATCTCATAAAGTCATTATGTGATTTGTCTACTTGAAACTTAGATGCCAATTTGACCTGAAATAAACTGAGTTAAAGGCAATGCCATAAACCCACCAGTTCAAAATTCCATCACTGCTAGCATCAGCATACGTCCAACGGAAAAGATTTAAA
>VYXH01006293.1:725-30821 GCA_013397275.1 Burhinus bistriatus | reverse complement strand
TGGGTGGGGGGGGGGGTGTGTCAGTCCCCATAATTACATTAATTGCAACATTTGAATAAGCAATTTACAGTTCCTGCTCAGGCATAAGAACTGTCTTTAGTTTTGTGTCTGCATTTATTAAACGTATCTTTTGATGACCTAACCATATTGATGGATTAAAACCAAGCAGTTAAGTTTATAATTTGGATGATGTCCCAAAATGGTGTTCCTTGGTATTGTCTGTGTCCTTTGTCAGGACTGATGTACATACCTCTACATCTTTCTCATGTACTCTCATGCTAACATTTAATAATTATTTTCTTAATGAATCCACTGAGGTAACCTGGTATAGCTAATTTTTTTTCCACCCCTTGAAATGGAACAAGAATTTGAACGGGGTGGGGAAACAAATCCCAAACGCATCATCAAAATCATCGCTACAACTTCCCATCTACATCCGGTTTTGATCTTGCAATGAAAGAATTTCCTGTGGGAAGCTAAGGATGACTAAGTTAAGCCTTTTTGAGAGCTCCTTTACATACAAGCCCTAACTTTTCTTGGATCACATCCTGGAAACCATTCCAGAATACTTCTATATTCTATAAACACAAATTCTGAAGTCACACAGCTAAGATAACTACAGAAATTATATCTTTTCCTCAGTAGGCAAGCCTCTTTCACCTCACCATTCTTTATTTCCATCTGAATCATTCAATCCCAGAATAAACAAGTCAGTCCTACTGAAATTGAGTTACTTCTGCTTAGAACAAAGTTAAATGAGACTCTTCCCTGGCTAAACAAAAATATGCTCCACATAATAAAGTACTTGGATACACTGAAAACCCTTCCTACATCTTAATTAAGAAATGCCAAACACCTGGGGCTACTGAATATATGGGCATATATGCTTTATTGCTAAGTGTGTATTTTGCACTCTAATCAGCTTAATAGAATAATTTTACTTCTCCCACAAAATAAGAATGTATGACTTAAAACAAAGAACAGACCTCAAGGCATTATGCTATTTTAGATATCTGAATAGTCATAAATAACTATGCCCCTTGTAATATTATCAAATTTGCCAATAAAACACAATCTTAGTGAAAGGGGGAGATACTACAGATGGCTAATGTTCAAGATTAAAGGAGTCCTGCTGTAACAAATGCATCCCCATATTCAATGAGTAACAAGCACAACAGAGTTAAAACTGCTCTACATTGATTCTACCCTGAAGATAAACCAACTACATCACAATGCTGTAAATTCCTGCCTGGAAACAATTTCTGTCTGGAAGCCAAAACCATTGCGTTCTAGTGACTAGAATTCAGTTTAGCTTGAAGAGACAAAGGCTGAATACAAATTTTACAGTGCTGGGGCTCAATACTGAGTATAGTCAGCCATGTACACTTTTGCTAATACATAAAGTGGAGGGAGGAAATGCAAAGAGTCATACAAAACCCTTATATCTGTTTTACAATATACAACATATAAAAAAAAGTCCGAAAACACCACACAATATTGGTCAACTGAAAATAAAAATCTTGCATTTGGTCTGATATTTGCCTAGAAACATGAGTTTCCTTGGGATCAAATTGTGACTTTAGATACAAATGAGAACCATGCCTAAATAAGTCTACTTGTGGTTCACACATTATATTACTGTGTCGTATCAGTGATTGCTGCAGGCATTGGGAGGCACTGGTAGCCAACCGCAGGCTAAAGAAGGCATCTATATCCTCTTACACATGACTGATTTGGAAAGATATTTCGTTCTTCTCTATTCCTAAAGCAGACACCAACCCTATCCACCTATGTTCATTGGTAGGTGTTCAAACCCATTGCTATTTCCATGACTGCATAATTTTTTAAGAATTTTTGGAACATTTGTATTTGTTGTTTCTCTCAATTACACACAGCATTTATCACTGATACTTATGAACTGTAGGAGTGCTTATAAGTCTGAATGAGAGACTACACACTCACTTTACTGGTCAGTTTTCAAGCATGACTTCACCTTTTTACCTAGAAAAGTATACAGTTTGTGAGACAAGTAGGTACAAATGTACAGGTGAGAAACCACAAGGAAATATTGTTGATGGGGTTGTAGCAAGTAGTCAAACATTTTAAGCGTGGTACAGTACAGGGCCAAAAGCAAAAGTTTAACTTTCAAAAGGAGTAAAATAGAAAAAGAATGAAAAACTGTCAAAAAAATAGGGAACAGCAAATAAAAAAGTTGATGGTAAGTTCTACCACAAGACATACAGAAACACCTGTTTTTAGCAGGCCCATAGTAGGTACTCAATTTAAGAATTTAAGATTTCATTATTTTTTTTTAATGGATAAGTTCAGAAATTTTATCACGTTTATGAGATTCTCTCCCAGACCTGAAGGACATTGACATAAAACATTCAATACAACAGGTAAGTTGGTTCCTTTTTGGTCATAACAGATCCCTAGTTAATCTCATGAATATGTAGACACCTGTAAGTTATTGATAATTAGAAAAACTGGTTTTTAGAATAGACACAAGCAAAATTTGTGAGATGTCTTTATCAGAGGTGGGTTCTTGCACAAACTAAGGATTTTCTTAGAAAAACGTAATCCTATTCTAATTAATCAATATAATTATTATTATAGATTATATATTAGTCTAAATCTCCATATCTATATCAACATTCTCATTCTTAAACCAGCAGATCTTAAATTCAGCTAATTTGGCAAGATGTACAAACTCTCCCAGATCAAATTGCCCACACAATAGCTTTAAGGTTATAACTGCAGCGGCAGAGTAATACCAGTTTATTTCCAAAGCAGACAAACATTAACATTTGTAAAGCAAAACTAGGTCCATGGAATTACTCAAGATAATATACTTTCATCTCAACTCAATCACAACAAATCTGGCCAGGCCTGCTGATGGGCTACATAGGGCTTTCCTTCACCTCTGTAAGACTATTGTGAAGATAGCAGTAAATAAGCAAAAACAGGATACAGGGTTTTCTATATGTGTTTTGCTCACCATTTAGCTTTCCAAAAGATAACTATATCTTTGGCTTACTTTGGAATGGAAATAAAAACAAATATCAAGTGTTTATACTAGAAGAGCGTCTTTAAAAAAAATTAGATTTGCAGTACCAGTGATACCCTAGCAAACTTGTATTTTAATGACAGTAAGTTGTATTATAGGTATGGTGCACTAAGTTACAATATTTTTTCAATAAGGCTAATATATTTTTCATTGGATGTAATGCATGCATATTGTTGAATAGCTGTAAGAAACAATTCTTCATCTGGGGAGCTATTTAGAAGATCAGAAAGTTTCAGTTACATTGAGCTTTAGATAATGGACAGGCATGCTGAAGGATCTGAATCACGAATGGTCAGTTCTTCCACTGTACATTTTTTTTTCTGTAAATTGCCTATATTTTCTAAAAATGCCCGTTAGTTTCCATTGTTTTGATAAACCACTTAGTACAAACCAATTATTTTAGTACACGAGTCTGAAAATAGAAAGTCAAACATAGAATTTTAAATAATGCAGTAAGTCTGCATACAATGCAGACTTAAATAACATTAATAGAAGATTTGCAACCAACCTCTTTTTCGAATTTTTAAAGCAATTTTTATCAATGAAAATGAAAGCGAGGAAGCAATTAACCAGTTAAGTAGTAGGTTCTGTCAGAAAGAATAACATTGCAACAATAATCCTTTCAACAATATGTTTAAATATTAAAAGCAATAGCCACCTTAATGACCATATTTTTCCTCATTAGAGTAGAATAAAGGTGTCTGCTGATTTCCCAAACTAGAAGCTTCATGTGGGTTTTGGCAGGTGAAGCTTGACAGAGAGAATGCCAAGAGGCACACATTTGATGCTAATCAATGAATATTCGCCTTCAAATTTCACCCTTAAGGACCACTTAAAAGCCCAAGAAGTTTTAAATTAACATTACCAAATGTCTAGAAGATAGAGAGGTTTAATTTACTATTATAGCATGCTAAACAATGTTAAAAAGGACTCTGATTTAATGAGAACAAAAAGAATTCTACAATAAACATTACCAATACAGAAGAGGAAAGCCTTCAAAGGTTTAAATAATTTTCAGGTTCTGAGATCCCAAACAGTGGAGGAAGTGGAGATCAGAATATTTTACTAATCAGAAAAAACATCTGACATAATAAAAAATAATCTTCAAAAAGACTGATCCAAAACCAATTCACGTCACTGGAAGCTTTCCCCTATGATTTTGATGGTCTTTGCAGCAGATCAGAATGAGGCCAAATCCTTCTTCATCTAGCAGAGTCTATGGAGACCACCATAACATGAAGCTAACCGGACAGAGGACAACATGTGAGTGCAAATGTTGAATATACTAGTTTCAAAAAATAAATACGTTTCAATTTAAATAAAAAGATTTCAACAATGTCCCTAGAACTGCTCTAAGCTGCTTTGTTTATGGAAAAAGAACATAACAGTATATGCTGCAAAAATAGGAAGAACCAAAATAAAAAGAACAAGAGCACTTTCCTGTGAATGTATCCGGGTGAGAGAGGTGGCACCGCACAGCATGTATTTGTAGATTGGGTTATTAGAAGCATATGAAATATTTAGAAGCAATGAATTTAAATGCTATTTCTATATTAGGGCAAATTAAATGTAGAATTTTTGAGACAGTTTAATGAATTTGTATCTAGTTCTTTGTCATACTCATTTTTCAGAATACTTTTTCCTGATCTCCTCATAGTCTTAGATGTTATGCTGAATGAACACTGTCCTGACCAAAGAAATTAGCTATAAAATTTAGTTATGATTCACAGATATCAATTATCCCTGGACTCAAACCCAGCAGCCAGCTCTACTTTATTATACGTGGACAAAACCCCTACCATGCCAGGAAATCATCTGTTTATTATATTAATGATGAACCATTAAGAAACATTCACACCACCTAACATTTTATGTGAGGTGCCTAACTTGGCCAAGATACCCGTGTAGTCTCCCAAGATTCCTTCACTCATGATTGCCAGAAGTAACCCTACTGATGTGCCCTGGATGGTCTGATCTCCATTACCAACTGGGAGAGCCAAGATGACAGATTTAGTTGTTTTCTGTTGGGTAGAGTAAATGATTCCCTGTTACTAGCCCAGATTTGGTGCTACATTTATGTACCGAAGCACAGGAGTGTGAATGAGGCCTGCATATCAGAAACTAAAAGTGAAATTTGCCTTGTTCAGGCAGAATGAAGCCTTTAAGAACTCAATTCTCGTTCTGAACAAGTGTTTCAATTAACAAGTAAGTGATCTTGGCATTGTGTTTGTCTTCTCCGTATCAAGCCAAATTTTTCCTGCTGTGTCAATAAGTATCTTAAAGTCATTGTAAAAGAGATTTTGCATTTCTGCAAAATCAATTTCTGATTATTAAGTAGTGCTTTTTGCAGGTTTTCTGAATGTACTTAATACCCTTTTACTCTAGGGAAAGATGCTAAATTACTTTTCAGTCAGGAGCCATTACCTATCAATGTTAGGTGAGAGCTCAGAGATCTTGTGCCAAAAATCTTCTACTCACTTTGCTTGTTAAATGCGTCTCAATTCGTGTCAGAAATAGCTCAATGAAGAGTCCTTCCTCCATTCTAGTAAGGACTATTGTATGACTATACTGACAGTGCTAGTGCTCCCTTGCTCATTAAAGGCTCATCCTGAAAAGCCCAGGACAGTCTCCACCACACTGGATGTCAACAGAAACCAACAGAGCTGCATCTTGAAGCAGCCCATTATAGCAATGAACCTCAACCATGGCCCAAGGTTGGTATTGCATTTGAAAGCATGAGTAACTTTAATCAGTGAAGAAAGTTCATAAGATTATGCAAATAGGGTTATGGGATTAAGTACCTGGAGCAGCTGATTTGTAGTCAATGTGATACTAGTTTGCTAAATCACTCTTTCTTTCATTGTTCACGCACAGAAAATCATACGTGGTGAAGAAGCTTCCTGAACTGGTTTCCACAACAAACTTTTCTCCATTTCATCGCTTATACTAGAAAAGTCTATAGCATACAAAATTCTTGAAAATGAAAGCTCTAATGTGACAACCTACTCTTGCACTCTGTCAGTTTTCCAGAAGAGATGGAAGTCTCGTCCATTGCATAACATTGAATCAACTGTAAAATAACATCTATCAGGTTTTTTGTATTTTCAGAAAGCAAGTTGTTTAACAAATTCTTCAGTAAGTATGTACTGTCTCCAAGGACTAGGTATTTGAAATTATCTCAAAACTTATTTCTTTGGGGAAGAAGTGTCAAATGTTCTTAAAAAAACCTCAAAACAACAACAAAACCACACACAAAAAAAGAAACAAACAAAACAGAAAAAAAAAGAGAAAGGGGAACTGCATACTTTACAGCCCTAAGAAATCCAACATCCTGTTTTTTTGAACTTCATGTTTTCCTCTGCTTACATATGCCTTTCTTTTTATGTCCCATGCACTGGGTTTTGAAGAACCTAACATTTCAAGCCCAGACCGGGCCCAAAATTTGCAATGCCAAGAGAGACAGGACTGCTCTCTGTTTTCAGCTGAATGCAAAATAAACAAACAAACAAACAAAACACACTAAAGAAATTTCTCTTGATTTATTAAAAAAAAAAAAAAAAAAGGACTAAAGTAGGAAAGCAAGATTAATGTGGACCCATAAGTGAAGAGGTCCGAGCTCAGCCTTACTAAGACCTTAAATTCAGACACGAGTCATGTCAGGTTTGATTTTTTAACTAAACTAACAAATATAGCAATTTTGTCAATGAAATTTTGCCTCAGCTTTGGTAAAAAAAAATAAAAATGTTTATTTACAAAACTACAGCATGGGTTTTCTTGGCCCTCTTGCTTGCCTCCTCATGTAGTCAAATAACAGCTGAATTTAACTAAACCATTTCTTGTGGTTTGACATTTTCACCAATGCATGTAAAAGTTACATGATTTATCCAAAACAGAGAGTGAATCCACTGCATATGCAGGGTTGCTTTTAAAATTACAAACTAATATTTTCTCACTTTGCCAATAGATCATATGACTATTTTCAAAATTTTAAGGATTAACATCTGTTTCCAGACAGCTGCAGAATACGTATTAAAATAATGAAGGCTCTTACAATGTAGCTGTGTAAGATTAGGCCTCCTATCTAGAAAGAAGAGAGATTTTTGGCCTGAAGACTGTTGTGAAATGAGTTATAGGGAACATTTTGTTCAAAGAAACTGAGGGGAACACATAAGTAAAACAAACACTTCAGTTACTTCCAATATAGTGTTATATGTCACTGTACTGTATTTGAGATCAGTGTAACTTTTGTGGATAATTTTCTGTAAAGTACCAGAAAACAACCCACCTTTCAGATGTTTTTCTTCTGGCAGATCTAAAGTGAGAAAAAATAAGTAACAATTTTTCACACATTTATTCTTCCTTCTATAACTTTTCCTTTGCATTTTACGTAGTCATAAAATTTGTGACAGCATAAATTTAAGAAATAACTATAATACGATCAGAAGTGCAAGTGAGAATTTAAACTTCAGGAGCGTAACGAAGAACATACTTTTCTTGCTTTATCTTTTCATGCCCTTGTTATTTCTGTTATTGCTTTTGCCTGTCAAAAGAGCAACACTGTATTTTCTTCTCTGACAGACTTTCCATATAACGTCAAATATATCCATTAGCCCTTAAGTTCTAAATGCAAAGGTACAATATTCAAAAGACCTACTCAGGTGCTTCCAGGTAACCAAGGTCTAAATTGTCAATCCTAAACATCAGTGATGAAGAAGAAACAAGGAGAAGAGTGCAAAGATATGTCTACATTAGCACAGTGCAGTGGGAGTCCGCAGAAAGAATGAAATGGTTGTAGCTCGGGACCTAAAATCCACACGATATGCATTTTAAGGGTTTCAGTTTTCACTGGCGACTCTAGCCCTGTGAACTGAATCCCCTTCATCACCTGAAGGAAATCTGATTTAGCTTCACGCAAAAGTAACCCAATTCTTTCCGCCTAGAACTAAGTCAGGATGCAAAATAAAACATGCAGCTTAGTGGGGACAATAGGCAGACATTCTTCGAAAAAATCCAAATATCTTATCCTAGCCACAATGCTAATGTGCATACACTCTGCACATTTAACAGAAGAGAAGCTTAGTCCAGTTCTGCAATATACAAGTTCCTAATAATGCTTTAATATGTGATGCAGGACACAGGGACAGAGACAAATTTAAATATTCAGGATGCAAAGTCTCGGAGATGAGATAGGGCAATATAACTACTAATGACAAAAGGAAGGGGAAGACATTTAAAACAATTAAGTTGTGTAGAGACTCGTATAAAAGAATATAGGGGTGTTTTGTATAATTTGAATTAGCATGCCTAAAAACCCAATTTTCTGAATGTTGTAAATTGAAGTAATTTTTAAATGTATTTACAATGAGCTTATCCACACCAAAAGATCACACAGGTGGAAGTGAAAGTGAACAAGGAAAAGAATGAACACGTTTCTGGAAGGCACTGTTTATAGAAGACAAATGATGTTTCCAACAATTCAAGATATTTACATCTAGTATCTCTCCCACTGCATAAGCCAAGATAACAGAATTATAGAACCGTGTACATATAACTGATAACTTGCAAAAGAAGAGGATGCATTATGTTATATCTTGCTTTCAGTAGATGCACTACACAAATTCAAAGGAATGTCAAAATATGCACATTCAAGAAAAAGACAGAAGCATATTGCCACATTTTAGCACATACCATCTACTTGCCACTTACTGCTATTAATATTGAAGACCCAGCTGCTCGTGCTGATCCTAGAACACAGAATCTATATATAGCATAATACATTGAACAAGGGTGATACAAGTTAATCAGATAAAGATTCACTAATAAATTGGTTTATGCTATCACTTACTGCTTACGATTAAAATGATTATAGTTGCACTTGACTCCTTAATGGTAAATACAAAGAAGCTGCATGATCTATTGTACATTGGCACAAGCTCTCAGTAAAAAATGTCTTCTTTATTGTTAGGTTTGCAGCACACAAAACCCCAAGTTTAGTATTCTTCTGCAGCTATTCTAAGAGATTATTACGTCTTCTGTTCAATTGTCAACACCTTCACTGCTCTGTTCACTAAACCAACTTCTCCTGCACCTGTCAGATCCCCAGAAGACGTACCTGCATTAGTGGAGCTACCACAGTCAACAAATCTGCAAAAGATTCTGCTTTTCCTATATAAATTGCATCTGCTTATCCACTCCCTGTTATAGTAGTCATAGATCTTCCTTACCGCACCTGTATTTGTCTTCCATTTAAGCTGAAAAAGGATGAAAATGACCAGTTTTAATGACCTATCCTACAGTGGAAGCCTTTAGAGCAAATTCTCCAAAAAGCTGTAAAAGGGTACACTATGAACTCTTCTTAAAAAAAAAAAAAATAAAAAAATAAAAATTACTCCCTGTTATGGATTTCTCTCCCTTAAAGTAATTCCATAGCTCCTGTGGAGGTGAGATGTGAGCGCAGCTTACTCACACATTTTCATTCGTTGAAATACAATGTTCCAATGCCTACATTTTATTCTAGAGAAGAAATGCATCTTTGGTCTCTGTGGGATTTTTTTATTCGTTTCATGTATATGCCCACAGACACAGCCTTTATTAAAGGTTAAAAAAAAACCCCAAAACACCATGAGGACTGCATCATGGTTCCAACCTACTGAAATAGGCCACTAATCATCAGAAAGATGTAAGTCCAAGCAGAAATAGTTAAAGATAGGTATTTGTTAGCTGGCTGTGTTACCAACTGAGCTTCTCAATTTTGTGTTAAAGTTTATTTCTGTAGAATCCTTAAGATCAGCCATGACAAAAGCAAAGCCCAAGTAGCCTTGGACTTTCTGGGACCGTAAATACATTTGAAAGACACCATGGATTTTTCTTTTATTGTGCTTTAGCTTTGAAGAACATCTTCTGTTTGATGGTTGAGCATTATGTGCAGTGCAGTGGCTCAGAAGGAAAGGAAGATGAAGGGGGGCAGCTTTTGGTGGTCACTGCATCACAAAACTGCTTCTCACCCTTTTCCTCCCTTTTGTCCAACACAAACTGATTTTTACTCTCTCCTTCCAATGACAGCAAAACAAGAATAAAGCATTATGTCATTTCAAGAATGAAACCAACCAGCCAATCATCCAGAATATTTAATTTCTCTAAGGAGCTCCGCTATACTACTGCAGACATTTCATGTACTTATGCTTCATAAATCAAACTTGTTGGATGTGAAAGCTGTCAGTAAGAGTTGTATTTTCATTACAACTATGATATAGCAGTCCTGTATTACATAACTTACAATATACCCTTAAAAATTCATAAAATACAAAGTTTCTCAGTAACAGACTACAGCTAATGATGAAATTTACCCTTCTGTATTTCTAACTATTTTAGAGACATCATACTAAAGGTAAAGATTTCCCATTAGCCTGTCATCTTTACTTTTCTAAAGCCTACACACCAGAAAAACATGCTTGCCACTTGCTGAAAGTTTTTACCAAATTTTGTTCTTTTTTTTTTTAATTAATCATTGGATTAACCAATCTAATTGATATTAATTTATCCTAGAAATTCTCTCGAATACCCTTTTCTTTTTATATCCACTGATTCCCAGTTGAGTACTATAGATGATATTAAGTGTTGGTAAGTCAGTTATTGAAATTCAATATACTCTAGGAGATCTGTGCCCCCAAGGACCTCCAGTACTTACTTTCAATCCCAGTACAGATTAATTGCTGTTTGGCTGTTCCTCAAACTTTCCCCATTGGTAAATGATCCTTCCTATTCATTCTTATTATCTAATTTCTTGTCTGTAATACTGATAAGTCTTTACCTTGCAACTCTACATTAGCAGTGACTTTACATTGTCAATTTATAAACTCTGTTTTGTTCTTGTACCAAATACTTTGATTTCTAAATACTGTTAGTAAATACTGCGGACATCTTCCCTAATCATTGCAACATTATTTCTTGAGGTCTGCAAAGCACAGTGAGGTGCAAAAAAATACTGAAGCATCATGTTCTTTCCTTTTCTCCCACCTCCTTCCCCTGCTACCCATTTGATTTCGCTTCCTGTTACCGCTTTTGTTTTGTTAGGATTTCTGTCTTTATGGTAACACTTTATAATGATATAATCAGCAAAGACTAGATAGCCCAGAAATTTTGACTGCCCTTCCGCTGTTGGCACTACCTGCATATTTCCTCATTTCTCATCTTGTGACAATACTAAACAGTATCAGAGAGAAACACATAGTTCAGTTCCATTCTAGGACCCATATTGAGCTGTTGTGCTCCATGATCTTCTTTCCGTATTTGCTCACAGCCATGATTATTAAAGTCTTAGTTGCAGATCCAGGCACTTGACACACAGTCCACAATATCAGCCATGAAATGCATTTCTAGAATTGCAAAGCTGATTAGAGGGAAAAATTCACCTTATGCATTCTTCTATGAAGGTTCTTCAAATAGCTGCCTTTTCTATTAAGAAGTCTTTGTCCATAATTGATTCTTTTTTTAATTTTTGCCCACATTGTCCCAGCTCTTCTTCCCATCAGCAAGGAAGTGGTGAGCAAAATGGACTTTTCCAGTGCTACAGTCCAACAGTTCAGCAGTAAAATTTGTTGTCATCCTGTTGATGAGATTTCAGGTGAGGAGGACAGGATGTGAGAGTAGACATGCAACAAAAGAAGCACAGCAGGGAGTAGGAAGAAAAGTAAATATTTATATTACCAAAACACTTATTTATTTTCCTTCGCTCCCACCCAAGAATAGCAAAAAAACCCCAAACTAATTAAAAACCCCAAACCTTCAAGTGATGTCAATTGAAAAATTTGTCAAGAAAAAAGATCCCATTTGATTTCAGCCACTGCTCCATTTTGAGAGGTTGTATTAAACCCTGACCCCAAAGTGTCTGAGTGTCACCTGTGTTATTTCCCCAATGGCTTGTTCTAGACACTTCACACCCACACGTGAACTCTGACTCATTGTCAGCATCTGACTCATCCGTCTGCCCCAAAGCACCGAACTCTTCCCCACCAGCACCACCACCCCCACAACAGAGGTACCAGTGGCCTCACGCATGTTTCGTAGCTCTGCTCTGGAAGCCAGCCATCTATCTGCATGTTTGACACTAAAGCACATGTGGCATCTACTGGTTATCCAAGTCTTTCAGCCACCATGTGAAAACTGCTCAGAATGGACACATTTCTCTCATCTTAGTATTAGGGTAGGACTTTTTACAAATTTGATGGTTCAGATGGCTAGATTTCTATCACATCTTAAGTTCACAAATACTGACAAATGTACCCCGTAGAAGCCTCCCTTCCCTTCCAGACGCAGGTATGAACACAACTAATAGGGAAGAAAGATGAGACACCGGCCTCACAGCCAAGAATTATTCAGCAGCACAACTCTGTCTAGGTAAAAGGACACACACACACACATACAGAAGCAAGAAAACTAGAAAAAGTGGATGTATAGGCAATTAGCATGAAAACTGATAGGAAGTTATTCAATTCTCTATTAGACTGGATCTGTAAGGACTAGCTATTGAAAATAATCCCTCTTTTTGAGCCTCTGTGCTTGAACACAGGAGCTACTGGTTAATAGTCTATGGTCCCTTTCTGACCTTAAAATCTATTACTTTAAAATAGGCTCTTTTCTCTCTGGTATCTGAAAATATGATCTAATATCAAATGTTGAATTAAAAGACACAGCACTCAGAAGATAAAAGAAATTAGTTTCATTACTACATACCCCACAAGATACACAAGTATTTGTATTTGAATAATAATGTTAATATTAGGAAGACTATAGCATAATCAGTTGTGCTTCATTACACAACCTTACTGTAGCTGCAGCAGTATTTCAATTTGATACAATTACAGAGACACTTAGCACTTTGAAGCAAAAAACAATTTTTCAGTTTATGCGCAGAGCCATTTTTCACTTCCCTGTTGGCTACGCCATTGGAAATATTATTAAATCTCAAATCAGTCATGTACAATAAGAAATCTCAACATGACAGTTACAAAACCCATTTTAAACATCTTTCAACAGAAAGGTATTCAATCATTTTATTTTTTTAGTGAAGACTCAAGAGTAACTAGTGGATAATGTTGCAGAGACCAAGCTTCCCTAGAAACATGCTTCACACTAACACATATTCAAGTTCAGTCATGTCTGTGAAAGGGAATTTACAGTCAGTATCATATCTACTTTCATACTCATTTGGTCTTGCAATAAGGCAACATGACAAGGACTCTCAAAGATTTTCTGACTTCCCTACAGTCCACAGAGAAGGTTGTTCGGGGTTTGGTTTATTGGGATTTTTGTTTTATTTGTTTTTTTTTTTTGTTTGGGTTGTCTAGATGCAACCCAAAAAAACCCCAACAAAATAAAACCCAACACAAACAGCTTTTCCCATACTACCCTCAACACACACCTTCCCTTTCTGACTCCTTTAGTGAATACACAGAAGATTAGTTCATTAAGCTAAAGCTAGCCTCTCTGACTACTTTGCAGTTTGTTACATTTGTTTAGATCTTGTATTTTCCAGTTCTGTGTAGGTAAAACGATCTAAATATTTTCCATAAGAACTTTTAAAAATAGACTTATAATGAACAAATACAAGAAAAACACAGATGTAGATTTTCAAAAGGTACAAACTCCTGCTGACTTTTATTAATTAACTAAGGGAAAATGCCTTTTTTCCTAAGTTTTCCCTGATGAGAATATTTTTCTCCCCCCTCACCCATTATTTACCAATGCTGTCAAAATCCGCAGGTTTACAGTGGTGAAGACAACTATATAGGGCACAAAGAAACATCTCTTCAGATATGGACTTTTGAAAAGCAGCAGATTTAAACAAACTGAATTGACAAAAATAACATTCAGAGTGCAGTGGAAAAATATGGTTTCCCACATTCAACTTGAACTTGAGAAGCCATTCTGCATATACCGAATGGTTGTGTACAGAGAGAATACAGGACCCCCTTATACAGCAGAAAGGGACCCTTCTGTCTTTAATCTTGCATTAGCAGGAGCTGTTATGATGCAGCTGCCACTGAGAAGACTCAGTTCAAAAGCAGGGATGAGGCAGGGGGCTGGAAGAAAGGCACTTCGTGAACATCTCTCCTGCCAAG
Organism: Burhinus bistriatus; assembly: GCA_013397275.1. Lineage (NCBI taxonomy): Eukaryota > Metazoa > Chordata > Aves > Charadriiformes > Burhinidae > Burhinus > Burhinus bistriatus. Next base: position 16,634 of record VYXH01006293.1, on the reverse strand, counting down.
ACCAATCATCCATCCTTCATTTTATAGAACCCGTCATACAGTGATGAGAATAGTATGTCCTGTGTCAAATCAATGAAGCAAGCATTTTGTCCCGCACTTCAGCAACCATCATGAAAGATTAATCTACACAGCGCGTAACCGCACTTCAGTCCAATTATATTCCCAGGGAGCAGATCCTTGATTGTGTCTCAACTCCAGGCTAGGCAGGCAGGGGGCACCTCCAAGCAAGCTAGGGCCAGCTGGGGTGCTGGAGCCCCAGACAGAGCTCAAACCAAGGCTTGCAGGGTAGTCAACCTTCACACAGAATGCTACAGTGACTTCCAGTTTATTCTGCAAGAACTTGTCCCATTAGTTAGGGCTTCAAATCTAAGTTAAAATGGATATGATTTCAAGCGTTCCTGATTTTTCTTGCTACATTTATCTACAAAGTATTTGCTAGTGAGTGGCTGAAGTTACAATGCAAGTATTAACACACAATTATGTCATCTTTAGTCTCTTACTGTGGCAGCTTGAATGTCTTTTTCCTTAAAAAAAAAGATTCACTAGCCAGTTGCATACTATCCTTTCTAATGGGTGTCACATGCAAATTCAGAGATAGCTAGTACACAAAACTGGTATTTCATTATTTTTGAAGGGGATGGGAGACACCGTTTGACAGTCTGGACATGGAATCACTGCTTGCAAAAACAAAAAGAACCTTTGGACATTTCTACTTACCTTCTGTGTTTTGTTATATATTAGTTTCCAAAGTTCAAAGACAACTCTCTTGAAAATGGAATATTTCTAGTTGTGCTTCAAGAGTGAAATCCAGTAAGTTATTTTCCTTCCATTGCTGCATTAAGCACTGGGAATTGAAGTACACAAAGTTTTCAAAATCATAGAATCATAGAATGGTTTGAGTTGGAAGGGACCTTAAAGATCATCTAGTTCCAAATCCCCTTCCATGGCCATAGGACACCTCCCACTAGAACAGGTTGCTCAAAGCCCCATCCAGCCTGGCCTTGAACACTTCCAGGGGTAGGTCATCCACAGCTCCTCTGGGCAACCTGTTCCAGTGTCTCATCAACCTNTCTCAATCCATTCTGTGCCCAACCTGTATTTGTGCTTGGGATTGCCCCGACCCAGGTGCAGGACCTTGCCCTTGGCTTTGTTGAACTTCATGAGGCTTGCATATGCCCACATCTCCAGCTTGTCCAGGTCCCTCTGGATGGCATCCCTTCCTTCCAGTGTGTTGACCACGCCACACAGCTTGGTGTTGTCAGCAAGTTTGCTGAGGGTGCACTCTATCCCACTGTCCAGGTCACTGACAAACATGTTAAATAGCACCAGTCCCAAAAATGACCACTGAGGAACACCACTGGTAACCACTTGGATGTCAAGGCATTAATGGTTAAAGTAAAAGTTTAAGTGTCAAAAGTAGTCTTGGACAGAAAAATGACAATTCAGATAAGCAACCTGGAGAATACATTGTAAAAGAAAATACTATCTGTTCATTTATTTGCATGCCACACTTTATAAGATGTAGTTCTGTTTGTCTACATACCCTTCATCATATCCTTTTTTAACAAGCTGCCCCTTACTAACAGCTAATGACTGCTACCAAAGCAGCAAAGTATCATTGTACAAACCCTGCTCCTGAATTTTGACTACCAGACACTTGCTGATAATGCTAACGTGTGGTAGTTTGTAGTTCTCTCATAGTCTTCCCACCCAGGGTGAACCTGTTCCTCATTAATATGAGCTGTCTGCCTCCTTGATTTCCCCAGCTGCTCTGCTACTGTCAACTTTGGATTGCTTTTCTAGCACTGTAGGGAAAGACAATATGCCAATGCTTTTATAAACCCAATTCAAAGTATTTTAGGAGTAAGAAATCAAAAGTGTGTACATTGGTGTGGTAAAAACTAATTCTCAACTCTGAAAAGAATTTAATCTGAGGTAAGTATGAGATTGCCTCTGGTTATTAAATTGTACAAAGGATTTGACCAGATTTCTGGTTTTTTTAACATGTTACTTAACATGTTCAACTACCTTCTCTCTTTGGCTGAATTATTCCCTCATTCTTCTCGCCATTCCTTTTGAAGTCCCTAAAATGCACTCCCTGGCCACAACATAATCCTAGGTGAAGACTCTTTGAATGCTCACTAACGTATCTAATAAAGAGAGATCCTTCAGATAAGCCTCCAGGTTTCTGACACAGGAAGTGGGAACTGCCTGGCTGGAGCAGATCACCCATCGTGTCTCTCCAGCAAAAAGGTGAATTGCCGTTTCTGGCATCCTGGGAGTGAGGCAGTAACCATGTAGATCACTGTTTAAGTTACCTCGTTGAAGCTAGATGTGCCATTGCTGCTGCTTCTGCTCCTGCATTATCGACCTGCCAAACACTGACAAAACCTAGCTGAGAATAATTCAGTTTCATCACGTCAAAACCACCAAAACCCATTACTCCTATAAAATCTGTTGCATCTATTATGGTAGCATGCCAGTGGTAGCTCTTGTGAGGTGCCATTTCAAGAGCAATAGGTGGGATGGAAACAGCCTACATTCTCTGTTCACTGATTGTAAAGGGTTCTCCCATTCTGCACAGCATTTCATTTAAAACAAAATAATTGGAGCTGAATCTTTTTGTGGATTTACCACTTTAATTGAGATGATACCCAAAAAGGTCTTCACTTTAATATACAAATTGTAATTAATAAAGACAACAATGAAACATAGACCGTTCATTTACAGAAACTTCTACTCAATAACATTAATTAAAAAACATCAATAGCAGTCACTAAGATAAAAACAAGTAAATTATTATACTTGATTTATCAGTTTGAACTTGTTCCTATCTTGTAACTTTATCCCTCAGTTTTGATCAGCATTCATTATATCTCAGAAAAAAACAGCAACAACAAAAAAATCCTATCTTCACAATTTCCTAAGAAAGAAGGTTGTCTTTGGCAGAAGCCAGCAAAATGGAAACCATAACTAGGTTATACACCATTTCTAAGGGAGGAAGAAATTTAAGAGTCAAAAGTAAAGCAGATGTTTTCTCAAGATTTTCATATCCACACCAGCGTAACAATTGCCGGTTATGGAAATATAACTTGGTAGATTTCTGTCAGGGATATACTGGAAATGATCCACTCCCACTTTCTCTGATATGCAGTAATCATATTAAACCAGAAATGAATCAGATTAGAGTAGGACTTGAATTAATTATTATTTTCACCAAAAAAGAATGCTGGATGCTGTTTCCATATGAATCTGTATGCTCCATTGTCACTCCTTCCAGGAATAAGGCTCTCTGCTCTGGAGATGCTCCCATAAGTGGGAATTACCAAACCAGGTGCTTTCCAGACAGAGACACAAAGCTGCCCATGCATGCAACCATCGCTTTATGTCATCAGCATTTATATGCTATGTACACATCAGTTCTATTTCCACTTCAAAGCATATGCCGTTATACTTCTCTTGACTGGGGCACATAAAGATATTGTTGCTCACAATACCACAAACTCCAGATGGCTGGTATTAAAGGGCTTATGCCTAGTTGATAAGTCATGACAACAAATAAGGCCACAGCATGCCTTGCATAATTTGATGTTCTGAAAGTTTCCCTGGGCACGTAACAGCAATGCAAGTAAGAGTTCTTCTACATCTGGAATCTCTTCCTTAATGCATTAGGTCTCTGCTGTGGCACCTCCCATCCCACTGCTTTCTCTCTCATCACCACCCCTACCTCCATTGTTACCACCTCATAAAAGCCAGTCAACACAGCACACAGGAGGACACAGGCATTCTGTAGAGCCAGGAACCTACCATCACATAGCCCTGTCAAGAATCCCTCCAGGTACTCATACAAGTACAACCTTGATGATCTTCTGATCAGTCTCTGGAGGTGCTCTCTTGCCAAGGATTGTCAGTTAACTCAGGTTGCACAATTGTATGTGTCACTGAGACACACAGGGATGACAAAGTCACAACAAACTCAAACCACCAGCTGAGCACCTACACCACCCCCAAACCCATTCTGAGGTTGCAGTGGCGACTTACAGCTAGCCACGCATGTTGTAGCAAGTTGCATCAGGCACATCCCACTTACCAAGCTTGATATGACAAAAACAACATGAGAACATTCTAGAAATGACAAAACCATCAGCACCTAACCTAGGACTGCAACTACGGACAGATCAAGTCCAAAGCAAACTGAGAAGCCCTCGCACAACTTCTCACTAGTTCTGGAGGCACTTAGACACAGCAAGTCCTTTCTGTTTCCCTCATTAGCTACAGTTATGCCTCTGAATACACAGAGGTCGGAGTACCACATGCTTACTCATAAGCAGCTCTACACTCAGCTTACATTTAAGTCCAACTTTAAACCAAAAAATAAGGCCCTTCACCACCTAATTCCTCAAGGAAGTCAAAATAATAATTCTTAGCACCAAAGACACAGCAGAATGGACTCCACAGGGTATGTACCCACCGCCACAGAAAATCAGAGGGGAAGCTGAAACCACAAGTTCAACGCCTACCTCTAACTCCCTTCCTGAGAAGGCTCAAATGCAAATCGGACAAAACAATAAAAAGCATTTTTTTCTGACACTGTTCTGCAAGCTGTCACCTGCAAAAGAGGCTTCTAAATTATAACTTTCAAGAACAACCAACAAGCTCTGAGTAAAACATGTGCAGATGAGGAATGAAGATTTGCCTCTTGTTTCAGCCCTTCTAATTAGCTGTGTCTGCTCACCACTTCCAGGTACTTTCTGTCACTTCTTCAGCTTGCTGAGTGAGCAGTTCCTCCTTTAACTTCTGTTAACCCCTTTATCAGAAGCGACCCTTTTCTATTTAGTGCTGCTGCATGGCTGCAATCTTAATCTTCCTGAAAAAAAGCAGCTTCTATTCTATTCCTGCAATAGCTACCGAATATTTGTTTTTACACCTCCTGGCATTGCTCTCTGGCAGCAATTACTGACTCACTCTAGCAATATGGTCTGAAGCCAGAGGCAGGGTTGGAAAAGAGAAAAAAATCTAATGTCTCCAATTGTGGTACTAATTAGAAACCAGAAAGAACTGTCTTTGTAGGCCATGCCATATTTTAGATGTGAATGGAGCAAGCTGATGGACATGAGCAGATCCCCCTGTGACTTCCCAGCACTGTACGAAGGAAAGGAAAATGACGGTGCAGAACTGTTTGAATAATTAGAGTCCCTAATTAGAAAGTAGAACTATGCTTCCAGCATCCATATAATCTTGCCTGGTTTCCTTTAGGAAATGTGTCTTCCAGTTTTACTCCAGGTTGTCTTCAAACAAAGCTTTCTGCTTTTGAATGTGACTATTAAATACAGTTACTGTGTATTTAAGACTTAAAGCTTAATTCAATACATTATTTAAGTATGTGTTAATTCTAATCACATGGCTTGTCTCATTTAATAATGCGTTAATGGGATATTTCACCTGGTCACAGTTAAATTCTCTGGAAGTGCTTACCTCAAACCTTTAAGTCAGGTATAAGATGAGAATCAAGCCTCATCTTTTCTCCTTGTGTTTATAATATTCCATCTTCTCTCTCCAGAAGAAAATACAATAGCAGTAGTTTGTTGGCTGTTTAGAAAGTCCCATTTCCCTTCCTTCTTAGATCCTATTCATTTCTGTTTCCCACTGCTTACCACTTATATGGTTATTTGCATTTCCTTTTTTTTGGATTCAAAACATATCAATGAGTTATAAACAAATGTTTTAAAATAATTTTCTGTGTAGGTAGAGTTTTTTAATACTCTTGTGATATAACAACACACTACTTTAATGTCAAGATAAAACATTTACTATGTGAAATTGATTTGTCCTATGATACAGCTGTCCATTTGCCAATGTCCTGATTATTTAATGTCTGAAAAGCTGAAGAAAATAGGCAAGATCTCTGAGGCAACCTCCTGATAGAGTGGATCTGATGTGTAGTGGTTGTGCTACTCCAATTCTGGGAATGTCCAGAGTCTGTTCATTAACTAAGATCATTGTAAAAATATTCTGTTTGCTTCCTTATTGAATTAGGACAGTGACATCTATCATTCAAAAAAATTTGCTAGTGGTACATAAGGAAGCTATCTGAAAGATAAGCTCTAAATATTTTATACTGTAGCCTCTTTGAGTGCCTTTCAAATTCTCAGACAAGCACAATATCAAAGTAACAACCTATCCAAATTGGAGCAAAATATGTTTTTAAGCATTGCTCATACTTTCAGAAAGAACATTGCTCAAGGCTGTTTCTGAATCTATGTACACACACACACACACACACACACATATATATTTCTACCATGGGTCATGCAAGAACTCCAGCTGTAAGGAGTTAAAGCAGCTTAAAGTAATCCGAGTAAGAAAATTTCTGTGAATAAACAGTGACTTTAATTACGTTTTATTTTAAGTGTAAGCATTGCCAGTACATCTGTATGATAAGGGAAAAAAATATAATTCATGAATACTTTCTCCTATTCTAGAAAACTATTAAATGTGAAATCTTTCACTGAAATTAGAGCAACGATATGATTTATGTATTGGTGTTGACTTAAAGGATTGTCACCTAAAGCTACAACTTTAAAAGAGCGGGATTAAATTAAAACAAATTAAGATATGGGTGCCTATAGTCTAAAGTCTCCTTTGCAAAATCCAGTGTGTTTATTTTTCAAATTGCTTTCAGGTCTATATCCTACTGGTCTGTCTCTCACATTGCTGAGAATAAAAGATGGAAAGTAGATAAAAATATGGGACTTTCAGAAAAGACTCAAGAGTTCCAGCATCTGAAGTGTCCTATTTTTAACTAATGCAGTTCATGGAAAAGAAAAAAAAAAATAGAAAAAGAACTATCCATAGCAACCACCATTAATTAAATTGAGTGAATATCATACAGTTTCAAAAGCTTTTCTATTTATAAAAGAGTTTGGTAATTTACTGTACACTGGTAGTCAATATTGAAACCCAGAAATCTTTTTTCATCTCTACATGAAAATTTGCCTCTCAAGACAAACTGTATTTCTCAAAACTGATAAGTGAAGCAAAAAAAGAGACCATAATTAAAGTCAGCCTGTAATATATACATATATAGTATATGTATTGCATCAGAGTAGTCATTACCTTTTCTCCTATTGGAACATTTATGTTCTGAAATATGCCCACTAAGTTTACAAATATTTTCCCCCTAGAGTATTACTGACACACCAGTACTGGTAGTTAATGATAGGCTTTGTGTTGGAAATAAGACAAATAAAAAACCTCTAATGTAGTAACAAACTCAGAAGTGGAGACTGAGAAATGAATACTTAATACTAGTTTTATTGCAGTGGGAATGGAAGAATTTATTTTGAGACTACAGTGTTTGCTTGCAATATTTCTCTATCTCCTTCTAGAATGTTGACAAGTGAAAGACACTTGTTGCATTTTGTCACCACTGAGGCTTAGTCCTTACAAAGCGTTTGACATGGGCCACCCACAAGTGACAGTCCTTGCACTCTTCCAAGAGTGCAAATTACCCTGGAGCTGCTAGGAAGAGCAACCAGTGTGTATTTTTGCACCTTCCTAAGCCAGCAGAGCTCCTCAGTTGTGAAGCAGGAACCTTTACTCTGTCTGAAGTCTTCATTCCTCACTATGGATTTATCCTGTGCACTGAAATAGGGGAGCGCCCGAGCCTGAAAAGTAATNTGGACCCGCTCCAACAGGTCCATGTCCTTCTTATGTTAGGGGCTCCAGAGCTGGATGCAGTACTCCAGGTGGGGTCTCACCAGCGTGGAGTAGAGGGGCAGAGTCACCTCCCTCAACCTGCTGGCCATGTTTCTTTTGATGCAGCCCAGGATACAGGCTGCAAGCGCACATTGCTGGCTCATGCTGAGCTTCTCATCAACCAACACCGTCAAGTCCTCCTGTAATGTAATTATACAATTAAGCAATATATCATAATGTATGCAGGAGCACATAGGAAGCAAAATCTTGGCATTCTCTTTCAAGTGCATGTTAATGAAAAATAATGATTTAAGTACAGCTTGAAACTTCTACCAATTAAAAGTCATGATGTCAGCTAAGCCAGAGAGTCTTTTGTTCTTCCCGCTACGGCAAATGAATGGTAATGTGACTTAGCTCAACTGTCTTTTGTCACAGGCCAAGTTAAGTGTCATTACCCTCTATTTCCCTTGAGCTAAGAATGTAGCTACTGTGGCTCAGCTGATGCATGGTAACTGACTGCAAGCAGGAGCTCGAATGTGAACTTAACCTATCACAACTTTCTTTTAATGCCATTCTTCACAGTTATTGCTGTGGGATTATTTTAATTTTCTGCAGGGGAGAGGAAGAGTTACGCCGTTTTCTAGTTTTTATTTTCACAGGAAAACAAATGCACAACTATTATGTACAGCTGCAGTGACATGTGTGCCATGCTATTTTAACTAGCAGCAGAAGGACTGTTATTTTAGAGAGGAGAATATATTCACTCTGTGCACCGGATTCAGAGGGAAGGCAGCATGGGCCTCTTGGGTCTGCAGGCTTAGAGAGGGTATGGCCCAGAACTTCTTGGCCAGACACAAGAGTAGGCAGCACTGGTGAAATACCACATGCAGGGCTGTGGTGAGGGAGGCCCTCAGGCTCTCCTTTCTCCTAACTCCTTTCTCCAACCTCCGTCCCATGTGTGATTCTTCACCACAAAGAAAAGTTGGGTTAGCTTGCAGACCTCAGATGCCCATTCTACCTGCCCTGTGAATGCAGCAATATTTATCAGCCATGAAAGCTGAGCTAGAAAAGGTCGTGGCTGCCTGACATGGAGCCTGACCATTCAGCACATCTGTGCCTGCTGTCTGCATAATGTTCTTTTCTCAGTAATACACGCGACAGAGGGGACAGTTACATAGCTTGGATGGAAAGGAATTTCATGTGACAAAGTAAAACCACCCCAAAGGCTTGTGGCCATCACTGGAAAAGCTGGAGTAACTCAGAAATCAAAACAAGAATCTGTTATAATGGAAAATGTTGCACAGCTTCAATGCACGATCACCATCCATTATTTCTACCATTTATGTAAAAATTTTCAGTTGGTCTCAGGTATTTCAGCTTCAAAAGTGCACGTCTCACCTTACAAACCAGACATTATATGTCATTTCCTCCAATGACACAATGATTTGTTTGTTTTCAGTATTGTTGTTCAGGCATTATTGTCTTTGTTTATCTTATTCAATTTTCATTTGAAAAAAAATGTCATGTTGGATGGCTGATATGGCTAGAAGTTATTCTTTTCTGAAAATGAAAGGAAATTTCATTTTAAAACTCATTGTGGTATTTACCCCAAAGCTATTGAAATATGTGGAAGGAGGAGGGAGTCAAATTATCTTTGTAGCCTCATAGTTTCATTACTATAATTTTAAAGAAAAATAAATAAACTTTAACAGCTTTTTACTATGGAAACAGGACATTTAGTCTCAGTGGGTATCCTGAGTGCTGCATTTTAAATTTGATTTTTTTTTTTTTTCAGAAGGGCCTATGGGGGAAAATGATTAGGATGAAAGGATAGGTCTGGAACTTCAGAATAATTTTAACAGCAGTTGCCAAACTTTTGAAGCCTCCATGAAACACAGCCTGTTGGGGAGTACTCTAGCGTTGCTGGCTAATATGAAAAGAATTATAGATAAACAGCTAAGATAACTGTAACCATGAAGAAAATGTGATAATATTGTCAATATACAGAGCAAGGAGGAAAAAAAAAAGCCCAAATCTTATGAAAGACTTGGGGAATAGTTTACACTTTTTTAGAATCTAGAATTCATGAAGGGGCTTTAGATAAAGCTTCTTTGTGCTTGAAAGAAAAACACTAGGCATATCCTAAGGCTTTTGAGCTAAGAGAAGGGTAGAAGACGCTATAACAATGGAAAAACTTTTATGCCATGTGACTGCGAGCGCGCGATGCAGGAGGCGGTCAGTGAAGTCAGCCCTCCAGCAAGGCAAGGGCCATCCAGGGCTTTATTTACAGTCTTCTCCTTCTCCTGGTAAACTTTAATCTGCTTGGCAGAAACCACAAGGCTAGAGCTTTATCTGTCACAGTTTTCAAGTGAAAGCCAAGTTTCTTTTGCAATCCAAAGTACCTGGGAGCTGGGGCTTTAAGAAAAAAAATCTCAAAAGCTGCAAATGTACATCCAGAAAAGATAAACAGACAAAGCATCAAAAGCACATTAAAAGTGCATTAAAACTAAGCAACTCTAACCGTTCTTCTATCATAGGCAAATAGTCCATTTGAAAAATATATTGTTTGAACTCTGCCTGTAAGTCTCAGTATACCTGCTGAAACATATGTAAGTATTCTTTCATTTCTTCACTTTTGTTTTTCTCTACTTAAAAATATTAAGAAAGCAAAATAATCAAAGAATCGTAGAATGATAGAACAGCCTGGTTTGGAAGGGACCTCCAAAGATCATCTGGTCCAACCTTGCATGGGAAAGGGAGCCTAGATGAGGTTATCTGGCACCCTGTCCAATTGCATCTTGAAAACCTTCAGCCATGGGGACTCCACGACATCCCTGGGGAGGTTGTTCCAGTGAATGATTGTTCTCACTGTAAAAAAATTTTTTTATATTGAGATGAAACCTCTCCCACTGCAACTTCTACCTGTTGCCACTTGTCTTCTCTGTGTGGTTCCTTGTGAAGAGAGAGCCTCAGTCCTCTTTGAAGCAGTCCTTTAAGTGCAGCAATACTATGATGAGGTCCCACCTAAGCCCTCTCTTCTCCAGGGAGAAAAGACTGTAATGTACAGTATGCACATGTTACTTTAATGCACAATATTTAAAAAAAAAAAAAAAAAAAAAAGATTTTCTGGAGCAGCTGGCTCCAGCTAGAGACTAAATAGGAAATAAAAGGATGAAATTCCTACCTGGATGTTTCAGGCAGTTTCTTCTCCACCTCCCATTCTCCCATCCATCCAGGCTGACTCCACAGCAGCCTACACCAGTCTAAGTACTGGTTGCCAGAGCCTCTCTCTTCCCGTTGCAGCACAAACCCATCCTGTCCTTTGCACCAGTTCTGCCATTCATTTTTTTCAGTGTAGCTCCTTCCAGCATGGCGCGCCATTTCAAAGTTTTGTTTTGTCTGGTTGGTTTGATGGATTAGTTCACTGATTCAGCTCCAAGTGGGGACGGAGGCCCCCAGAGTCAATGTAAAGCAGGAATCATTACAACCAGCAGCCAGGTAGGTTTGTGCTGCTATTGACCTCCAATCTGATGTCCAGTACTCTTGCTGTTACCCACCCCAAAAATAATTATTAACAAAAGGACAAAATCCCTCAACTCTATAATTTATGTCATTGTGAATTCATTCTAAGTTTGTGTATTTGTTTCCTGACATTCTTATTTCTTTGTCCTCTATGTTCAAGTATGGAGGCTAATTTGGTAACACAAGACATGCTGAAGAATCAGAGCAAAAGTTTAACAGGGAACTTCTGGCTCTCCAAATATGTTGATAATAACAAATTTTAATTCCTTCAACATGTCAACTGTATGTCAGCAGTTTCCCTAGGCCATTATTTATGCATCCAGTGTTTCAAATAATGATTTTACAGACAAGGGGAAGAAGCACTCATATTGTGGTTTCTGAAATGACAAATGGAGGTATCCTTTTGAGAACAAATATTCTGGGAGTGCTGTATAGTATTATACTGTCTTGTATTCAACAGGGAGAGCACTAGGGCTTTGTATCTGACATTTCATTTAAAAAATAGCTTGTGCCTGAGTAGAACAGGAAAGAGGAAGGCTGTGCTTAAAGGTGTAAGTAATGATTCAAACACTTCTTCCAATTTCTTTTCATCGACTACAATATTAGTACCTGGTCAAGATACATATTTTTTCCACATTGTGATTATGTGTCTTTATAACACAAGAAGTTTTAAAGTGACATAAAGAATCCAACTATTCCTTTCTATTCAACATTTATATGACCCACATTAAAATAACAGCCTATAGTGTACAATAGAGGTACCTGAGCTAGATCAGATACTGAAGGAAAGGTTACTCACATCAATGCAGAGCTCAGGGTGAGCTACATGGCCTTGTTTCTGGGGTTAAAACCAGTGATTGTCACATGCCTGAATAGAGGAGTCCTATCTTTAAGTAGCTTGCCCAAAGTCACAAAAGGCTGAGGCAGCTACTATGGGAACTGAGCTGTTGCTTTACTCACAGTGCTTAGTTGGTCTAACAGTGATTTCACTGTCCCTTGCTCAGCTCCTTCAGAATGGATCTGAGCTTTCCTTGTCTGGTGCAAATGTCATCGCCTTCAACAGCACTCAGACTCAATGCCCACACTATGAAACCGGCGTGCTAAAAAAATAATAGCTTCACTCAAAATCAATGTAACTTTGATGGCTTAGATGAGCTGTTCATTATTCTTCATGATTCCTTTTGTACCAGTGTTGCCCCATCTTAAGTACTTTCTTCATAACTAATGAAGCATTGCTGGGTTCTTTTGCAAATTTAAAAAAACCTTTTGTCCAGGAACAACAATAGCTAGACCAGGTATAGGCATTATTAGTTTCATATCAAAGACAAGGTTCTTTATTTCTCGTCTTGTTCACCCCTTTCTTTACTTCCTAGCTACAGGAAAAAAAAANGTTTTTTTCCACCCATTTCTTAACTACCAAAAAAAAAAAAAAAAAAAAAAAAGAAAAAAAGAGAAGAAAAAGCAACATTTTAATAATGGAATGCAGTTCTGAAGGGAAGAAAAAAAAAGAACACAGTTCATAGACTGAAGAATAAGTATTGATCGACAGAGTGAGAAAGATTGTTACTGCAGAAATTGTTTAGTACTCCTTATGGAGGTCTAATTGAGAAAGGATTGAATAAGACCACATTTCCACTGCAACTTCTTTAAGGCACAACTCTTGTCATTGGGTAAGAACACTGATTATTCTGTTTTTCTGCAGAAAGCACTACTATCCTTGTCCAGCCTTCCTATCCATCTAAGGGCCAAATAAAGGTCACCTTTCTACAGGGCACTTTGTTCAAACAACTCTGTGTAGCAAATTCTGTTAAAAGATTGATATTTGCTGTTTCAGTTCAGGAAAACAACTGATAAACTTGCACAATAATAATATTTTTGCTTCTGACTCCAACTAAGATCAGAACATCCAGGATAGAGAATAAGGAAAAATGTTTTTCGCTCAGTTATCTAAAGTGTTTTAGTTCAAGTCTGGTTTGAATTTTAGATTTAAAGTTCAGGCCAGTTCTTATTTTATCAGCACTGGTTCTTCTAGCTGTAATCCCTTCAATTCCTATATGTCCAGGATGCACAGACAAATCCCAGAAAGCTCACTAAGAGGCAAATTGGCCAAGGGAAAGTTGTTTAGCCTTCTCTCCTCATAAAAAAGATTTTGTTTTTCTTCTCCTTGCATCTTGCAATATTTTTTTATACAATATTCACGTTATCTTCCTATGCTATTGTCATCCAGTATTCATACAGCTGCGTATCTTCCCACTGTGTGCCTTCTACAATGAAAATTGCATTTCAATAAATCAATACCATATTTTAGGCAAGCTTCAACTCCCTGGATGAGCCAGAATGTCCCACTTAGAGTAAGAGCTGATTGACTGCTAACAATGGATTAGGAATTGTGAGTGAAATCAGTTTTAAAATTACATGAATTAGCAAAACTAATATGGTCCCAATGCACAAGTCTCTCTCATAGCTCTATTTTCTAAAACCCCTAATACAAACAAACACAAAATATATTTGATACACCAGGCATTTAGGAACACAAAAATATTGGAAAACATCAGATAAGTTATTAGATCTATTTTTCTCCTAAATAATACAGCAGGATTATTTCTACATTCCTATGATATAAGCACTGCTGGTTTCTTCTCTTATTTTTTATCCAGAGAAAACATCAGAAACATAGGTGATTAGGCCTGGAGGCAGAATTAGTCTTACAGAAAAGCATTTTAAAAATCAGTAATTAGCAAATTAAAAAAGGAACTTTATATAACAGTTCGTTTAATGGATTAGGAATGCTGTTGCATAGTTTTATATGTAGACAGCATAAATGCTACAGGAAACTGATAAATCAGTCACATGCATATTTTACTAATGCACTTCTGTTTATGCCAGTATGGGCTAAGTACACTTCTGTCAGTTCTTCAGAGTAAAGCTGCAGTGATGTTTCATATGAACAAAACCAAAGTTATGTGATATTTAAATCCTGTGCAAATCGATTTTAAACTTGGTCAGGTGACAGAAAATTTCTATTTTCTCATGTTGTTAAAAACACCTATATTAAATTTAACTCAAACAGTTTAAAAGTGGCTAACAATACACTAAGTAATTTCATAGTGGGTTTTATTTTAATATATAGTATTTCAATTTCTGTAAACTTTTCTGTGTAAAACTATAGCATATAACTCTGTGGGAAAAAGATAATAACTTTTGTGATAGTCTATATATATCTGTCCATTTGTCTTCTGCTACATATTCTTGTGAATGTTGAAGTCAGTAGTGAAGGTCTTCTCTTTGTTCCTCCAACAGTTGCTGACCCATTCTCACATGGGTGAGAAGGTACACAGTTGTTCTTCCATCTCCTTTGGAAAAAACAAATGCCTTCAGCTTTATGTAGGACTGCTGAAAGAGGATCAAACACTGAAACTGGATATGGTCACCCCCAATGAAAACCAGTCTGATTTTCTTCCTCTCTTCCTTTGCTATGCACTACTTAATACACGTCTTTTGCTCTACTGTGGCACACCAATTGAAAATAGATTTCTCACTCAGGGGTGTCAGTCTGTAAACAATTTCTAGGACACAATCTACACACAGTGGAGAACTGCACACAAGATTACACAGGTGAGCTTTACTCAGACTGGACACTTCTATCTCAATGTGATGGACAAGACTTGTTGGGAAGATGACATATCCTTTGTGGAAAACTCCAGATGCAGAAGCAGCAGCTGAGACCTGACTAGTCACACCAATGCGAATGTTTAGCCCTGTCGTGAACCAGGGATTCAGCATATAGATATTGGCACCCTAGTTTGAAAATATTACTCTGTATATACTGGAGTAGAAAAGAGTAATAGTTATTGCATACAATTATGGGAAGTAACTGTGAAAAGGCATAATACTTATTCCCACAAATGTGAAAAGCCGTGCTGTAGTGAGATGGTTACAGCGATACTTCTGTTGCAGATGAACTAGAGCTAGCATATCAAACACTACTAGTAAGTCTTCACTGATCAAATTGCTGTACGTATGTTGTTCCAAAACCTTGATGAACAAATGCAAATGTAGGTCTGCACAAAACTGCAGGCACTGCCAGTCTGGGGAATTTTTACAAGGTTCTCTGCTGTTCTCCAGCTCCTGAATTTTGTGGTGAAAATCCCTGGGCTGGTCGTCACTTCTCATTACGAAACGGTGCTTTGAAGAAAATATATGGCATCTTCAACAAAATCTATACATAGAAGAAAGAACTGTATCTCTGGAAACCTGTTGGATATCTTTGTTTCTTGTTAGGTCAGTCACCCACTCCTTTTTCTTTTTTCCTTTTTATCTTAGGAGCTAGACAGTACATTTCATAGAATCATAGAATCGTTTAGGTTGGAAAAGACCTCTAAGATCATCTAGTCCAACCAGTGACCCTACTCTACCTGGTGCACCACTAAACCATGTCTCTAAGCACCACATCTACACAACTTTTAAACACTTCTAGGGGTGGTGACTCAATCACCTCCCTGGGCAGCCTGTTTCAATGTTTGCTAACTCTTTCAGTGAAAATTTTTTTCCTAATGTCTAGCCTAAACCTCCCTTGGCGCAACTTGAACCCATTTCCCCTTGTCCTATTGCTAGTTACTTGGGAGAAGAGACCAGCTCCCATCTCACTACAGCATCCTTTCAGGTAGTTGTAGAGAGCAATAAGGTCTC
>VYXH01006292.1:0-12762 GCA_013397275.1 Burhinus bistriatus | reverse complement strand
CTTCCATTACAAATAAACATAATTCATTCAGTGTATTCCATGATCCATAGCTACATAGATTAATTCACTCATTTAGTGACTTGTTCTCAGTATGAATGCTGCAGTAGAAACTGTATCTGTTATGATTTCAAACAGAACTGTATAAAGATCATATTTTGAGAGGTGTAAAATCACACAGCAACATCAAAACATGCCTCATCAATATATCCTTATTATGAGTTTTTAAGATTCAATAGTAAGTAGGCTAGTTAACAACTGAAAATAACACTTAAGCACAAAAAGAATTAGAAATAAGTTTATCTTCAACCATCCTGGTGTTCCTGTTTCCTTTTTGGGCTGACATGTACATGTGTGCACTTGCCTTATTAAGGATTTAAAAGCTGATTGTTTATAATAAAATATTGCAAGTAATAATTCTTATTTAGTTAAAAGGAAGTCTTAAGTTTTTACAGGAATAAGTTTGACTTTGGCTAAAAAAAAAGTTATATAAAATGCTGAAATCTAGAGAGGATTAATCTCTATTAGTGTTTGCTGAGGTGAGAAGAATCCTTTGCCTGGAACAGCCAGAGGAAAAGAGCAGAAGGCTAAAAGAAAGAGCTGGGGAAAAAAGTTCTGACGGATATTTCATTAACTGAAAAACACAGACACAGTTTCAGTCAGAACTACTTGACAATTCATGCAACAATTAGCGAATAATTTTGGTTGAAAGTTGGTTACTTTTTTTTTCTGTAAAAGCTATGTTTCATTTCAAAGGTCTCCGAACGAAATGTTTTACTGTTTCTCTTTGGAAAGACATTTTGTTTTGAAATTTGCTTGTAAAATTTTAAAGCTAAAAACACAGAATATAAATTCTTTCTTTTCTTTCTCAAAGAGGGAGCTTGCTTAAAAGGAAACAAAACTTTTCTATGTTGAGCTGCTTTAGATTTACTTCGTATTATTTTGTCCAGTTTGACCAGGGAAGTGAAAAGTCAGCTTGTTACACAGCTCAGCCTCTGAGAGGTCAAGACGGGGTATTGTACTCATTATAGAATACCATTACAAGGAATACAATAAGAAAAGGAAAAGACTGTAGAAGTACACCAGCTATTTTTGTCTCATGACGCGTGACTTGATTAAGGCTATTTCTTCGGCAATAGTATTTTGTACCCTGGTTTACTCTGTGACTGAACATGCACTTTTCTTACATAAAACTGTTATGTCACATGAAATGTGTGTGCTGTAATAAATACCTTACAATGAAATCTGCCAAGACGGAGTGAAAAAGCAACAGTTCAAAATGAGGTTGAGAAAGTAATTCTGACCAGGATGTCCTATTTTGCTGGTTTGACTGCTCTGATTGAAACCGTCTGTGAAGCAACAGCCTTTGCGTGACAGGCCCAGGCACAAATTATTAAGATGACAGCATGTTGACCTACTAAGCAGAACGCACAACAGCCCTGTAACTGCAAACAGACGCAGTTATTTTACTGCTTCGTTAAAAACTCTCCCTCTCCCGCCTGAATTGTTGTGCAGTGGCTTCTTTTGGCTGTCTGTAAATTCCCCTGTGAAAACCTACCCCTCCCCAGACCATCCCACCTCTGAATGACTACATCCGTTAATCCTGAGGTTACATTGCCTCCTAGTAGTTCACCAAAAGGGGAAGTTTTTCTGTTTTGTTTTGTTTTTAAAGAGCTCGGTGGTTATATTATATAAACCAAACTGGATGCAAGGGAGCTTGATCCCAAGGGCGAGAACTTTAGAGGGTTCTCTTTCCTTGAAGACCTCTGATTGCTACTATTTTCTGCATCAGAATTATGCCATGCAACCAGTCAGGGTTAACACATGAATTCTGTAACTTGAATAAAATTACCAAGATATTGTAAGGACCTGGTACCCACAAGGAGTAAGTGAAATATACTTTTTGTGTGACGAACACAAAATCTTTTATAGCATCAGAATAGCTGTTAATCTGCTTCTAGTGTGCCTGTGACAGAGGAACCTAATATTGCCTTTGTCTCTGCATGAGATGTTACAAGCCTTCAGCTTGGTGATGTGGACACTCCAGCAGTCTGGACGTCACGTGTCTGGCAATTTATTCTACTGAAATTGAACAATGTTTTTTTCATTATCCCTGTGTTTTACTGAAGTTTTGTGTAACACTGCCTAATCTGTCTCCTAATGACATTTACAGCAGACAGGGTATATCTCAAATGCCTTTTTCCAAGATAGCTGAACACCTGCATAGTATCAATCTTTCAATAGAAATTCAGTTTTTTAACCCTTTTGTTACTAGTTGTCATTTGAAAAAACTAATTGTCAATATCAGAAGAATTAGACTAAACACGTAAACGGATATGAAAGCCTCCAAGAACAGTTTTCAGAGGTTATATACTCACAGTACACGAACCAAATAAAATTGTTTCAGGATTTCAAGTATTAATCTCATTGTCAAACAGTCTATTCAATTTATGACTTTTTTTTTTTTTCCTAAATTCCAAATTTGATTTGACTAATAGTTTCCATATTGAAGGTAGTTTCACAGTGTAAACAAAGTAGGCATTTTCCCATGAAAAGAACACAAAAAAACTGAACAACATCCATCAGGCACAATGGAAATGGGAAGACGCAGTCCTTCTCCAAACGTGGAGGTCGTGCAATCATGTGGCTGTTCCACATGGGACAGTATGTGCCAAACTGGTTGGTGCTCAACAAGACTCAAGGCGTCAGTAAATATTAGCCTAGAAATGTCCAGTTGACCGAGTCCTGTGAGTGATATGTAGGTGAATAAAGTGTCTGTTCTATTGCATTTAAAAAACTTCACCATATTTTAAATACTATATGAAAATATAATAAGAGGCTATGATTTGAGATATCTGCCTCCTGCAAATAGATTTGGGAAAACTGTGTTGGAGACAGTAGGCTTTAATATATTCTTAGAGAATTATGCACTCAAGGTTTCAGTTATATTCATATTACGTACAGGGAAAAAAATGTAATGTAGAAACACGCACTTTAAAATTTATTGTATAATTCAGTAATTTCCTAGGCTTTGATGAGATGTAGTTGATCAGTTCTAATTAAAAAAAAACATCGACCTTACAGGATAGTAAAGAAAACAAGAACAAAAATAATTCTTTTTCAATATTTTTTATCTGTTTTTCAGTTTGACAGTTGCTGTAAATCCCAGAAGTGTTTTCAGTTCAGCAAAAAGATTTCAGATAATAAATAGCATGTACTATATGTTGGAATATATGTTACTATACAAATTGAAGATACTGTTACTGCTGTCATTGCAGCAGTAGCCCATGAGATAGAGCTACACTAACTCATCTATCACACTCACCCATGCTATTGTTGATATGCATTCAAATCTTTTCTCTGGCTTGGAAGACAGATTGTGGTCCTGGACCTCCCATATTTTAAGACATGGTCTGTGTCTCTAAATTGAAAAACAACATTTAGACTGCCATAGTGAAAGTGTTTTACTTCTCTGATGTTACTTAAAAATTAGTTGAGCCAGAAGGAGTGTGGTGGTGACTCCATTTATGGTGGCGATGCAGAGATCCAACACTGAAATATCTTCCCAAGTGGAGCAGCGGGAGGGTTTGGACCAGACTCTCCTGCATCTCAGATGCCCCTGTGTCTAAATAGAGAATTAGATCCTTTTTAAGGTAATGCCTGATCTGATTTGAACTGCCTAAACACCAGGAAACAGTTCGTTTCTGAGAACACCTAGGCAGGTTATGAGGTTAAATGTGTAGCCTCTTGAGGAAAGTGAAGCCTAGAAATGCACTTCTTTGCATTTCTTATCTCCTTGTTCAGTGCAGACATTTCAGTGTTGTCTTCAACTCTCACCATTCCTGCTTTCACTGGCTGATGCTGTGATGCAAATTCTAAAGTTAACTTGACAACTGAATCTCACAGCTTTTGAAATGCCTTTCATCTCACAGAGATTGAATTTTCAACAACCTCCAGTGATAAGCTGTAGTGATTTGGTCCTCAAACCAGGACTTAAGCACAGCAGAGCTCTCAGCAGCATCTGACCATTCATCCAGCTCTTTCCTTTATGTCACTTGCGATTGAAAACTTTCACAGGCAACAAGTACTGTGAAATGCCAATGCCAATGGTTTTCACTTATATCTGACAAGCCTTACCTCCAGCTTCAGTGGAGCACTGGATCACAGTATCATAGGATAATTCAAGTTGGAAGCTTAAAGTTAACTGGAAGCTTAAATTCTTTGTTGACTGTAAGCCTTTAACATGTATATGTTGGGGTCTAAACCGTCTTCTGTGGTACCAAGTGACTCACAAACACATATTAAACATCTCAGCTTCCCACATGACCACCACGTTACAGAACAGAAAGGCAAGGTCTGGAGAATTTATGAGAGTGACTCGGATAACACAGGAAGCCATAACTAGAACATAGCTCCTGACTTTTAATGATATTGACTCCTGACTCGGCTTTTGTCACGGTAATATCCACCACTGTGGGAATGAGAACATGGACTTACTGATCAGCACACACACCATTTTTTATTATGTAGCACTGTTAAGAATATTTGTTTCTAGTTTAGGTTAAAGAATCACAAATAAAGGGATATTTTAACGGTCATTTGCTTTTAATTTCTTAGAGGTACATATGCTTTTTTAATTGGTATACAGGCAATTTTAATCAAAAAAATCCAAATTAAATTCAAACAAATGAGAAGATTCTAGCTTGTGGAAGTATGGGGAGATCTTTTAGCTAGGCAAAATGTGTTTATCTCTGCAGACAGTCTGACCAACACAGCAGGACTAAGGTATGTTCTAAGTTAGAATGGTGGTGTGACATTTTTCATGACACAAATAAGCATTATGTACACGTTGTATGACAGCTGAAATATGGTGATTCCCGCAGTCCAGTATTTCTACTTCTGGCAATAGCTTGACATTAACCAAGAGAGGAAAATATATCTGCCTGTAGCTACCAGGATCTCTTACCTAAATTTTAATTTGGCCTTAGTTCAGGACTTAGTTCATGACCTCTGATAAACTCACACTACAAAGTAGAAAACACACAATTTTCATACACATACTCTTACCCATTTCCCTTCTATTATATTATTTCTCACTGTTTCTGCAACCTTCCGTGCTTGTGTTAACATTGCACAGTTTATTGGCAATGTCATTTAATTACTTGTTTTTATTGACAGTTAATTGATATTGGAAATGCATGCTCTGGGGACACTTACACATGGAAATTTTAGTTTTAATAACTAGGAAAAAATAACAGTGTGTAAGTTGAACTCTTTTTATGTGGCATATATTGTAGGGAGTTTTCCTTTCATGTCTCATCAACAGCTAGTCAAAAACCATTTTGTAACATTAATAAAATGTCAGTGGAGAATATCTGATGACAGGTATATTATTTTCCCAAATGATAAGCTAAACTGATTGTCTTAATATTATCACCTATGGTGGGTACATTAAGATACCTTACGCCTTTTTCATTTGCATGCCAAACTTTATTTTTTCTATTCCCTCTTATTATTAAGATTATTGCTTAATTTAATCCAAAGCAGAATGTTTTTAAAATTATCTGAGAGAGCTATTAATCCACAGTAGTATAGTTTATCTGAGCTAGCTGAGAGACCTACTCTAAATCAGCATTTTTCAACACTGAGGTGGTAACTTCTCTGGGGAGGATTAAGTCTTATAAGAGACACTCAAGAAGGACCTAAGAAAATGAAAAAAAAAAAAAAAAGAAGTTTTTTATTCTCATTAGGTTTTTTTCTTCTGGGACCTATTAAAGGCTGAACTATTTATTGAATATCCTGTAAGCATTTCGGTTTCTGCATCCCAAGTGCAAGAGAACAGATGGCTAGCTGCTGTACACTTCCTGAAGTGAGTGAACAGCAGACTTGGTCAGTGGGGAAATTACTCTTTCGGTTCTCAACTGGGATGGCCATCTCCTCTATTCTGCATGGCAGAGGGAGACCTGGAAATGAGAGCACAACTGTACAAAGCCTGGGGACTGGCAGGGCCTTTGCGATTTTGGTTGCATGTTGAAGACATCAGCCCTGTGCTGTGATCAGCCTAGCTAGACATTCACGCAGCCACCATGGCACGAGTCTCATTCACTGCACTGGAGATGGGGATCATTTTCATTTTACGTCCTCTCCATCTGCTGGCATGAATAAGAACTGTAAAGATGGTTCCAGATATTGGCAGACACCGCTTCAATACCTTCTCAGTTCCTGGCTGTTTCCTGTCATACAATTTAGCATTTGGTAGGGTCTTTTGTCTTGCTGCAGTGAAAGTGGAAAATTCTTTGGACAGGGCCAACCCATACTATTTCCCTGTCAGCTTACCAATAACTTTAAGATCTATTTGTGTGTAAATTAATGTCATTTCTTCCAATGGTGCTGCTGGGCAAATATCACTTTGAATTTCACATATATATTGTGCTACAAATACACGGGTGTTGGTAGGTACCTCACAGGCTCCCTTAAATAAATAGAGCCTGGTTTTCAGTTGGAAACTTGGATGACTTGCAAGAAACTTTTCTGACTCCCACGGACTGGATTGTCTCCGATCCATAGATACCGAGTTTGTATTTATTCTGCAACCCCCTCTGCATCTTCCATGACGCTACCTATGAAACAAACAAAATCTCTAGTTGCATATATTTCCCTTAATGTTTGCTTAGATAAATTAATTTCCTAATTTATGCAGTATGAGAAATTTTTATAAGCTCTTAACAGTTGATACTACTGCCACAAACTTAAAGAGGAGTTGTTTGCCCATGGTAGTCTCCAAGAAATAAATGTATTTTACATTGAAAATCTTTCTTTTTTTAATGACTTCTGGGTTATTCACTGGGTAAGACAGTGGAGGTCAGAGGCTATTTTACCCTGTGGGCAAACAGTGAAAGTAAAGGGTCCTTGCCCTTGACATTCCCAAGCTAGAGGCAAACAAGGACAGAAATACTCATTTAAGCACTGGCAGTGGCATGCTTAACAATGGAAGGGGAAAAATGGATGCATCAATGTAATTAAAATAGATTAAACAGACATGGAATGTATTAGTCATGGAAAAATCCCAGCTTCCAGCCCTTGAGGAGACAGTTTCTGGAAGGCTATTTTTGTGATATGATTGACTTTAAAATGGAATCCACAATACTTTGAGAATTATCTGGAGGCAAGACCAGCAAATGCATTCAAACTATTATAGATCAGTGTTGGGAATAGGGAGAATTTGTATAGCACTTCCAACATTTTCTGAAATGTCCTGCTACTTGGGAGCTACTGCCGTTACCTTCCCTTCTGCAGGCTAAGAAAAAAGGCAGCGCCCTGCTTTCTTTTGCATCTGTCATGGGGGTAGTGGCGATGTGCAGAGAGATTGGGTAAAGTATAGAGGAAGAAAATGAAATAGGCCAGATGGGACTAGAAAAGTAGAAAGAAATCTAAAATTGCAAGTACAGCTGATCAAGACAAGCACAGACCTACCCTAATACCTATGAGGTGATGCAAGCCTGGTGACCATGCAGCTTCCTCTCTCCCTGCCAAATAGTCATAGTTGCATCTGTGCCCACTTGAGCTCTTAAGTCAGGTTGCTCCCTTGAAGTGAGCTCCTCCACCCACCATCTCACCTGTTTACTTGGGACTTTGGGGAGCAGTAGAAGATTTGATCTTAATGATTTTTTCCACTGGGAAATGGTTTCCTCTTTTATGGCTACAAGTGTATTAAAGTAGTAAAAATAATAATGCATGAAGAGCTTGATTTTTCTCTGATTAGAGAGTCTCACGCTCATCAGAGTTTTGAGAAATTTCATAACCTGTTGTCTGTGTGGTGCTTCATAAACAAAGTTTATGTTCACTGATTACAGGATACAAGGAAACAGAGGTCCTTTATAAAAAGTTTTAACACTTTTGAAGGGAGAAAAATATTTTGAACAACACAATGAAAATATCAACCATTACAAGTCCAAGCCAATGCACTAAATTAATATATTGTTCTCTGTGTGAAAAATAAGAGGTCTGATTATGAAGCAACTCGTTTAAGTGAGTTGCTTTGAATTCGGCCCTACCTCAAATACTGTGTTCAGTTTTGGGCCCCTCACTACAAGAAAGACATTGAGATGCCAGAGTGTGTCCAGAGAAGGGCAACGAAGCTGGTGAAGGGCCTAGAATACAAGTCTTATGAGGAGCAGCTGAGGGAACTTGTGTTGTTTAGCCTGGAGAAAAGGAGGCTGACGGGAGACCTTATTGCTCTCTACAACTACCTGAGAGGATGATGTAGAGAGGTGGAGGTCGCCCTCTTCTCCCAAATAACAATCGATTGGACAAGAAGAAATGACCTCAAGTTATGCCAGGGGAGGTTTAGATTGGATATTAGGAAAAATTTCTTCACTGAAAGAGTCATCACACATTGGAACAGGCTGCCCAGGGAAGTGGTGGAATTGCCATCCCTGGAGGTATTTAAAAGGCGGGTAGACATGGTGCTTAGGGACATGGGTTAGTGGTGGTTTTGGTAGTGTTAAGTTTATAGTTGGACTTGATGATCTTAAAGGTTTCTTCCAACCTGGGTGATTCTATGATTCTAAATATTTCACTTGTGTAATTCTCTTGACCTTAACAGAATTGCATGAAATTCATATGTGAGCAAAATATGCTCAAAGTTGAATGATATTTTTACTTGTGTTATGAGAAATACTCAGGGAGATGAAACATTTATGAAGCTGATGCATTTTTCAGGCATCTTTGGACAAGCAGAAAAATTTAAAAGCAGAGACGTTTATTATAATGTTTCCAATCTTAAGTTGCAGGGTCCTATCAAAAGGCTTTGAAACTGTCAGCGTGGCCCCTTATAAGTTTATTACTTGCCTATGAACTGGCATGTGTTTTAGATTTGTTAGAGGAAGTTTTCTAATGTACACTTTCAATGTTTCTCTACTGTAAACAACTCTTAAATACAGAAAGCGGTACTGCAAGCCAAGCTGGACTTTTACTGGTCACCAGGGTCAACTGCAGAACCAAGTCTGACCTCCAATCTCTGACTCCAATTAGTCACAGAACTAATTTATTTTTCATTTTCCAGGCCATTTGTCTTCTTGGAAACCACAGTGACTTATATGATTCCAAGAATTGCACTTGAGAAAAATAATTGTGGTGTGTTTGTCTGTATTTAGCTCTAACATGTGTTCATACCACTGATTTATATATTACAAAAGGTGTTAGTTTATTTGAATTAGAAGACTGGGTGGGTCTTTTAGTGTTTGTGTCTGGAATATGTTCTTTTCAGGATGAATGTGGTTTGATTTTGATCTTTTTATGGTTTCCTAAGCATAGGTACATACTGAAGCACGTCAGGTTGCCATGTTTTAGCTATTTGGTCAAATTTTCTACTGCTCTATATTGTGAACAACACTGCAGGAATTTTTGAAGAATGCAGTTCCTATGAATTTGCACTAAAGTTAAATGCGGCTGACTGTTCAGTGAAAAAAGTTTTCTTTGTGCCTGTTGGAGTTAAAATAGCCATATGATTTCCAGAATTTAGCAAATCATAGGCTGTGGTATAACAGAACAGTTTTTTCACCACTGAAGAAGAATTAAATTTCCTTTGTGCTGCATTACTGTGAACACACAATTACCATGAACAATAACTAGAATTATGCACATTGCTCATCATGAAGTAGGTTAAGTAATAATCTCTAAATCTTTCTCAATCCTTATATTTTAGACAACATAGGTAATATAGATATACATACATGAATGGCCAATGTCAAAGTCAGCAGTGCAAGTTTAGCCAATGATAACTAAGAAGAAAAAAATCTTCAGAAAGAGATAGTTGCTACAGTATGGTCAGTAGCACTTTAAATTTCAGGATGTTCCAGGGACTGGCATCTTGCCTCCATACTGTTTCTTCTAGGTAGCTTGCACTGAGCCACAGGGCCAGGCAGGTGTGTTTCTCTCCTGTCCTGGATTGTACTGGACAAAAACCCAGATACATAGGTCAGGGGGACCCACAGCATGCTCCTGTAGGCTAGACATAGCCTCACTTTTCTTCAGTCTGAAACAGCTGTGCCACTACAGCCTGGTCTTAGGTTAAGATACAGGCTATCTTGTAGCAAGAAAGGACCAGTTTGGGAATCAAGCATCTCCATGAAAACAGTGTCTCTGAGTCCTTCCTACAGCTATGGAGTCCTGGCCTTTTTGAAGGTCAAATTTGCAAGTGCACAATTTCATCGTTCCTAATTACAAATCCATTGCTCTGATACGAAATCACATGCACTAGCACCCTGTGTTTTTCATAAATCTATGAAAAAATACCTTCTTGAATGGGAGCAATTTATATATTAATTCTATTTCTGTCAAGCTATTTAAGGTTTGCATTTTTTGTTTTCCAGTGCTAATCTTGGAACACAATGTCCAGGGAGACAGACAACGGAAGAATTTTGAGGTTGATTTCTAAAAGACTCCAAATTTCACTGTTGGTAGCGGCTGTGGGATTTTTTGGAAGCCGTGTGGAATGCACTTTTTACAGTTTTCCAGTGAAACGTCCAGTATGGGCATTCTCAGAACCCTTACATTCTGTCTAGATTAGCAGCCAAACCTTCTCCCACTTTGATATTTTAAGCTCACTAGAGCTTCAGCTGGTAGATGCAGATGACATATTGCATCATATCACTTTAAGTGACTTTAGCAATCATTGTATGAAAACCACAGTACTGCTTATGTTTTCTTGAGAAAAAGGAAAGAAAAAAGAAGTTTTTTTGTACACAGTAGCAAGTCAGTGGGAAGGTGAGACATTGGGGTTTTTCGGATGAGTGGTGGAAACAGGCTAATTATAAACTGTTAGTGGAAAAATAGCTCATATGATTTAATGCTTTAGATATTTTGCAGAAAGCAACAGCTCAGAATCTGACTAGTGATCTACCTGCTTTAAAGGCACCCGTGAGAGACTTATCTCCCATTGTGCAGGCACTGTAAAGATGTCTTTGAGGATCCTTTTGCAGTCCTGTTGTGAGAGGCATGGTAGGATGGAGCTGAGAACC
The DNA here is from genome assembly GCA_013397275.1 of Burhinus bistriatus. NCBI lineage: Eukaryota > Metazoa > Chordata > Aves > Charadriiformes > Burhinidae > Burhinus > Burhinus bistriatus. The sequence goes on along the minus strand of VYXH01006292.1, from coordinate 1,744 downwards.
AGGACCCCGCTGTAGTACAACTGCGCCTTGCAGCACTGGAGAGTCTGGGAGACCCTGGGGCCGATAGGGAAACGCAGGTGCCTGATAGACTTGTGTTGAGGTGTGAGTAAAAGCTAACGTCTCAGAGTAAGTCTCAGAATAAGTCTCTAAGTAAGTCTCTCTGATGAGAGTAGGTCTGGAGGAGCTTACTCACCTCACTTCCATCCTTGCATGCTTTGCTATAGGTCTATCTGTGCAATATATATGCACATGACCCATTCATCTACATCCACTGAGAACACATCTTAGTTTAGTGGACTCAGAAAATAAAGTAACAACCCTAAAGCTAATATGTAAAATCTACTGGAACTCTAAATAAGCAGGAAAATGTGTGAGTGCATGCTATAGAAAACAAAACATCATAGAGCATTTTCAGAAATAATGAGAACAAAAACCAATGAGATGTTGTTATTGACTCCAAGAGACAATTTGGGAAGAAAAATCTCATGGATGGCTCAGAATGTTTAAAATTCCAGATTCATTGTCCTAGAAATGAACTCGCAATTTATACAAAAATCAGTGTGAGAAAATGGAATGTCATATGGGTTTCCTTTTCAAAGTAGAGCCACACCTGAGCTTTACATTAAAGAGTAGAGACTTCAGATGAAAGGTCTGGAAAATTCTTTTTTTTCTGTAACACAGCACAGAAATTTCTGGAAAACAACTTCTGGATAGTGAGAATAAGATAATTATCAATGTCTTTTCCTGGAATATACTCCTAAAAATCTAATTGAAAGGTTTTGCTGTTTCAACCTTTAGATCTACATTTGTGGAAGAGAGAATCAAAGCATCACATTCTTTATTTCTAGTGTCGTTGGCATACGGCCCTTCACTCCATAAATGCCTGTATCCATAAGCTGAGCTTCAGTGTCCAAGGTGTGGACCCTGCTTTCTTTGCTTTAAGTTTCACCCAGAATTTTTTGTTTGTTTACCTTTTCCACTCTTGCTATCATTATTAGCATGTTTTGTGAGGTCAGTGGAGCCCAGGATATATAGAGAAGAAATCTCTGGGTGATTCCTAAAGATGCTGACCACCTGTTTTGCCACAAATATAAAAGGAAAAGCAGGGATTCATGTTTCTGATAATAAGGACTCACCCATTTTATGCCATTTGCTAGATTGCTGAATATTTCTAGTCATTTCCCACACAGTTATGGTCAGTTAATCAATGTAAAAGAAGAGTAAATTACTAAAGAGAGAAAAAGAATGAGCACTAAAGGGACTATAAAGAAAAGTGCAAATCAAAGTGCAGAACAGGGGAAAAAAACCCACAACAAAAAAAAAATGGAGGAAAACCAAAAAAACAATCCAAGGATGAAGAAGAAGAGGAAAAGAATCAGAAGCTGCAGGAGTGGTGGGATGTTTTCAGAACAGTCAATACAGGGAAGAGAGAGAACCATTATGTACAGAATTTGGAAATGCATACTAGGCAGACATACAGCTTTGGCTTAACAGCAAGAGAGCCTGAGGCCTGACTCAGTGTTGGATTCATATACCTCCCATATTGCTCAAAACTCAGACCCTGAATTTACTAGCTCAATCTGCATTTAATATTTAAGTTATCGAGATTGCAACAATGAATCCTCTTATTCTCAAACCAGACACAGGGCTGTGGCACAGCTCTGTTCCCACTTAGCAAGGCAGTGTAGTCATGGACCTAGTTTCAGTCAACATTGGGATGCGATCAAGTCACTAAGTTTGGAAT
>VYXH01006290.1:123417-155279 GCA_013397275.1 Burhinus bistriatus | reverse complement strand
GGGGGGAGAGAAAAATAATTTCAATATTATAAGCTTTCTCTGTGAGTCTGGGGAATTCTTCTGTGCCATTAGAGTAATCAGAAAAAAACTGAAATGCACATTGATTAATAACCTAAGTGGAAGTGTAGGGGGAAACAAGTGACTAACATTAATAAGGCAAATAAACTGTTTATATAAAATGGTTGCTAATTGAGTGGGACCTTAAATATGCCGCACACTGGCACACGCTGCCAAATTGTGGTACTTCCATAATCCTACCAGCTTTGGGAGCTGACTACGTGTGAGGATGTCTTCTGGCTTAAAAACTCCTGGGTGGCTGGAAAAAAGGGGGTGCAAGTGGGGATGAGCATCCGTGATGGTGGAATCCAGGACCAGGGCTGGCATCCATGTGCCTGGCTGGAGACCAATGCTGGTTGTGGACCTCCATGGTGAGGACCTGGGTTTGGGTATGTGGGGTACTCTTTCTCTCTCTCTCTCTTTTGGTGCTTTTTGGGGTTTGAAATCCCAGTAAGAATTGCAGATGTTTTGAGGAGGGAAGGAGGGAAAGCTGACTCTTGGTTGCATGACAGTGGCCTTTAGGATAGGAAATGATTTGTATTGGGAATAGGGTATGCCATTTAGTGTCTGATGGCGATAGATGCAGGGAGGAAGTTGCACAAAGCACTTCCCCTGAAAGTGTGCTGCTGAAATAGTGGTTGAGGCTGGAAATAGCACTGTGTGCTCGGGAGCATCACGGGAGGTACAGCTCCAAGCCTCCCAACCCGGTTTGACCCGCTCCCACCAGAGGGTACCAGCAGCGCTGCATCGCTCGCAGGACATGAGTGTAGAAACTTGCAATGCTGCTGCCCTTCGTGGACATGTCGCCTCTGTTACCAGGACCTCAGAGCTGGTTTACATCTCTTCCTTCCTGGCATGCCACCGTCTCCGCAGGAGGATTCTCCCCAGTAAAGCAAAAACACAAGTCGCACAGCAGCACAGCTTTAAAGCGAGGGGAGGAGACTGACCATCCCCAGCAGAAAAGGAATACTCTGATAAAGCCATCAACTAAAAATTCAAGTTTGCTGCTTATGCCGGGCAAAAAGCACGCTTTCAGGCAACGTGTGTGTGTGACGGGCTGGGAAGGGCAGCAGGGTTGCCTTTTATCCTCCCTTTGGTGTTTGCAGCTTAGTGTCATTTCACTGGGAAATGTTGATACACCAGGACGCGCTCGGCATTTCTGCACTGCTCTTCATTAGCAAATATCCAAAAGCCGCATAAGTGGTGGTTAGGGTGATCCAGCCTTGCCTTGCGGGGCGGGGACTGCTGCAGCGGTGGGGTGTGCGGTTGTGCCAATAGCACCTATGGATCACGGCAGCACCGTTGCAGACGGGCAAGAGCTGAGCATCCCGGGCTCATTTTGTAGCCCAGAAAACTGGGCAGGTTTTGGTATAGTGGGTACAATTAAAGGTGATCGGATTGGGTGAAGGGTTTGGTAGCCTTGTCTGTCTTGATGACTGCAGCGGAGTCGATCACAAGCTTGCGCTTTTCTTTCTTCTCCTTGCCCCTGGTTAACGTGGGGCCGGAGCAATGGAGCTGTGCTCTGGGGTGATGCTAGTGTTTCTTGTCATCTTTGTTGGGGGTTTGTAAAGCCTCGGTAGCTCGTCAATTATATATGATGGGTGGAAGCCTAATATTCTGTGATAATTAGAAGGCAAGTCTAGTGTGAAATCGGATTAGAGCCCGGCATTACAGTCTGGGATTCCTTTGGTAGTTGGTTCAGAGGAAGTCATAAAACTCTTTTAAGGGTGCCACAAGCCGGTGTGTGCTAGAGGGAAGAGGCAGAACACGAGGCTGAAATGGTGGCCCTGCTCGCCAGTCCCCCAGCAGTGTTCACCTCCCCCCCCGCCTCCACCCGCCCAGCTTACCCCAGCCCATTTTCTCACATGGAAGCAAAGTCCAACAGTAACATCTCAAACCATAAACTGCTTTTGGCTTGTTTTCCGAGCTGCAATGAAGAGCTAGGCTGTGTACGGGAGTGTTTTAAAGAAATAACCCTCCCAGCGAACCACTCCTGAAAGTTCAGCTAGTTTTGCAGCTGGATACGCTTAAAGTATGAACTTGGTCAAGGCGAGGAGAAGCAGACTGGGAAGGCATGTTAGACATCCAGAAACAACATTTTGAAAAGGTCTTGGAAAATTGTTTGGTGGAGGGGAACTGCTTTTCAAGATCACAAAGCCCCTGAGTTTACACTGCACATTTACTCATTCGATGAAAACTTGTTTTCCGACACATTGCAAAATAGTTACTTGATTCGGAAGAAACTCCGTGTGCCTGGAGACTGCTAAATGTGGCCTTTCTGTAATGGATTAAATCATAAGTTTGCAAGATTACCTTTCTGAGCACATTTCTGTGGATGTACAGATGGTAACATCGTGTACCGTTGCATTTCTGTTTCCCCAGAGGTGTGCCGTTACCTAGCCAAGGAGAAAGCTTCTCTTGTCCTTTTGGTCCATCGTTCTCTCTCTTTGTTACGTGTATTCACATGTAATATAAAACAGAGAAAAAGTCTTGCTGTGACAGGCCATGGGAAAGATCTGCTGCAAACCCACAGCAAGTTGCAGTGATGGTGTGCATGTGCAGTTAATATTTGCAGTCTATCTCTGCTACTCAAGCTCTTTTTGCCGCACAGCCCCTGACGTGATGATTGCGCGCCCTGCCAAACAATTCAATAAAAAGCCTAACTTGAAAGGAAGCTGTGGCAAAGTTGTATTTTTGCCGTGCTCACATGGTGATAAATTACAAAAGCTGCCGAGTCTTTAACACTGAACAGTAGATGAAGAATTGCCTTGTATGGGCATTGTTTGATGAGTTTTAACTTGGGAAATAATTACTGCCGAATATGTCCTTGACAGTGAGTGCACACCGTGAATGTTCTTTACATAATATACATAAACATTAGCTCTCTGTTTAAGTGGGCCTAAATACTCATGTTTCTCGCTCCTTTTCCCTAGAGGAGTTCACTGGCAGTTGGAAAAGCAAAGAGCGTTGTCTTTGGTCTTGGCTCTAGGTTGGTGTTTTCTGTGTCCATAACTGGTCTGTGCTCACATGGACTTCTGGCAGTGGCTGCTTTCCAGGCTTCATCGTTGTCACTCCCCTGCATGCTGTGGTTGTAGCACTGTCATGTTTTGAAGCTGTTTCTGATGACGCTGTGCTTCGAGGGGTCTCTCTGCTTGCTGAAGGGGCGTGCGATGGATCCATCACCCGGGCAGGCGGTGGGGCGGTGGGATGTTGCGTTGCTCTCCCTGCAGGCTCGGGCGTGGGGTGAGTCCTGTGGATGGATGCTGAACGGATCATCTCTGCTAGCTGATTTAAAAAGAAGGCGAGACATGAGATTTCTCACAAACTGTGTCAGTGCCTGTTGCTTTGCTCAAGTGCGGATATATTCTCAAGGATGTGGAGGTGCTAAGGACTACCCTCCCCATGGGAAAACTGGGGCCCCAGTGTCTTCCCGTGACTTTCCATTGGTATCTCCCACTGTGGCGTAAGGAAACTGCAAGAAAAGCAGCCTACAGCCCTAAACTTTATTTTCATTTTTAATAGTGGGTAACACAGTGCATCCTCCTACGATTAGCACTGAGTAGCCAGAGCTCCTCAACTCCAGACAGAGCTAATTCTTGATCACGAGCCAAGACCACATAGTGCTGACATGACTGAGAAATATCTTCCATAATTAGATTGCTTGGTCATTCATTTTTGAATGTCTGAGTTGCATTTTGGAGTATAATTTCTTAACGATCAACCAAATGGGATCTGTGCAAGCTTGATTTACTGTCAGTGGTGTTCTCCTTGCTCGGCTTTGCACATGTGTCCTGGGGAGGCACCGTGCAAATCTGGGACAAGGGGGGTCACAGAAAAATGATTTTGCTTTGTAACATTAGGTGGGATGGTAACTTTAGTTTAATAGTAGAAACAGATATAAAACTGTTACTTGTATTTGTGAAATACATTGGGCTTTTGGGTTTTTTTTTTTATCATAAATAAATTGGAGTTGTTGTTAAAAACACTGTTCTAGAGATCGTGGGGCATCTGTGACAACTTCGGAAGTATCTGCAAAGCATGACTAGGACTAGAAATCCCACTATCAGTAGGTTTGCATTTGCCAAGTAGGGTAGAAGTTTACCCCCCAAACACAAAAGAATGGGAAGTATGTAAGTCATAACCACCAAAGGCAGACGAGCGTCGTGGAAATGGTGCTGAAACCATCAAGTGCATTTCAGGTAAAATACTTCCAATATACTCCCCCTCCATAAGAAATTTGGGGGGGGGGGAACCCCAAACCAAAACCCAACCCACCTTGTTTCAAGACTTTTGAAATTAAATTATTTTGACACCACAAAACTAGCTGTCACTTTAGGTGTAATTATTGCTTCACTGCTGTTTATTTGTTTTCTGTCGTGTCAAAGAGCCTTAGTCCTGTATTGGAGCTGGAGCAAAGAGATTCAAAGTGAAATAAAGTGGTGGCACTTGGGCATTTTCTTTTTTTGATGCTCGTTAGTAAGGCAGGCTCATAGAGGAGACCCGAGGTGTGCTCTGGGATGGATATGGTGGGCAGGATCCAAAAATCCTGGGTGTGCGTCTTCCTCTCTTTTAGATGACTTCTCAAGCTAAACGGAGCTGCATCCCTCGGTGCTGCACACCTGAATGTCATGTATTTGCCGCTGATGCTGCTCCTCTGAGACGGAAAGAAATAGAGTCCATGAAAGAAAAATACATCTGTAAGGAGATAGCGAGCTTTTTCTGTGTTTTCTGAAGGCTGTGCCTAAGCTGTGCTCCTTCCCGTAACAGACTTTGAGCTTTCCATAATTCAAGAGCAGCAGACGGTCTTGTGCAATAAATTAGCTGTGGCAGAATTATCTGTCGGTCAAGGTCTCTCTGTAATGCCAGGGAAAACAAACAAACCCTGTAGTGCAAAAAGAAAATAGACTTAAGAGGAGAGGTTCTTAGGAAATATATATATAGAGAGAGATATAAAAATATTTATATCTTATTTTAAAATGGTCCTTAAGTGATTCAAAGGAGAGATACTAACATTTCTGGGCTAGGAAGTCATGCAAAGTGATGCAAAGGTTCGATAGCTGGGCAAATGATGTCGTTATGAGATCTTGCGCGAGGCGGGCAGAGAAGCAACCGCTCGTGTTAGTTGCAGGCAGGCTTTGTTCGGCACCACGCAAAAATGGCTCTTGTTTCCCTAAACCCGCTTGTGATGCTGTAGCGGGTAGGATGGCTCCTCAGCAAGTGTGTGGCTGCCGAGAGATGGTTTGCTGTGCAGGGGGCTGGCAAGTCCTTTGTAGCTCTTACCGTGAGTCTCTGAACCTCGGTGGTGGTTGGAGGTTGTTGGTCGCTACCAGGGTGGGGAAGAGCCTTCGCTTCTCCATCTGCTTCCTCGGGATGAAGGATAAGGTTTGGCAGCATGGCGTGAAATGGGAGGGAAGGCAGCAGCTTACATGTAGGCTGTGTCTTTTAAAATACTGTCTGACTTGGAAGGAAGAGTTCCTCATCCTGGCTGCTTGTTTTGATCATATCTTTGGCATTGACAAAGATTTGCACGATTTGCCCAGGTTTGAACCGCTTTAGCATCAGCCCACCTGCCTGTGATGGTGCGGTGTTGTGGGACCTGTTAGAGGAGCTGGAGCTGAGGATTACTACACCAAGAGTTTATCTTCGCCCACAAAACTTGACAGCAGCATTTTACTGGTGGTGCTAGAAGAGGACAGCTTCATCCCACACTGTAGCGAGACGCTCTGAAAGCAAATTATATGGAGCCAGATCCTGTGCCCAGGTTGTCTGTGAAATTTTGGAATGGAGCTGTGGTAGATACTGAACTTTATGATTCCTCTGACCAAGCCAGCTTGAGCCAGCTGACTCTTGGGAGAGAATTAGCTTCCAGGGTGAAGGAAGAAAAATCTGTTTGAATTCTCCAAAAACAAACACTCAGTTTTGCCCAGGATGATGACAGAAAACTGTAAAATTAGGAGGTGGGAAATAGAAAGCTTTTTCATGAGCTGTTGCATAAAACAAGTATATTTTAATATCGGTGATAACTGGGTTTCTGAGAGAGGTTACTTCTCCTGTGATAGTTGGAGGTGGGGGGGGTGAAGAAAAAAGGATTTATCTGTACAAAAAGGACCATTGCCATTGATACTGTGTTGTGTATTAACTGAATGAATTGGAAATAATTAAAATACTCAGCAAAAACTTCATGGAAGACATCATAGTACATACAGGGCAATTTGCTGGTTCTTCGAATTACACTGTGCAAGATGAGTATCTGTTTATTCCATTTATTAACTGAATAAATAAGAGGACACTAACGTTCTTGCAGAAGGACAAGGTGTGGTGTTTACACGCGTTGCTATGAAGTTCCTCTACAGAAGCAGGGTTCGGTGTGCCTGGTCCAGGCTCTCCGTGGGAGGAGAGGGTGCTGTGGGCCCTTGCACCCCCTGCCTCGCAAACCCACCTCTTTGCCCTTGCACGGAGAATCCTTTTAACTTGGTTATTTTCTCCTCTGCTTTTCAGGCGACCACTTGAAAGTCTGCTCGCAAGGCTACACGTGCTGCTCTCAAGAAATGGAGGAGAAGTACAGTCAGCAGAGCAAACACGACTTCAGAAACGCCGTTGTAGAGCTTAGCAATCACCTACAAACTATGTTTAGTTCCCGATACAAGAAGTTTGATGGTAAGTGCAGAGACCTTGAACTTGCTCTCCTTAGGATAAAATGTAAAAAAAACCCAAACAACAAACCAACAAAAAACCCTCCAAAACAACAACAACAAAAACCCCCAAAAACCAAAGAAACAACCCCCTCACCCCCCATCCTGTTGTTCTCTGTGCAGTTGTTCTGCTCTGCCTCCCGCTTTGCCGGGGAAGTTCATGACTCATGGCTCAGAGGGCAGAGCATGCCTTGTTTTGCAATCCTGTGAGAGGAATATTTTCTGATTATGGCTGCTTGTTTCCCAAAGAGGGGAATCTTTCTTTCTGATTAATCTTTTGAAAAACCATTTTGCTCTTAATTTAAGACTGCAGTTAGTGTAGTTGGTACATCCCCACAGCACGTGTAACGAACGTGCGCGTATTGCAGCCCTGACCCACAAAAATTCTGACCTTTCCCAGCGTGTTGTGAACCAACAGGATTTGTATCCGTCTTCCTTAGCCTTTGGGGCTAAGTGGAGAAATCTAGAGTGGGTTTCGTGCGGAGGCCAAGGGTTCAAGTGTGATGCAGGGTCAGAAGCAAAATGAACCACGTCTCGGCTGCGTTCCCGTCACTCGAGCGACGATGCTAACTGCTGGCTGATAAGCAAATGATGGGTCTCAGCATTGCCCTTGGATCCGCAGCTGTGTCCCATCATACTGGGTCTCCATAGGGCATGCCTGACTCATGGGAGCTGCAGGGAGAGGCTCCCTCCGGAGGTGGCTAGCACTCACCCTTCCAGCGTTGCCCACCTTGCAGCCAGGTGCCTTTCTTTCGAGAATGCCTTGCAAACAGCTGAAGGCGATGCCTGGGTGTCAGGTGCAGCACCCCCCAGAGGTCTAAGCACTGTCTCTTGGTTTGGCTGCCGACCTCTTGGTTGCGGCAGGTCCCCAGGGCTCGGCAGGTGCCTTGGTGCTCCCGGTTGCTGTGGCTTTGGTGCCTGGGCATCCCCAGGAGGGAGGAACGGGGCATCAGGCCCCTGACTGGGTTGTCCTTATTGGCTGGGGGAATAAGGTGACACCCAGTTGCACATGGAAATATCTGAAGAATCCGGTGGACTGGGTTGCTGGGGCTGTTGTTCTGCTTGTATGTCATCATTGCCATCTGGTAGCAGAGGGCGATTCCACCACACAGCTCCTCTGGATTTTTCTCCCTTCTTCAGTCATTGGTTTAACAGAGATTTTCTACTAATAACCCAAAGTCTGTGCCTTGAACCTCCCAGGGACCTCCTCTGTCTACGCTACTGCAGTGGGTAGCAGCCCCTTTCTTTCAGAAGGGATTGGCACTCGGGTGAGCAAAAAAATCCCTGGGTATGAAATTGCAGTGAGTCAAAGTGGAATTACGCAATCGTCTTGATAGCATCTAAATCTGCTAGCTAAATATTTCCCTCTTAACCTCTGTTGTCTCTACCTGTTGGTACACCAAAGGGGTGATAGAGGGAGAACCAAAGTGTCTAGACTTGCAGGCTTATTAAATGCAGAACAAGGCACTTAATGAAATCCAGCCCATAGATAAGCCCTTTCAAAGAGACCAGAGGAACAGCATCTGCTTCACCTTAAATGAACGACGAGGCTTTTTGAAATGCTGCATTGAAAACAAAGAGCATGCAGGGTTCACTGTGTTAGCATCCTTGGCGTGGTGCGGATGTATTGCTAGGTGTGTCTGCCCGTTTGTAGGGTGAGAGATGGCTGCAGGGCTGCATGGTGGCCGGGTGATGTTAAGCGAAGCTGAGCTGGATTACCTGTCAAAGCACAGGGCTTCAAAATGAGCGAGCTTTGATAGGGAGCCCTGCACGAGCTGTTTTGTCTGTGCTGCGTGGTTCTCCCGTCAGCCCCTCGCAGCATGCCCTGTGCTGATCCCACCGTGATTTTAGCCCCAGGAATCCTTCAGGGGCAAATTGGAAGGGGATGGTGTAATGCTGTTGCTAGAAGCTGGATTTGCTGTCCCCAGCCTGTCCCTGTGTGAAACTAATGAAGGAGAATTAGCAACATCCTCAGCTTGTCCCAAAGCCTAATGGCCCTGTCTTCGAGTGTGTGCTAATATCTGATCTCAGTCTTTATTTGCTGCAGACAAAGCTGATTTTACAGATTTTCTTAAATCTTACCTGGGGTGGAAGCAGAGATTAACTGATTACTATCCTCTGTCATTTACCTCTTGGAAGACTTTTATTCATGACTGCCCCTCTCCCTCCAGCCCAGTCACCTGGAGGCTGAAGGTATCCCTTCTTCAGCAGCACTTTTGCCGGTGGCTGGGGCAGGTTGAAGAATCTCCCCTCTGAGGTCCTCAGACTCTTGCGCAAAAGTTTTGGAGTGCCGTGCCCTGGACTACAGCGGGAGTTGTGTGTGTTTAAGAGCCTGCTCTTGAGTGATCGGCTGCTTGTGGTGTGGTGTTGCCTGCCTTTGGTCCTGGTGCTTGGTCATCAGGTCAGCTGGGGTCAGTTCTGCCTTGCACTTTTGAGTTCTCCTTGTCCAACGTAATTCTTCCCGTGCTTTTAGATGTAACGTGCCCAAACTATAGGAAGGAGAAACGATCAAGACCCGTATATTTGTCCTGACCTCTCGGGATGAGATTGGAAAAGCACACGCTCCCTTCCAGAGCTCTTTCTTTGCATGGGCACATGCTCTGATTTGAGCGTTGGCAGCTCATGAGGGCTGCCTGGTGTCTAGGAGCTAAATCCATTCTAATGAAAATAAAGCTGACAGAAAAGAGCTGTGCACCTTCCTCTGTTCAACAAAAGATCTTCTGCGCTACAGCTGTGGATCAGGTTATTGCAGAGCCCGAATTCACTTCACTTGTCTCCCAGCCAGGGGGATGGATGCCCCTCGTGCAGGGTGACACATCCCCGTGCTGCGCAGGGCCACTCCAGGATGCAGCCCAAGCGGCAAACCGCATCCTCCAGCTCTTTGGAGCTCGTGGTTGCGGTTTCTCTGGCTGCTAATCTCTCAGCCTTGACATTCAGGTCTGAGAGGAGAGGCAAAACCCGTGCTGCTGCCTCTGTTATGTGCTTGACCTTTCCAGCAGTTGCCACTGCAAAAGGACAGTCGAAGCGGCGGCACGTCCTTTGGATGATGGCTGTGGTGCCCCATGGCTCTTGCAGCATTTGCATCAGCTGTTGCTGGAGCGCTGTGTACCGTTGGAACTGTTGCCAGAATTGCTCTGATCTGACACCAAAGCCATACAGAAATGGATTATCTCCTCTTAATCGGGAGCATGGAACAAGCGGCTGATTATCCATCCCCGAAGGGCTGACCAGAAGTCATTTCGGCTGCTACTGCGTGATGTGACAGCGTCAGATCCTCATGCGTGTGTTGAGTTTGCAGACACTGGGAGGACACCGGAGCTTTGGAGTCCCATATCTTACATATCCTGTCTAAATATTTGCTTACAGTACAGTTACCGATGCTCCTGAGGGCCTCTCCTGTTGCAATTTAAACCGCTAGCCCAATCCCAGTGTAGCAATAAGGTATATGTTTTCAGTGGTAAGGGAAATGCTTTTTTAATAAAATAAAAAATACTTTAGGACTTGTCAGATTCCCCATTGCTTGATGTTTTTAAGGTGAAGATGAGCTGGTTTTTCTGGCATACTTGATCTCAGATACATTTATGGGCTTCATTGTGAAATTCATGGGTGAGATTCTCTGGCCGTGGAAGTGTCTCTCTCTGTGACAGTAGCAGCCATGGGAAAGCCACAAAGCTGTGTGATTCCGATGATATCTCATGCCATGGAAGCAGCTATAGCAGTCAGGGCTTTAAATGTATGTGTGTCCTGTCCCCCTCCTTTTTTTTTTTTTTTTTTTTTAAAAAATCTCCTTTTCCTTGTCTCATCTTCACAAGTTAGTCCCATCCCCTTCCCTCTCCCAGGGATTAATAAACATTAATAGGATTAATGGTGACATTAAGACTGGATAAACGCTCGGTCCCATTTATTAAACTTGATCTTTCACCTCTTTTACCCTTTGAGGCTGAAGTTTTCCAGGCTGAGGTCTGTGCTAGCCAAGTGGCGCTTTGGGGAAATGGCTCAGCTGTTCTGAGAACCTGGAGCTGGGACAGGACATAGCACATAACTCTTCTGCAGCGTTTCCCCTATTCTGTTGCTTCCTAGATAAGATGTTCTTAGGTTTTTTTCTTATTAAAGGCACCCCCTGAATCTCTTGGAAGACGTAACTGTTGTGCCAGGCCTTTTCTTGGGGGAGAAATGATGTTTTGTAGGCTGATTGTGGAGTGCTTGGGGAGGATGGAGCCTCTGGCAAATGGCTGCTGCTTCTCCTGCCCCTGTGTTTCACAAGTGCTTTTCCTGTTGCACTTAAACCAAGTCTCGTCCCTTTCTTCTGTGCCCTCTGGATTTTAGGGGAGAAAGCAAGCTTCTGCAACCCTTGTTGTATGGGAATGCTATGTACAGAGACGACTGGGAGGTGGTCCGTCCCCAGCCAGGCTGGCAGTGGGTTTGGTGTTCCCAGTGCCGGAGCGACAGGAGAGTTTGTACAAAACAGTATGGCCTGAGCCAGCATCTGGGAAGCTGGTAAATGCTGGGAGTCCCAATTCTGACCCTGACTTTTCCATTATCCTTTAAGATAAAACAAATACAGAAGTGTAAAAGACAACCCCTTTGGGACAACGAGCAGAAAGAAACTGAGCCCAAGCAGCAGGAGCTGGCCAGAGGTGTCCACGACAGTGGTGCACCCACCCCTCCCTGCGCGGGGACCGGGCAGAGGGGCTGGAGAGGGACCCCTGGTCGTGGGTTCCCTGTTAGTGTTGGGCAGAGAAGCCACAGCTATAAAGCGCAATCATGCCATGCATCTTGGAAGCATCCCAGGGTGCCCTTGATCTTCTAGCCTGAGCTTTGGGTTACTCCTGGGTGCACAAATACCGATTTACTTCTGATAACTGGTTTGTGGCTGAGTCCGAGTAACTAGTCAAGTGGAGCATTGGCAAATACCTTCCAAACTCCGCTAAAACTGTTGAAAAAACCCACGCTTGTAATCTCATTTCTTAACTTAGATTTCATCATTCAGATAACTCTTGGTTTCCAGCCACTGTCTCCAGGTAGGATTTAAGTGTGGACACATGACTGGGAAGTATTAATAGCTGGGATCAAGAGAGGAGGGATGAGGGGAAGCTTTTCATCTCCGCTGCTCCGAGCAGTGCAGAGGCAAACGGTGAAAGACGAGCCCTGCAGGTGCCCAGCCCACCGCTCCTATAGTTAGAATTTGGCAGACCAGCGGGGCTCTCCGCCTTACCAAAATAACTGGCCTTTGGGGACCTTCATCTCGCCTTAACTCTTACATTGGAAACTACCTGCAAGAGCAGAGACCCAGGGCCTCATCCTGCTCATGTGCCGGGGTCCCCCGTGTCTGTAGCACCCGGGACCATGGGGTTAACCCTGGCTGCTGGCATGTTTGTCTCAGCAGGAGCCAGCTCCGGGTGTTGTGGCACAGCAGGAGGGCTGAGAGTAGAGACCTGGTGGCCCTTTGATGCTTGCTGTGCCACAGCCACGTGATGTTTGTGCTTCTGAATAAATCTGTGCAGTGGAGAGAGCTCTACCATTACAAGCTGTCCTCTGACTGTGTCGTTAACATGTAAATAATACAGTGGTTTTGTCTATCTGCTGCCACTTGCGTCTAGATGAAGGCACAGCCGCCTTCTTCCCTCTCCAGAAAGGGATGGCATCAAACCTCATACCAACCAGGGCAGAAAATGGTGGGAAGATCCCTCACATCTTGCAGAAGCAGCAGTTGCCTTCTGCTGAGAGCCAGTCTTCAGACTTGGTTTTGGACCTGTGTTTGCCCCGGGGTAGGGATAGAGTCATTTAGGAGAAGCAGGAGGGAGCAACCGCCAACACACTTCCTTTAGAAAATCCCACTTGTGGGCTTTTGTTTGTGTTTTCCCACTCGCTGCAACGGTACTGAAACAAATTGTCTTCTGTCTGTGCCATGGAAGCTTGTTTATTCTTTGTTTTCTTTTAACTGGCTCCTCTCCATCTGGAGGTTTTTAAGGAGATACAAAAACCACTGTGGCTTTGTCTTGTTCATTGAGAAGGGTGATGCTCGTCCAACAGTGACGGGGACCAGACCTCTGTTTTGGGAGGCTCAGAAAGATCCTGGGGTGAAATTGTCTCAGAAGGAGGAGATCCCAAAGCGGGGGAGGCTTCTGCCCTGTAGGTGGGTGGGTGTGGGGGGGAAGATGAGATTTTGTAACTGAGCAATGGGCAAAGCCACTTTCTGTACAGGCTTGGAGGGATCAAGCAGTCTTCTGCTGTCCTGGNCCCCCCAAAAGCGAAGATACGAAGATACGGGCAGCACACTTACACTTGGCTACAGAAAACGTGCCCGGTGCTCTCTGGTTACTAATTGCTGTCAACCAGTCAATGAGCTATTGTTTGTCTGTTTAAAATTAACTCTCTCTTCCTCCTTCCTGCACAACAGAGCCACCTAGCCTATACGCGAGCTTGGATTGCTCGTGGAGTCCTGGGAGCTGCTCCCCTGGATGCCTGTTGATTTGGTGGCATTTTGGGGTCTTGTGGTGGGCTTGGGGGTGTGATATTCCGTGGGTGCAGAGCTGGAGCTAATTTGTTAACATTAAATGTGCTGTCACATCTTAGCGTTCAGCAGTTTGCATGCTGGATGAACAAAGAAGAGAGGTGGTCTTAGCTGGAAGAGCTCTTGAGGCAAACATAATGAGATGAGGGGAACTTAGGTAACGGGAACAAGAAAGCCATCCCTGTTGTTCAGCAGCACAGGTCCTCCTCAAGCTCTTTGACAGCAGTCGTAGGAAGGGAGGCTTGGAAAAATACGTATGTGTGAAATACCTTAGTGAGTGTCCCAGAAAGCTCCTCTGAATGGGGGTATGCAGCAGGCAACCTCAAGGACATTGGTTTCAGATGTTGCAGGTGATGTTTGCTCTTTGGGGTGGGAAGTTGATGCGTTGGACCAAATGGACCTGGGTCAGCAGGCTAAAGCAGCTGAGAAATAATAGATGTGTTTGAAAAGCCAGTTGAGCTTGAGGAATGGGTGCAGTGAACGTTAGCCATGGGGGGGGAGTGGAGGGAAGAGCAAGCAAATGGAGGGAAGAGAAGAAGCAGCAAGGGAGGTGTGTCAGGGAAGACTGCTCTCAAGTCGTGGTCATGGGGAGGAAGAATGGAAGAGCTGGGAATAAAGGATCTGCTGCTTGGGGAGGAGGCAATAGGAGAGACCTGCTATAGCTGACCCAGAAGGGGATGCGCGAGCAGTGACGGTCCCTGGAAACGGGGATGAGGAGGCTGCAAAGGCTGGGCTCATCCTGCTGTGCGGGATGTGGCGGAGCAGGATGGACCAAGAAGGGACCAAGGGCAATTCTGCTGTTACTGCTTTCCTCATTCATGGGATGACTGTTATGTGCAGCAGGATGCAATGTGCTGCTGTTTGCTTCTAGAATCACAGATGGCAATCTCCATACGGTTGTTTCCCCACCCCACTTTGTTGCTTCTTATTCCTTTAAGGAGCTCGGTCTCAGTGTGATGATGATGATCTCATGCTGTGTGTCCTTCCCTGCTCTTCTGGGCTCCTGCCGGCCCTGGGGGGTATATGAAGATTAGTTCTTGGGCCCTCCAGAAACAAGAAGTTACAGAAATCCTGGATTTTGGTGGTTGTTCTTTCTCCTCTGAGGCTACAGCCCAATTGTTGTTGTTGTCTTGGAACCTTTCACTAATCAAGCAAAGTTTGGGGAGATGATGTTGTCCCTGCCAGCTCTCCAAGGTTCACATGTCGGGGCTGTTGCTGTGACACTGGCGTGATTTAAGCCTGTACTTCTTCAGACTCTGCGGAAGAGTTCTTCCCATGTGAGTAAGTGCTAACATATGTTTGAAAACAGGACAGCGAAACAGCTTGTGGATTTGCTCTGCCCTTCCTGAGTTCGTATTCAATAAATGTGTTAACACTATGTATTCATCGGTTTCTCAACACTACTGGAAAAAGGTTGTTAAGCTAGGGTTTGTTTTTCCCTGGTGGAAATTACAAATGTGGTATATGCAATAAAGGAAGTGAAGGCATATTAAAAATAATGAGGCACATTTAGAAAAAAAAAAAAAGTATCTCTTTTTCCTTTGGAGTAGGTGGCATGGCTACAGATGGCTGCACCTTCAAGGTGAAAACAGCTGTGAAACATTTGTCTATTTTTTTTATTTTATTTTATTTTTTATTTCCTCCAAATTCCTTTTATCTGTCTGGACTGAATTTTGCTTCACATGGTAGGAGCAGCTGCAGGGAGGAGTTTTCATCCACAGATGCACCTCTGCGAAGGCGCTGGGACGGTGCCGGCACTGGAGCCTTCAGGGCTGCGGCTCGGGCAAGAGCGTTTGTCTGGGAATCCATCTCGCTGTTGTGGACATTTTATGAGTAAACCCTTTTATAAGAAGATATAATTAATCTCTTTGTGGCAGTCTTCTCCTGTACGCACTAGAAAGCGTAATTGTCTACACAGACAAGCAAATTAAAGGTTTCGGTAAGACAGACGGTCCTTAATTAATCATAATCTGGACAACATATTAAGAGTATACCCGAAAAGCTGGGTGGCAAATTATCTGGAACTAATTAATTGTGCCCATAAAAATTCAGCATGTTCCCTCTGTATGCTTGAGCCTGGTGTTTTTTGTTTTTTAAGGTGCGTTGAGTAATTGCATGTCTACCTGGTATCTGTTTGCATAGTTAATTTGGAAACCTTAAACAGAATAAGGCCAGTTGAAAACACAGCTCTAAACGAAGCGAACCTGGTGCATGGGAAATGCAGCATGTCCGGTGGCCTTCGGGAGCAGAAAGGTGCGTGGTCTGCTTTTGGAAGGACACCAGCACACCCGAACATGGCCAACAGATGGGCATCTGGAGAGCATGTTCACTCAACAGCCTTGCTGAGCTCTTGGATAAGACTCTCTGCCTTTTTTGCACTGCAATTAAGGTTTTCTCTGCTTTAAAAGCTGTGGATTCTTGGTGCTGAGCCCTGGGTTGCTCATGGTTTGACTCTGCAGATGCTGGAAGAGAAGCAAGTGGCGTGCTGTGGAGCTGTAGTTCTCTCCAGGAAATTATTCTCTGAAATAAATGCGTTTTTTTCCTGAAGATCAGGAAATTCAAGGCAAAACTTTGCACTCTACGGTGGTCGGCTATGGGTTCAGCCCTGAGGTCTCCCTGCCTGGGGCATGGCTGGAGGGGCAGAGGACACCGGTGCTTTGGTCCTGCCGAGGGGCAGCCGGTGCCAATGGTGGAAGGAGCCAGCTCAAGTCAGGCAGTTTTGCTGCTTCTTCTGTCACCAGCATTTTAGGGAAATGCCAAACCTGCCTGTGGGTGAAGAGGAACGTACCCCTTTGATGCGTTCATCTAATTTCCAGGAGCTGCCTTTGATTTAGGTAGGACTGTGCCCTACAGCAGTGGGCTCTCCTCATCAAAAGCCCTCTTGTATGAAAATCCCACTCTTAATGTATCTGAAAATATTAGCGTGAGGAATAGGAAAATGTTGCATCCCTTCTTATTTCAAAAAAGGATATTTTCAGGTGAGACCTGTGAATCCAAGATCAAAAACAATATTGGGTACAAAAATCCAAGGAAGGGGATGTGTTGTCTGGAGGTGGGATTTGCCCTGTGCCTTGCAGTGGGTGGAGCGATTGTGTTTCTGAAAGTACCTCATACGTCCACAATTTGGAAGAAAGATCATTTTGAATTATTCTAGCAGTGGGAACTGATGCCATGTGGAAGCTCCTTGGGGAGCGCGGTGCTCTCCTGCTTTGGGTTACTGGCAGGGCTGGTCTGCCCTCAAGCTGCAAACAGGTAATACATCTTATTACCTGAAAAAAGGAAATTGCCAAGTAACTATGGTTATGTTTCCCACTGTGCTCTTTTATGGAAGGGTTTGTTCAAAAGCAGAGGNCAGGGACACCTCCCACTAGACCAGGGTGGTCCAAGCCCCGTCCAGCCTGGCCTTGAACACCTCCAGAGATGGGGCCTTCCAGGACTCTTGTTGCAGAAATACCAGATATGTCACATCCAGCCTTTCTTACCGTTTCATGATATCTCTAGGCTTTCCCTGACTGTCGGGCATTGAAATTCTACCCTGAAATTCAAACGTGTTAAAAGAATAAACAGAGCCCAGAGCTGGAGATTGCCTGTCTGCAGATTGCTGCCTTTTCTATCTCTAAAAGTTAATTGCATTGGAAATATCACATTCCTTTAAGCGTCAAAGGCAGTAGTGTCCGCAGAATTTATTTTGCAATCCAGAAAAATTTTAAACTTTGTTCTTGGAGGTTAGGAGAGGTTTGGTGGGGCTCTGGTCCCACGGGGCAGCTCGGCTGCTCTCTGCGGATGGCAGCGCTGGTACCCTCGCCCCTGCTCTCGTCCTTCTGGGCATCGCCCCGAGGGACAAGGTAGCTGACTTCGCATCAGCAGGGCATAGCTGAGATGGGTTGAAGCAGTAAAATGTGGACTTGCTCCTGTATTAGGTTGGACCAGTGCTTGCTGAGCCACGTTAGCCCAGCACCTTGTCTGCGGTCCATCCGCTCCGTGTAGCCCAGATGTTTCTCCATCTTCTGCTCTTAGCCAGGAGAACCAAGGAGACCTTCAAGCCTCGTGCAGGTCCTGCGGGTCAGTTTGTGAAGCCTTTCCCAGCGCTCTGTTTGTCGACAGAGGGGCCAGCCCTTGTTCTGGCAGTTTAAACAAGATAACAGGTAGGGAAAAGAGCGCTTGCCATCCCTCCAGATAGCAGCATCTTGGAGAGCGCTGGCAAAGTACGATTTGTCGGCTGTGAAAAATGTTTGCATTTGACAGCTTTTCACAGGAAGGCTGTCAGAGTGATAATTTAATGAGTACAGATTGCTTGCAACACAGCTGTAAAACGTGCTTTTACAGTGCTGTAAAATAAGCAACCGAGGCCTTTGTGTGTTTGCTTTGTTTGAGATCAAGTCAACTTCTAATACAAATGAAAGGTGGTCATTTATTTTACCCAGCAAACAGTCAAGACATAAGAGAGGAACCTGCCATTTTTCTTCTTGTGGTGGCAAGGTTAATGCTGGGTTATGTTGGTGTTTGCTAATCAGCTTGTTTCTGTGAAGGGGAAAATTAATATCTAATTAGATGTAGGGAGTTGCTAGTCAGGTTAGCATTTTAAGTCATAAAAAGGACTTTTGGGCTTTCTTCTCTTCATTGCAGACGTCTATGCCTGTGGTTTGCACAGAGAAAAGCTTAACATTCCTTTCTGTGCCCAAAGTGGTTTCTCGATGGGGAGACAGAAGGTGAGGATGCAGAGTTACAGGATGCCAACAGCTAGGGTAAAACCTATCTGTACATCTTGTCTAATCCCTCCTGCTCACCAGCCTTCGATGCACACCAAGAGTGCTGTGCATGGCATGGAGGAAGATGGTCCCGCTGCTGGGTCCATCCTTGCTTACTGGCGTGGGGTGGCCCCTTGCCCTTGGTGCCACACTCAGCATCCCTCCTCCCCACCTTCCCGACCTCATCCCCCACCCCAGGAGCCTCCAGGTACCAGCGAGGCCACCCACAGGCCAAGCCACTGGCAGCAGGGCATCGGTGCTGTTCGGGGATGCAGGGGCGTGCTGGTGGGGAGGTGTTGTGGGACATGGGGCAGGAGGGTGAGTGCTGGCTCTGGGCAGCAGGCACAGCCTCCCCTGTCCTCCTCCTCCCCTTCTTATTTGGAACGCAGCACTTGAGAATGGGCATTTGCTGCCTGAGAAGACACCGGCTGGGGCTCGAGCCAGTGACGATGGCTTTGCGCCTGTGTCGTGCCTCCTTCAGCAGTGTTGCGTTGGGGGTCTTAGAAGTGGCTGGTTTTGGTGGGAAGTTTTCATTTCATTTATTTACCTTCTTTTTGGGCAAGGAAAAGCTGCTGGTTGGAAGACTGCAGGTGCACAGGTATTTGCTGCTAATTAGGTTGCCTCCCCTCCCCCTCCCAGGATAATTAATGAACATACCTTGTTCTAGCCCACGTGAAAAATTGCTAGGAGATGAAGTCCTCTAAAGCGTGGATACAGTTTATTCAACTTCCACTTTGGAATGTAACCAATAGAATGAGTTTGGGCAGGAGAATAAATTGGTTATGATTATATGGATGTATTACTTGAGATAACTTTCCTGGCTTAAAACATCACTTTGCGTTCCTTTAGACTGGTGGTTGGAAGTATTTAATAGATTTCCCATCAATAATTTTGAAACCTAATTCTTTTTGAAGAGTTTTTTGATGCGTCTGCCAGCTCTTGTGCCTGGCACAAAAGTATTTAAATGCACAACTTACTTGGTGATACTTAAAGGTCTGAGCAAAGGAAGGAAGTGAGCCTTCAAAATGATTAAGTGAATTAGAAATTAATATACACCAAGCTAATCTCTGTAGTATAAACTCAACAGAAAAAAATCTTCCTGGAGAGGAAATGCCAGTCATGGGAACAAAAGTGGAGGTTCCTGCTGATATTGGACAGAGGACGCGTCGGGTGTTTGAAATCAATCTCTTCTTCCCTGGATCATTTCTCTTGTGCTCCTAAGAGGCTGCATTATATACAGCCATGTCAGGCCCCAAGCCCCATGACTTTGTTCGTCAGGAACTTGAAGAATGTTTCAGTTTTTCCAGAAAATATTTTCTGTGTTAGATTTTGTTTGTACTGGAGCACTTTGAAGACGAGAATCTGAACTTCGGCATACTTGTAATACATTTTAACAAGGTTTAAATTCACACTGGGCCAAAATATTCTCTCCCCCTCTCCCCTTCTAACAGCTTCTGGCTCTGAACATTACTCCTTTAAGGATTTAAAAAAAAAAAAAAAAAAAAAAGCAAAAAAGGCCATGTTTTATTAAAAAATATTTATTGAACATGAGTCACAGAAAGGCAGAGGTTGGAATCCTCAATTGCTGATGGCATGCATAAAATAATACGGTTCCTTGCCCGTGTGGTGCATGGCAGTGGAGAGGCTGCACCCGCGTCCCGGCGTGCCGGCGTCCCTGTGGTGGTTTGTGCCGGTGGCACCTGCCCTTGCTCTCCTTACCTCCTTCCCAAGGCCATGTCTTGTGGAGTTTCGTTCCAAAATGGCCCAAATGCAGTTGACTTAATGGACCCCTCCTCTATTTTTTTATTTTATTGTAGCTCACCTACACCAAATCTCCAAGGCAGAGGCTTTGCAGCAGGGTGTCTTTGCTTACATGCATGCGCCAAGGCATTGGTGGCACTGCCTTGGCAGGGGATGTTCTTTAAATTGACCTAGCAGATACAGCTAACGTGCCAGACATCGTCAGGTCAGCTCAGTAGCGGTGTTGGAGATGTACGCGGCACTGCCAAGATGCCGTGACTGTGCTCTGGCACCGGCCTCTCTCCGGCACCGGCCAGTCTGGTGCTCTGGGAGGGTGAACTGAAACAGGGATTTACTTTTTGACAGCCATGAAACCCGTCCATCCTTTGTCATCTAAAAAATGTCTTTGTCGTCCTTGTTCCAAGTGTTTAGCTGTTAGATCTTGAGCAAATTCTGGCTTAATTGTGGGGGCTTTTTTGTACTGCCACAAACATCTGAAGCCCCATCTGCAATCAGGACCAATTAGGTAATTAGAGACAGGCCCTGCCCTGAGAGCTGACAAACTTGCAAGATGGGAGGAAGAACCCACAGGTAGATTTTGGGGTTTGTTTTTAAAATATATTAAAATTTGTTAATTTTGAGGCTTGTTTATGATCATTTCAGAAAATGAATTGACAAGCACTGAAAAGACCCGTTTGTGCAAAATGTCTGTTTAACAAGAAAAAAAAAAATCTTTGTATTCTTTTTCTTTTTTTTGGCTTTCTGATAGTCTTGTGCCTTGAAATTACTACTTTTAAGACGACTGAATGATAATGTGAGAAATTGGATTTGGGTTTGTTTGGTTTTTTTTTCCCCCCATTTTGCTGACTCGTGTCATGGTATCCAGATTTGCATCAAAAGAGATTTCACTCATGCAAGTCTTCAGGTGTGGAAAGAGGTTGAAGGGGAGGTTGGTTTATGAAGAGTAATCAAGAATTTTGAGATCTATGGCAGTGGTTGTAGCAGTGGCGAACACACCATCCAATGCCTGTGTTTACTGTATCTTCTCTACCTCTTTTCTAGAGTTCTTCAAAGAACTTCTCGAAAATGCTGAGAAGTCACTGAACGACATGTTTGTGCGGACGTACGGCCGTTTGTACATGCAGAACTCGGAGCTGTTCAAGGACCTCTTCGTGGAGCTGAAGCGGTACTACGTGGGTGGCAATGTCAACCTGGAGGAGATGCTCAACGAATTCTGGGCACGCTTGCTGGAGCGCATGTTCCGGCTGGTCAACCCCCAGTACCACTTCACGGATGAATACCTCGAGTGCGTCAGCAAGTACACCGAGCAGCTGAAGCCCTTTGGGGACGTGCCGCGGAAGCTCAAGCTACAAGTGACGCGAGCATTTGTGGCTGCCCGCACCTTTGCGCAGGGCCTCGCCGTTGCAAGGGACGTCGTGAGCAAAGTGTCCGCGGTGAGCTCCATCTTGTGTTTATTCCCGTGTCCCATGGACCCGTGATGGGTAGCGTCTTTCCCTGTTGTCCTCACTAGGTACCTAAAGGTGTTGGTGGTAGTTGAGTGCAGGTGGGACCAAGCTCCATCTATGTAGGCTGTGCCATTGCATGTTAGAGTCATGTTCTGGTGACACCACCATCCAGTGCTGCAGCCAGCAGCAGGGATGTTCCCCGGGTTGATGCTGCCCTCCTGCCTAGGGAACAGCAACAAGCAGGAAATTAAATACCCTCTGCAGTGGAAATAACCATGTTTGCTTGTGTAATGGCCGTATCTTCTTAATATTGCCTTCAAATTACAGCGAGTCATGGATGCTGTGGGCTTCTATTATGGAGCAGCTGATAATTTGCTCCTTGCTCCCAGGCGTGGGGAGAGGCTGTTAGTGTGAGCAAACAGTACTTGTATGATAACAGTAATCTGGAGCCACGTGCACAGGGCAGGAGCCAGTTGTACTTGATGCCACACACGCAGCGTGAGTTAAATCTCAGACTTGGGGGGGGGGTGTGAAACATGTGATGTGTTGGTCACTTAAATGTTTACCTCCCTCTGCTTATAAACCACTTTGGAGTGGTTTAACTGGGGTGACTTTTTTTTTTATGTGAAATTTGTCTTTAATTTAGTCTGAGTTGTGTGGTATAAGGAACTGGTGTATTCGATAATCCCCTTGAAGTGATTCTGTAAGATAACAAATATTAGTGGTATCCTTTTAATAAACTCAGCTCATTTCCTGTGGGCTACAGAAGATTTGGTATAACCATTTAACTGGGCAGAGAGAGGTTTACTTTCTCTTTACCTGGCTACAGAGTAATAAAAGGCCAGGCTGAAAGGGCAGGCAGTAGTTTGAATTACTGTAAGTGCCAGGAGAGAAAGAAAAAATTGAAAAAAAAAAAAAAAAAAGAAACCAGAAAAGAATAGCTATTCAGGTACTCTTAGAAGCAGAATGCAATTTTTGGAGGCAGCACAAGCAGCATCGTTAAGTGAGATAATCATTCAAATTGCTTTGACTTACAGGGATAATATTAAAATACTGTCTGTCTGGAAAGGAAAAAAAAAAATCTGCTTCCACATTAATTTTTCTTGAAGAGAAATGAGAAAAACAGCCGGTGATAAGCCTGTGTGTGTGCGATAGGGCAGAGAATATTAGGAAGGGAAGAGCTGCCATACTAACATGTCCAGGCTCCAGGAGCAAGTTGTAAGCTAGTGGTGGCAGGTTTAGGTCCTTGGGCACTTTGAGTCCTCATTTCATAGTGATGACTCTGGCGTGGGACATGTCTGCGTGCCGCTGGTTAAGCATGGGTGTTGTGGAGCTCCATGGGTGACATGGGGTCCCTCTTAGGAGAGCACAAAATCCTCCAGCCTCAAAGATGCCGTCCTATGGCAGGAAGATGTGTGAGGGAGGGTGGGTGCTGGATGCGGCCAAGTGTTGTCTCCATGTCGGATCACTGGCCAAGCCTGCTGGACCTCGTGGTGGAGGTTTCAAATCGGGTGACTCTTGTTTCTGGCTGTGTAGCGTTGTAGTAGGTATTGTGGTCAGAAAGAAAGGGAAAAGGGCTTTCACTGCTGGAGAACGCAGATGAAGTATTCAGGTGGGGGGTCCGTCCTCTAAGCCCCAGTACAGTTTTCGGGAATGTGCAATCACTTGATAGGCAGTAAATGTGCATGGGTGAGGGATCGTGTTTATGCTCCATCTGCTCAGAATTCATCAAAACGTCATCAAGACTTGACACGGGACCATGAGGGCTACGGTCCCCGCATCTGTTACGAATCAGAGTCGTGAACCCGAGGTGGCATCGTGATTTCTCCTTCCCTTTTGAAGATCCTCAAGTGTAGAGTTGCCTTCAACTCTAGAATTAATTGCTCAAGTGTGGAAGGTTACCCAGACACCCACTCAGCTGCAAAAATAGCTCACGTGCTGTGGACTATCACAGTCACCGCACTTTCCACTTCAGTTTCACAAGTTGCATTGGAAATCCTGCAACGGCTTGACTTTTGGAAGTGGCAGCAAAAGCCCCAGCTGCTGAATACCGAAGCTTTAGTTGCAGCAGTGGCAAGAATAATAATCTTTTGTATAGTGTTTTAATCTCGTTCAGTGGAAATCTAACGTCACGTTTCTGCAAGACACAATGCGAAATTCTATATGCGAGTTTAAAAGCTGATGTTTTTATGCCTGCTGCTTTGCGGTTGTGTTTGTGCGGTTGTTACATTACATATAGATTAGCCCGGCTTTGCTGAGATCTATATAATGACTCTATTGACTTTGCTTCCTTATTATTTTTACTCAGGAGTTGTAGTGGGATGACTGCTTATACCAGGGATTAACTTGAGGGATAAATCTTCTGTTCTTCTTTATGAAAAAAATGTCCAAAGTAATGCAAATTAGTTTTACTTTTAATGCGTTTTGTAACAAGCGAGTTAAAAATGTTTAATTGAAAACCCCCAGGAGGAGAAATACAAACTTCTGCAGGACCCAGCTGCTTTTTACTTTCCCAGGGTGCTATCAAGAGAGCAAAGAGCACTTTACAGTAGAACAACCTTGATGGCTTTTTAATGATCCTATATATTTTTACGTCTTCACTAGGGACATGCATTTAGTATTGTTCTTGCATGAGTTTGGGACTAAAGGGGGGGAAAGAAGAGAGAATATTGAAAAGCTGCAAGTGTGCTTGATTTCTGAGCCAGAATGCTGGGAAATAACTGTAACTCGGCGTTGGATGGCTCAGAAGCCTTGTGCTGCTGCACAAACACACAATGGAGAGAAAGCACAGACTTTTTGCAAACTGTGTCTAAAAACCACAGTTTTGATGCTCAAGTCTTCACCTCTCAAATTCCCTCCTTTGGACCCCAAAAGTACAAAATTCTCCAGGTTGGTCCTGAACAGCAGATCCCAGAAGAAAACCCAGGATGGGGTTTCTGCCCTCTAGAGATGTGTCCTGCGTCTGAGGTGGGCTGCAAGGGGCTGGGGGCCTCCAACGCTTCCCTCTGCGGATGCCGGGTGCTTTCTCTGACCTTCCTGCCCTCGCCTTCAGGAGACGGAAACCTGCCCATCCCCTAATCGCTCGTCAAACACTAAAAAGTTAAATTGCTGCCAGCAGTGACATTTCCTGCCCCAGCCAGGGGTGGAAAAAAGGAGCAAATACAAGCCAGAGCCTGAATTGACCGAAAAAGGCTGAGAACCTACAACTAGGCAGTTCTCAAGCTGCAGAGATGTTCCCTTAATTAGTTACATGCAATTAAACCCACCGCCCAGTTGAGGGTCATGACACCTCTGAGGGCAAAGTGCCCAGAGGCTTGTTGGACGCAGGTCAACTCCAGGTATGGGATAGAAGTCCTCACGGTGGGGGCAGAAGGAGGTGGTGAAGTCAAGGAGTGAGCCCCTTGACCATGTTTTGTAGGGTCAGGGGGAGCTCACTTGACCCAAGGGCTGGGAGGGGAGGTCTGGCTGGAGGTCAGCAGCGGAGGGGCGTGAAGGATGAAGAGTACAACCACGCGACACTGAATCCCTGCATTCACGTCGCCATCTCTCTGCAGAGCTGCAGGTGCGGACGTGCGGATGGGACCTCCTGGAGTTGCAGCAGTGGTGAGAGTTTTCTGCAGCCCCCCCCAGGAGATTTATGCTGATGAACTGTTGTTTTGGGGTGCTTATACCCCTTTTCCCTCTTGTCCTTGTGTCCAATCAGTTGAGGAACTGCTGGGAGCTCTGGAAGCTCCTAAATCACCTCCCCAACAAGCATTTGCATTCTGAAAGCCACGCGAGGTGCAGTTGCTGCCAAAGCATCTGGGCTTCTGGAAAGGGGCTTCCAACCCGTCCTTGGGAACCTTGGGAAAGGCAGCAGCTTCAGACTTGTATGCAAAAAACAGTGTTTAATTTGGAAGCATAGGTATGAGCTGTGTGAAATAATGCACAGCTTCATATGAAGAATACACCTACCTCCTCATCTGCTGTCCTCAAGAGACATGAAGAGCCGAAAGGAAGGTGCTGGAGATGTTCACAGTGGGGGGAGGAGGCTCAGCTTCCTTGATGTTAGTGTTTCTTCCCTAATGAAGTGTGATGACAGCAGCCAAGGAGGAAATTTTCTTCAAAGCATTGATGGAAGAGAATTGCAGAGGGGACAGGTGATTGCCTTATCACAGCCACCCCGAAGCTGGAGTGAGAGCCTGGTGGCTTTTTAACTCATTTTGCTTTGAGCTGCCTCAGCTCTACTGAGGCATCCATGGAGCATGAGTTGAAGCTCTGAAACTGCATAAACCGACGTACTGCTGGCCCGCGTGAGCTCCCTTCCCTCCAGCTGCATCCCCTGAACCGTGGCTCCTGTCCTTTTCAGCGTGGATGCTGAATGTGGGCCGGACGTCAGCTTAGGAGAAGCGGTGATGAAAATAATAAAACAATGAATGAATAAGGTTAAGGCTTGTATCATCAAAAATATTAGGGCACTGAGCTCCCATTTCAGTAAAGGTCATGCCCCTCATAATTACCATATGAGAGAGCAAAGGTCCAGTTGCCCTTTTGTGCAGTCTTTGCCCT
Organism: Burhinus bistriatus; assembly: GCA_013397275.1. Lineage (NCBI taxonomy): Eukaryota > Metazoa > Chordata > Aves > Charadriiformes > Burhinidae > Burhinus > Burhinus bistriatus. The sequence continues at coordinate 129,514 of VYXH01006290.1, read as the reverse complement.
TGGTGTGACTTGGTTTGGATGTGACCCTAGTCCTTCTTCAGGGGGAAGTTCGTGTTCCTTATAGCGGTCTTTCAGTACTTACAGGTGGCCTACAGAAAAGGTGGGGAGGGACTCAATCAGGGACTGTAGCAATAAGACAAGAGGTAACTGTTTTAAACTGGAAGAGAGGGGATTTAGATTAGATCTCAGGAAGAAATTCTTGACTGTGAGGGTGGTGAGACACTGGCCCAGGTTGCCCAGAGAAGCTGTGGCTGCCCCATCCCTGGAGGTGTTCAAGGCCAGGCTGGACGGGGCTTTGAGCAACCAGGTCTGGTAGGAGGTGTCCCTGCCCATGGCAGGGGGGTTGGGACTAGATGATCTTTAAGGTCCCTTCCAACTCTACCCATTCTATGTTTCCTGTATCCAACGAAGCTGGGCAGCATTTGGGCAAGAGCAAACCCTCCCAGGGAAGCGACAGAAATGAAATGCGTGCATTGAGAGGTGACGGGGCAGATGCTGCTGCTTCATGGGCAACTGAGAACAGGCCAGAAAAGCTCAGGAACCCTTTTAGTGCTGCAGAGGGACCTCCAAAGGAGCAGTGCTGTCCAGGCAGTGAGTTGCGAGCCATGGGGCCAGACCGAGGGGCCGCCGTGCACAAGGACGTTGCCTTCCACGTGCCAAGGGCAAACATCAATGCAGAAAACAATACCAAGCACTTCTCCACATCAAAGACGACCCTGAGAAGACCTGCCAAGAATGTGGCTGCATCTGCCTCCGCTCCAGCCATCTGAGGGTCTGCGTTAGGCATAGCCTTCAAAGCATGCTCGGGCGGCAGTCGTCGCGGATTTAACGTGCTGGGAGCGCGCGTGGATGCGGCTGCGGGTTTGGAGCCAATGGCATCGTGCAGGGGACTTTCAGTCCACTGGTTGTGGGTTGGTTTTTTTTTTTTTCTCTTTCTTTTTCTTTCATTGCCTCTCCCCACACTGTGGTTCTGCTGCTAATTTTGAAAACAATGCAAGGGATAACTTAAGGAAGCTTTTGGGTGTAGCTGCCAAGATAAATGTTCTGGCTGTTTTGCTCATTAAAGCAAACAGAATGCTCCTAATTATCTGCTGTGTCTCTGGGTCGGGGAGGGGCAGGTGCTTGGGATAACAAGCTGTGTTCAAAAGGCCCTTTGGTCCTGAAGACACCAAGAGCAGATGCTGACCCTGGCGTTGTTCCGTAAGTGTTTGGTGGAAAAGGTGTCTGCCTGGCACCCTGAGGTCCCCTCTGCCCCACATGGGTGCCGGTGGGGAGACAAGCCCACGGCGCTCCCTTTTGGCACATTAATGTTAAGACTGAGGAGATGGCGTGGCCGGCGGTGTGATTCTCAGGAGCTCTGCCATTCCTCTCTGGCAGTGTCATGTCTAGCGGGGGGGTGGAAAGCATGCTATGAGTAGGAAATTGAGCATAAACGCACTCTTGAACTTTTCCTCGTAGAAGATAAGGCTGCGACAGACATCGCCACGGATAGGGAATACCAACGAGGCACAGAGCCATGCCATTCCCAAGTATTCCTCCTAAATGTGCTCCCTTGTGCAAGACCTCAGAGGCCCAAATCGGTGGTTGAACCAGATGCTTTCTAAATTATTCATGTGCTAGTGCTGGGCCAGCAGAATTGGTTAAATGCGTAGTTAATTCCAAAACACTTTCATTGGAATATTTGGGGTGGGGAAGCAAACCAAAAGCCGCCCGAGTGATCTTCTGCTTCGCAGTGAGCAGAACGTCTGGAGCGACATGTGCCAAGATGATGCTCTTGCACAACGCTGAGGGAGGAAAAAATGATGCAAGTAAGGTTGTGCTGGTCCCAAAAATGGATGGCACTTCACTTGTCTGAATTGGCTGCTCACCTGGAGCATCCCACAGTCCTTCAGTTAGCTTTGGAGTTAGTTTTTGAAGTCATGAAGTCATCTGTCCATGTCACTGAGAAGTTACTCCTTCAGTCTTCCTTATCCAGTATTGCCCTAATTCAGGTTTGGGTTTGGTTTTTTTTTTCCCCCAAAGAAAACACAGAATAAATCAAAAGTAATTTCACTGCATTTATTTTCAAATTGGTGGGTTTTTATGTTTTCTGGTGGCTGTGCTGCTGGCATGGCAACGCTGTTGTTGTGCAAGCTTGGAAAATAAGAAAGCCTGAGTTATCAGTGTTATTATAAATAGTTATTGAAGATGACAGGATTTAAAGTGTTGTTATTAACATTCTTAATGTTAACTTGAGGGTAGAGTGAGAGACTAAAATGTGGCTCTGGCTGTCTGGCAGCTGGTGGGAGCTCCCTGCAGGACCGTCCGTGGTTGGAGCTCTGTCATCCATCCTCAGCTATTCCTTGCCTTGAGAAGGAGAGAAGAAAGAAACCAGTTGCTTCTCTGAACTTTATCTGCTTGCACGGATTGCTGTTTCTGGAGTTTTGGTGGCTTTGTGGTGGGCTGTTAACAAGGCATTTTGCTTGGTAGGTGGGTGCTTTAATGGCGAAGTTTCTACCAGATGTTTGCACCCAGATGCAACTGCCAACGAGTTGGGAAAGGCTAAGGATATAGGGCAAACTGTTTCCCTTATGTGAAACTCTGAAATGGGATGGATATGACAAGGTACCAACAAAAAACAGATTTTTTTTTTTTGATATTTTTTTTTTTCCTCCTAACAAGACCATGTTGTTTTGCAAGAACATGATCATACCTTCACCAGTCAGTGTAAGTTGGGGATGTATCTCAACGAATATGATATGAAACATTTGAATTAAGCCCAGAATTGTTGGCTTTTCACTTAATTTTTGTGGATTGTGTGCAAATCTGGATTTTTAAGGAGCAAGTTCTATACAAATGTGAAGATTGGTGCCAAAACACATCTGTTAGCAGCTTTTAATCTTCAGGTTTGACAAAGTGTATAGACATGGACAAATTGTAATTTACATGATGAAACCACAGGGTGATGGATTGCTGCAGCAGTGTGGAACGTCACGGAAAGGAAATAAATTTCACAAGATAAAAGGAAGGGGTTGGAGTGCATTTACTTCTGTTATAAGTTTTTACAGGGTATGTGCACTACAGTATACTACTAGCTGGGCTTAAATCTGCTAGAGTAAATCCTCTTCAGCAAATAAAGCTTTCTTTGGGACTCTGCTTTATTAGAAAGGAGATTATTTGGTTTTGAGGGTCATTCTAGAGTAGAGTTTGAATGAACTTGAGTTGCTTTCCAAGATAAACACAACCCCAGAACAAAGCATATCTGGGTTTACGGTTACATACAATGGTGTTTTAAGAGCTTGCACCTGGCGTGGCAGAGCGAACGTTAAAAGCTTGTGAAGAATGCCAGTGCGACATATGGCACAGCCCACGGGCAGATCCAGAATTGGTCTGGACCGGCCATGGGCCCCTTGCCAGGGGTTGAGGTTCTTGCTGCAGTGGTACGCAGCAGTTAAGCATTTATCGCTGTTGTAACGAGGTGTAATTGCTCATAATCTTCCCCAAAACTCTCTGTTGGAGCTGATCTCTGCTTGTGCCTTCCTGTTGCTTTCTGACACCACAGAATGCCAGATCTGATGAATTTCCCCTTTGTCTTGACCTGCAACTACATTGAGAACTACCAGCTTCCCTGTGGGTTACATCCATCACTAGTTAGGGCTCAGTCTGGTGGTCATTGCAGCCTGGGGTTTGTCTTTTCATTGCCCCGTTTGCTCAGCTCTGTGTAGGGCTCAGAGCTGCAAACCTACATAGGGAAGGAAGCAAAAACCCTGTTTGCTTTTAAAATCATTCCAGGTCTTTGTTCAAAGGACCTAATCCAAGTGACCGTCCCATGTCGTCTGCCATGGAACGCAGGAAAGCAGCTTCAGTTTCCCCTGCATCTGCTGGGATTCATAAAGATCAACCACTCCTATGAAATATCAAAGTGGGGCGGATGCTGCAGGATTGCAGCCGGGAACCTAAGATGGGAAGGTGCCTGCTGGGTCACTGTTGTGTGGGTGATTTTTTTGCAGCATGCTGCCGTGCATGCCCTTTCATAAAGCTGCAACTTTCCACAATAGGGTTGGGGAAGACTCCTGCTCCTCATCCCGCTTCAGACTGCTCTAGCACCTGGCTGGTGCTATCAACCTTTTCCTAATTTTCTTCCTGAGGAGGATGCAGAGCGCTTCTTTGAGGACCAGCAGTGCTGGGACAGCCAGAATCTGCTGATAAACCTCAGGACTAGGCATGCAGGTCCTGGCACCTACCACCACATGTCATGGGAGGAGATTTTTATCAGAGAAACTCCTAAAATGGGGCATCCTTCAGAGCTCTATCTCTGGGTGTGAGATGTTGTCCAGTTCCCTTTTCTATCCCCCCGCAACTCTTTCGTTATGCAAGGACTGCACCATCTGGATGGCAGATGATACCTTTACATTTGTCTGTTTTCAGTTTTCCTACTATAAATCATCCGATTTAGCTGGTTTCTGTTGCTTGAGCTCTTCCCAGTGTTTGAACTAACTCAGCTTTAAAGCCAGGCTGCCCTGATAGGGAGCTTTCTGCTGGGGCTCCCGCGCCTGCTGTGTCTTCCAAANCAAACAGTTTTCTACCTCGAGTCTTCTTTTGCTCAGCCAAACAGGCTCCTCACAGACAAAAGAGGGCTAAGGTGACATCTGAGTGAACGTTGGCTGGCCAGCCAAAATCCAACACTGAGCCCCAGCAGCTGCAGAAAATTGTCCTTCTGTCTTTCTAACCAGTTTTCTTGCCTACTGAAGAGAAACCGTGGTCTTTCTGGAGTCGTCAGAAATGCAACAGATTTTTATCTGTCATCTCTTTTAATAAGAAAAGAGGGTTTAAAAATCTGCTGGTGTTATTAGCAAAGCCAGCCTGATTATATAGTGAGGTTTTTTGTTTCCTAATTTCTTTTTGTTAAAATCTGTTCCTTCCTAGGTTTGTGTGCTGCCAACTAGTTTTTTGCACCAGAAGATCATGTTCAGTTTCTCCATAGCCCTTGTGCTAAGATGGGCTTCGTAATAGTGAGGTCCTCAGTGTTTGTGTGATATCCTCGCGTACGTTCATCTCCATTTGGTTCTGTCATCTCTGCCACGAAGTCAGTTTCCAGGCCTCCAGTAGATGACATGTGGAGGCCATCCACATCTCCAGCCTTTGTATTGAATGACTTCTCTCTTCCTTGGGGCTGCACGTGTCTCACCTCCTTCAGCACAGCCTTGGATCATAACCTATTTAGAGCGCTCTCCATAAATGCCTTACAAGAAATCTCAAGTGTGTTGCTTAAAACACTAGAGACCGCTTCTATTTTGTCAGCGTATCTCTGATCACATCTTAATTTTCCATTTTCCTGTGTGGCTAATTAACACTTAAACTTGCTCTTGAGGGAGCTTCTCTGTTTAGTGCTTCAGATGGACCCACCACGTGGTCGGCACTAGTGCGTGGTGCTGGAGCTAATGCTCCTCAGACCGGCTGGGTGGTAATGGTTTCAATGAACGTTTTGAAGCCAGGCCAGAGAGTGAATCAAACATGAATGACCATGAGTCACTTTGGAAAATAGCCCTGTCAAGTGCTCGGGGGGTGACGTGCCTGCTGCAGATAGCTCCGCTTGCACGCCCAGAGGTTGCACGTTGGCTTCAAGTGTCCTCCTGGCTTGTCCTCAGCCGTGTGGCTGTAGCTGCCACTTCCTTCGGGTGTGGGGAATGGTGTTATTTAGTGTGATGAGTGCTGAGTATAAATGAACCTGGATATCTGTCATGGGAATGCTGTGTTGCAGGAGTTGAATGTAAGATAAAGGAGCCGGTGTCTCTGCTGGAGAGCCCTGCTGGGTGATTGCCCGGGAGGAGCCGAGCCACAGCGCTGCGGAGGAGGAGGGTGTGCTCCTGGCGTGTTTGGAGTGGGGATAGCGGCAGGCATCCCACCTCGGCCGCTTTTTCCCCAAGAAATCCTGGCATCAGTGTCGTCTTCAGCAGGGCTTGAAGAGCGCAGCCTTGCGTTACACCTTTTGGCTTGCTGGCTTTTTGACTGCCTTCCCTGGTCTCGAGCGCTGCGTGTCCCTCAGGGCGCCTGTCCCTAGAGCCCAGGGACTGGTCCCACAATACACAAGGTGTGCTGTGGCCCAGAGGATGTTTTG
>VYXH01006290.1:85496-97856 GCA_013397275.1 Burhinus bistriatus | reverse complement strand
CCCCCCCTTTAAGTTAGGCGAGCATACTAATTGTCTTAGGAACCAAAAACTCTGCCATCATAAAGCATATAAATTTGCTGCCCCTGCCTCATTTGACTAACCTAAAATACAATTCACTCCTTGGTATTCCTGCAGACCTGGGTAACGTGACATGTTGAGAGAACCAGAACATCTGTATCGGGGACTGTGAGGTGGACAGGAAATGTGCATTTTTACTGCACACTCAGGAAAGAAATCTCATTAGATTCATGTGATCTCAACCCAATTATATTCCCTGTGCAAAAACCAGGCCTCCAGCAGCGCAGCCTGGGTCTTTAAGGCAATGAAAAGAAGGCATCATCATCTGTAGTGTCCTCCTTAATGGGATGAATTAGGAAGCGTATGTATGGACATGATTCTAGAGCCTACTGTGAGCATAAGTGGTTGTAGAAGGAGGGTAAAAGAGTGTGTCAAAGTCTTCAGCTTTATTAAAGGAGGTAGTTACGTGTACGCACGAACTTGGAGTGCCAGTGTCGGTGTATTATGATCGCACCAGTCTCTCCAAGTGGTGTTCATCTGCTAGGTAAATAACAGTGAGATACTCGTATTTACAACTTAAATTGTGTGAGCGTTCAGCTGGCCCTTGCTCTGCCAGGCCTGACTCCTTTCATTGCACGTTACTCATCAAGGCAGTCAGCGTCTTGAGAAAGTCTCTCAATGAGACTTGCCTCGGAGGCTCCAGGACCCACATGGTGACTTCATTTGGAAGAGCAGATTAGAAACTCTCCCCAAAGGTCGGAGACGAAGCTTAACTCCATTCCCCGTGAGGTCTTTCCTGGCCGTGCAGTGATACATCCTCCCACCTGCCTCACTGCCTGTGGCTCTTGGCCCATCCCTGCCTCCTACGCTCAGAGCGTGGACTTCGCTACAGGACTTGCTGGAGCCACAAAGCGCTGATCATCACCGCAGCCTTTCCAACTCAAACATCGGCTGGAGGTTGACTACCGAAACGGTAATATACATCGTGATGGTAACTTCTGCGCCACTGTGTTAGTGCCGTGTCTGTTTTCCGCTGCGCTGAGCAGTTTGCAACGCTGACGTGTCTCCGAGCAATCCAGTGTGCGATACTCCTGGGCTGTGTGCTTTGGGGTTTGGTTTTTTTTTTCAGTCCTAGAAGCAATTCCTTTGGCTCTATGGGACGTGCCATTAGTGAAATCTAAAGTAATTGCTGCGCTACCTGTGATGACAAACCAGGGATGACTCCAGTTGCTCAAGCTGAGCCCTTTTCCTCCCTGGTTATAAACTACCTTAGGTTGGTGCTCGGTCCACATATGGATAACGTAGGGTACATTCGCAGGCACAGGCAGTCATTAGAAGTTAAAAGAAATTCAAGTAGAGACTTAGAAACTTCTAGGATCCCAAATTATGCCTCCTTGCACCACTGTTCAGGAATAGTAGGCTTATTTATACTGATTTTTGGTCATGTGTTACATTTGTGCTGTTCTGAAAGGGTGTAAAACTGTGTCGTTCTCAGATTATAAAAAAGCTCCATCATCTTTGTTATGGAGGTGATTTTGTGTTGAGGGATGTTGTCCATTTTCTGCTAAACNTCCCTCCCACCCCTTATATGTAGGGTTTCTGAATGGAGGAGCTAGAGCAGGTCTGTGCTCTTCTGGCACTAAAATAAATCAGGGCAAAAAGTAGCCTGATCGCAAACTATCTAAAGGCGATCTCCAAAAATCAGGTAATAATTCTTAAATTATCCCAGTGACCGGCAAACCTGGGAGTCCAGCTTGCAAACCAGTAGTCAGAGGCTGCTGATGGTGTATGCCTGGAGAAGGTACACTGCGGTTTTCACGTGTATCAGCATGATTAACTCTGCTGGAAGTGCAAAGCCAGCTCCGTCTAAAGCTGGGGGCTGATGTTAGTGCTTTCATAACAGAATTAATACTTAAAAGTATGTTTCAGAATGTGCTCGAGACATGATCTGTCTTTCATTGCGTGAGCTCTATCTTAAAATTACAGCTAAACCTCTGCAGTTTAGTATCTAGGTGAAGGTTTGATTATCTAGGAAGAAAGAAAGAAAAAACCTTAAGCATACGGTACTGAACAGCGGGTTTTATCTCAATGGATTTTGTTCGTAACCTCCTTGTGGAACTTAACAGAAAATTAGATCTCTGCCACTGAATTCTGCAAGGCATTAGAAAACACTATGGAGAAGATCTTACCTTCCATCACATTCCACTCCAGTGACTTTTAAAGAATGCAGCTGTTTCACCATTTTTGAATTCTTTCAGACTTTTCCGTAGGGGATATTTCTAGTTTTGTAAACATTCTCCCATCAACTTAGTGAGGAGGGGGAAAAAAAAAAAAATGAAAGAAAGACATTTTGTCTTGGGGAAAATCTCGTGTGCTCAGCTGGAGCCCTTTCCTGCAAAGCCGCTCTCCCAAAGCCCAGGGAGCTGCTGGAGTTCCCATGGCCGCTCCTTTGCTCTGGGGGCTCGGGGATGCTCCCCCCAGGCACAGAAAACGCCGTTTTGTTGTGCCACATGTGCAGGAGTAATGCTGCAGGTGGATTCCCAGGGCTAAACTCCCCAAGGACATCAGGCAGCAAACCTCCCCCATAGCCCAAAATCACCACATTTAAAAAAAATTAAAAAAAAAAAAAAAAAATTGCAAGGAATGTATTTAGCATTTGTTTTGGCTGGTGGTGACTTTCCAACAGAGAAAGCCCCCTCTGGCTAAATTTCGATGGCCCCGCTGTGGGCGATGAATAAATGTCCCTCTTCCCTTATGTGACCACCTGCACCTATCCTGGCAAGCAGGCTTTCCTTTGAAAAGCTGGCCTTTTTAGCTCAAGTTTTGCCATATTTGGTCCTAGCCCAAAAGATTATTATTTAAAGATCTCATCTGAATCCAGCCAAGTGACTTGGGTGAGGGAGAAAGACTAACACATGGAAAGGTTTGCAGCTGGGGCCATCAAGGAGCCCACCGAGCTCGGGCACCTGTCGCCAGCCAGATTGGGAGCGTTACTGGGATGTTTTGCTTTTCCTCTACCTCTACCCCAGGTGACTTGGTTTTTGGCTCCACCAGAGGATCGTGACACACAGTGTGACTCTGGCAGTTCATGGTGTTCAGCTGGAGAGGGATGGAAATGAGCTCCAGTGGCAAACGTGTGAGGAGCAGGGTATTTCCTTGTGCCTTTCTAAAATAGTTGTGCATGATGCTGACTATGAAGTTAAAATGAAAGATGTCTTGTGGTATTTTTTTTTTTTCTTCTTTAAATACATCTATACATATGGAGGGGGAAGGAATGAGAGAGAAGGGGGAGCTTTTGGCTGGTGGCTTTCGGCAAACAGAAGATCCACCCAGCAGTATTGCTTGCAGGTCAAGGAAGTTAAATGGAAGTAAAACAAAATTATTAAAACAAAAACTGATGTGAAGGAGAATCATGTTTCCTGGAGGGTTTTGCTTCTCTTGGGTGTGGTGGTCTCTCTTGGCCGGGTGTTGGGCTGAGCTCACCGCCGGGCGGTCACCGCGCAGCCCGCCGTGACCACATACCCCAATTTATTCTCAGCACGTGGGGTGGGGCGCTTTATTTAGCTGGATAACTTAGAGCCCCGGAGGACTCCAGGCTGCTGTTTATCTTTCTGCAGTGTCAGCGTTACTACAGTATTCCTTTCTTTTATCTGGGATCTTATTATTTAATAAGTGCTAGCCAGAAATATATGCTTTCTGGCTTGTCTTCTCGCAAATACCGCAGAGACTTGGACTCACGGGCAAGATAACAGGCAACCAAAAGCTTGGGAGAAAGGTGAGCCCTCGCCTGCAATACCCTGGTGTGAGCATGGCTGGGCTTTAACCTTCTGGGCTGGGGAGGAGACTCTTGCATGGGGATGTTGGAAACGACAGCTCCTTGAGGAGAAGCTGTAGTCACGTATTGTCTTCTTGGTGTTTCTCATGCCGGCCCAGCTTTGCTCTGGTTTTATTTCAGTCTCGTGGCAGGACTGCTCAGAGCTCAGGCCTGAAAAGATGGGTGTTAAATACGATGCTGGACCAGCACTGGATGCAAACACCGGTCTGGAGCCATGCAGGTGTCTCCTGCCTCCCAAACCACGCACTTCCCAATGAGAGCCAAGCCCCAACATGGTGCTTGGCTGCTGGTGCTCTTCACTGCAGTGGGGGCATTGCGGGCTCCGCACAGCCATGCTTTACTTGATATATGTACGGCAGCTCCGCATGCACGTGGGATGCAGAGACCAGCCATAACTCCATGAAGATACAGCGTGTGGCCTCCTCATGTGTCCGAGGAAGGGCCTTTGGGTTTTTACTGGGTTTCATAAGAAAATAGTGCTTAGGTAAAACAAGGAAAAGCTTTTGACCTGATTGCCTGATTCCAGCCCTGTTTGACCCCTGGGATGGTAACCCAAAGAGATCAAGCTTTCCTAAGTTTCATAAAAACAAGGAGCAGAGTGGTAGAGAAAGGACTCTAGTTGGTCCCTCTGGGGAGAAGGTCACAGCGTGAGTCTCCACCTTGGTTTGTTGCCTTCAGAAAACACACAGGCAAAAGCTGCAGAAAACTAGGTTTCCTAAGTTTAACTGTTCACAAGTCTGCTTATTTTTCTTGTACGTGTGCCTGTGAACAAGACCTAAATCTATCTTCCTCTCTTTCCATTTCACACTTTTTCACCCCATCTTGAAAATGAAGTGCGTTGCAGGCAAGACCCTTGCCTCCCAAAAGGACTGACCTGAGAGTAAGAGAACGGCAGCAGGAGAATCCGGGGATAGTTAAAGAAAACCTTAGGTCAAGCCTAAATATCAGCATAGATGTGCTGTATGTCCCCAGACCAGGGAGCAGGAGTGATGTTGAGGCATATTTGGGACTCAGTTGTCTCTGAGCTATTTAGCACCTTGTGAGATGGCACAGAAAGACTGTTAACAATGAATCTGCTGCCATTCGGAGCAGTCTTGAGTCATTGTGGTTTAAAAAATAAATTATCATATAAATAGCTGCTTAAGAGTCTCAGCCTGAAGACCACAAAATCTCACCAGCGTGTAGCTTTTTTGGCTTATGTAGCACCATGTCTACTTGCGGAACATTTTGGCCACATGTCGGAAAACCGCTTCCTATTTAAAAAAAAAAAAAAGAAATCATAGGAGAAGAATAAAGTCTATTGTCAATGACAACAGCTGGTGGTTTCCTAGTGCCTCTCATTCCAAGAGGCTGAGGATAACCTAACTGGAGTTTGCATCCTGTCTTCACTGAACCCACCCTGAGATGCTGCTACCTTGGAGGACCAGTACCCCCTGCGCCGGCTACTTAGAGACCTGCGGCAGAGTGATGAGCAGGAGGGCCTGCAGGTTTGGCTTAACACATGATGGGCTTTCTGGGTAGTTTTCATGAAGGACTGGCAGGTTTTGAAAAGGCAGAGGAGAGCATGGTGGTGAACAAGCAAATGGTTGTGCTCCTGCAGTTGAAAAAGACCACTGGGATTTTCTTTCGCAAGCCACCTCCTCGTGAATGGCATCCTGTTCTGCTGTCCTGGAGCGCAGCTGAATACGACCCGTTTGAATCTGGTAACTTTATAACATGAAAAAGTGCCAAGGCCTTTGTTATAGACATCTCTCCCTCTCCCAGTGCTATGGACGGTTAATAACAACATTTTCATGGGCTTTAACGGGAGCAGGATCAGACACCAAGATCAAAAATCCTCCCAAGAAAATTGTTCTGAGTGAACTCCAGCCAGTCAGCTTGAATATAATCCATCCTTAGGTTTTCCCACTATGCTGTTTCTGGCCAATAAACTGCTTATTTGTTTTATTTCTATTTGGTTTTGTTTGCTTTATTTGCTTATTTGTGACTTCCCTTTAGGAGGAAAAAAAAAAAAAAAAAGGCTGGGAGGTACAGCAAGCAGTGCCACCGGTGGCTGTGGGACAGTGCACATGGTAATGACCCTTTCAACAGGTTTTTTCTCAGACGTTCAGCGAAGGTTCGCAGTCCCAGCACAAAATGTGTGAATGATGTCTGTATCACAAAGGCATTTTTCCAGCGTGGCTGAGCTGTGATATGAAACAAGCTGATGTTCTCACGAGAGGGGAGTAAATCCTTGGAAGTGTTATTTTTCTAATGTTTTATTTGAAAAGTCCTAGCGCGACCTTTTCTTGATGTTGCTCTTTCTTTCTCTTTTTTCTTTGTAAAAACCCTGCAGGATTGTGATTAGCAAGATAATGAATACCATCTGCTTTTAATCAATTCCTTCCTTTTCTCCCAAACCATCCTAACTTCTAATATTAATGGAAACAGATTTGAATACTGGAAGGGGCCGCTCTGGAGAGCGCTTGGGTATTTACTAGGTGAAAAGTGAAATTGCGCAGGTTTATTTCACAGGGTAGGGCATTTGACAGGTGCAATTTTTCTTCTAGATGTGTTGCATGCCTGTTTTATAAACCAAAATGCATACTGACACATGAGATTATAATTCTGCATTGGAGGGAAATTTTAAGAAGATGAGGTGACCTCTTATGTGAACCGCTGCTGCTGCATGAGTCCTTCCAAAGGGAGAGCTTGTATTTACTGCCGCCGTGACACACCTGGGGGTAAATGCAATTTACAGGTAAAGCAAGGAAGCGAAGGATGCTTCCTGGGAGGAAAGGGATGCCCATGATAGCTTGAGTGTAACCCTTCTGTTGGTTTTGCAAAATATACGAATGGCTCTTACTAATAGAGCTTTCCTCAGTCCCTATGCATCCAGATTGCAATTGTATCAGTTTATCCTGGAAGCTGAGGAATTTTGAATTCATCTGCTGTCAAGCCTTGCTTCAGATCAAACCAGTTAGTTTGGTTTTTTTTCCCCTGGACAGGAATCAGTTTGATTTGTGCTTTTCTCTTAGGTTGGAATCAGTCATCCTGCTCTGATTTGAATGACCGTTTTACCCCTCTAAAGGTTTGCATTAACAGGCATTCCTGGGATTTTTTCTTGATTGGGTTCAAGGCATTGTGTGTTCCCATCTGTCCTGGCTGATTACAAACCAGCTCTGCCAGCTAATGTTGGCTGGGAAACCTTTTCTTTCATGCATCAGTCCAAACTGGGCCCTGCGAAGAGAAATGGCTGTTTCTGCCACAAACATTTCCAAACCCGTTGTGATTGGGATGAGGAGGTCCCAGCTGGAAGTGCTGATGTTGTTCTGTGCCTGCTCATGGGATGGATGCACAGCACAACCATGCAGTGAGTGCCGGTGGTCGGAGTGCCACGGGTGCTCTGTCCCAGAGAGCCTAAGCTCGAAAAAGACAAGACAAGAGGAGCTGAGAAAGAGCTGATCCCAAAGGCTCAGGATGTGTGGTGTAACCAGAAGCGATGCTGAGTGAAGACTCTGGGTTATCTCCAAAGACCTGCATGGGCCAGCATAGGTACTGGGCTGCTTGGGTTATCTGCTCAGACCAAATCTAAGGGTTTTATTTGCCCATACTGTTCCTACAGGGAAGTTGTGTTGTATCACCGTGATGTGAACAGCCTCTGTGGATATTTTCCACCCCTTTTTGAAAATGTTGTTCACCTTTTCACTGAAGTCCTGGGTATTCATTCTGCTTCATGCAATACTTAGATTTTTGGGTTGGGGATGGGCGATGCCTTTGAGCCTAGTCAGGGATATCCCCTCCAACACCCTAATCGGTGACTGTGGTGACTGGATATGTCAAAGGGAATGGGTTTGTTTCTGTTGCACAAAGCTTTCTGGGGGGGTCTTGCTGCCTCCAAGGAATCCTGCATGCCTGTGCCACTGTCTGAATTAAACCGGGACTTTCACCATGAGAGAACAAGATGTGGAGAGATGCTTTGTCCTCGACCTGGTGCGGGTTCAACCTGGGGTACCATGTTCCTGCTGGTTGCTTTTGTCTTTGCAGGGCTGTTTGGTGAGAGGGAGGCAGTGGTGTTTGCCGTTCAGCAACACGCAGGGTCCTTGGGCTTGTGAGGTAAAGCACAGACAAAGCAACCTCTTTTCTGAACAGGAACTGGCTGTAAACATCTTGAAACAAGTTTCCAGTGGAGAGTTTTTAACTTCCCCAGCCTCTTCCCTAATCCCTTGTTACAGGAGCTTTTGGGGTGAGATGTCTGAAGTCGCACGAGAGACATGCATGTAATACCGCTGATTAGCTCACACAGTTGCGGAGGCTGAAGCCTGATGCTACCAAGCAACGTGCTCTTGTTCCCTCTCTCACTTCGCAGAGCGATGCTGGCATAACATCTTACACTTCCCCAGGACGTGGAGCCTGAAGTGAGCGAGCATGGGCTGAGATGGAGCCAGGTCGCCGTCCGGGGCAGGGATACAGAGACTGCTGGAGTGTTACTACAGGTGCCCAGTTGTGCTTCTCCAAAGGGGGGATGCTTTGCTGTGTGCTTTGCCATGCCTTGGAGAGCTTTCCCCTTGGAGAGCCCTGAACAGGGTGACTGCAAGGAGCCAAACCTTCCTCCTGGAGCTGTTGCTGAAATTCAAGGGTGGATGGAATAGGAGGGAGAATAACAGTTGATCCTGTTTCCCTCCAAGAGCATGCATGTGCTTTTCCTGCTCCTAGGGACCTCTGAGAGGCTCTGGTTCTAGTTTGGAGAAGATACTTTTGGGATGCCTCGGGAAAATGCCAGCTTCTTGGCTTGGTACTGAAAATGTGCATGTTAAAGCACCATGTGGTGAAAGCAAGGCCACGATGGGCCATGGCAGGCACGTGGCAGGAGCTCCGTATCTGATCCCTGCACAGAGGATGCTGCCTACGCTTCCCGTTGGCACCCACCCACCGCCAGCCGGCCCACAGAGTCGTGTGAAGATCAGGTGAAAATAATAGCTCTTTTTGCAAGGCTGATTAAATGAAAGCAAGGGGTAGGGAGGAGGTGGAGGGAAGAAAAATAGTCGTGGTTTGCCAAAAAGCCTATGCCTGACACCTACAGATTGCTAACGGGGGCAGGCAGAGGCAGCGGTGGCTAATGAAAAGACCCCTTACTCTTAGCAGCCATTTCACGTGCATAGACTTAAAAAGCATCCCTCGCTGCCCTGCTTCTCTGCAGCTCCAGTCAAGGTGGGCGTGGAGCTTGGACATTTTTCAAATTCTGTGTTTCTGGGCCCACCGAGGCTGTCCTGGCTCACCGCGATGTCACCGGGTGGGAATGTGCTTCCCCTGTGCTGGGACATCTCTGGCCAACACCAGATACCCTTCCTTCCTGCCTGCTCCCATGGTGGGGATTATTGCTTTTGGCTTCTCCTGGCTTTGAAAGGCATCCAAAGAGCTCAGCTCTCGCAAGCTGCGAGCAGAGACAGAAAACCTCTCCCCGCCTCACCTGTTTGTGGTTATTCAGCTCCCTCCCTTCACGCTCTGGCACAATAATGGCCTGAAAGTAAAACAAGAGGCAAGTTCTCCCCCACCCGGCTCAAAGCGCTGAATGAAACCCAGCCAGCGGGGCCTATTGAGACAGCATCGAGACAAATGTCAACTTTAACACAAAGAGGCTTAAATGACTGACACAGAAAGGGAATAATCTCGGATCTGTTTTCCAGGCTGTTCCCCAGCATAGTTGTGCTGCAGACGGAGACAATTTTCAGTTCCCCAAGGGAGATTGTGTAGCCAAAAAAAGATACTCGGTGGTGATATGCTATAAGACTAGGTCATGAGAATGGATGTTTGGAATAATGACAGAATTCATTATAGGCAAACTAAATTAAGAGAGTGTCTTGAGAAACATATGGGGAGGAAATTGCCACTGAAGCCCTGCAAAGTGTAGCTTTATTTCTCATTGTACTGGGCGCTCCCAAAGGCCTCTATGAAGCAGGACAGGGGGTTATAGGAGTCATTTTGTGGCAACTCTCTGAATTGGTTGCCTTTTTGTTTGCAGAGAGGGGAAGCTCTTAGAGCTATTTGCCTCTGAACCTTCCAGAAAAGTTAAAGTAATTAAGGTTCATAAATAATGGGATTGAAATGAAAATACAGCCACCTTCTCCCCAGAAGAGAGAAGCAAATAATGTCATAGTTGGTGTCGTCTTGGCCTTGCTCAGACCTTAGCAGTGAAGCGGGCTGAAGCGTGGGTGTTGCACTCATCCGTGCCAGGCACTAAGAGCATCCCTGCCTGCTCTGCACTGATCCATGCCAGGCACGAAGAGCATCCTTGCCACCCCCGTGGCACCTCCCGGGGCAGCACTGGTCCAACCGCTCCTGGCTGCAAAGAGCCTTGATGCCATTGCAGCCCCTTTGGGGGATGTGCCTGGGGCCTTGCAGGAGGCTCCATGCAGGGTGGGTCAGAAGGAGCTGAGGAGCTCCCCAGGAGGCCCTGAGGAGTCTGAGCTGTGCAGGGATTAATGAACCCTTGGTCCTTTCGTTAGGATTAATGAACTCTCAGTCCAAGGGCTGTCCTCCCCAGGGCCTCCATTGCCTGCAGGACTCCCCATAAAGTGTATTTACCTTCTGCAATTAATTCCAAGCTTTCTGGTAACAGCTGGAAGCCCCAGGAAAGGTCCCTGTACCTGTGCAGCCAGTGGCCCTGTGCTGGTTTGGGTGGCAAATTGCTGAGCAGGGACTTGGGTCCACAGCTGTGGGCTTCCAGCAGGGAGCAGGGTCCCAGCTCAGGGCCAGATGCCCTCGCCCCATGGAAAGCTGGGGAGCTTCTTGTGCATGTCTTACTCATATTCTTCTGGAGAAGAGACTGCAGGACTGTAGCAAGAAGCTTTTAAACTCATAGGATCATAAAATGGTTTACGTTGGAAGGGACCATAAAGATCATCTAGTTCCAACCCCCCTGCCATGGGCAGGGACACCTCCCACTAGACCAGGGTGCTCCAAGCCCCGTCCAACCTGGCCTTGAACACCTCCAGGGATGGGGCAGCCACAGCTTCTCTGGGCAACCTGGGCCAGTGTCTCACCACCCTCAGAGTGAAAAATTTCTTCCTGAGATTTGTTGCGACGGAGGGAAAACAAGCACACTCAATATGAGTGACCAGCAAGCTTCGTTTATTAAGTGATACATACGTCTTTTATGCTTTGTTATAATTAGCTCATGCATATTGCAAAACGGGAGCTCCTAATTGGCTTATTCCCTTAAGTGTCAACTCCACCCCTAGCTCCTTCTTTGTGGTTAGCTATACTCCTTTTCCCATGCCTGAATGAGCACAGGCANCTCTCTCAGCCTGTCCTCACAGCAGAGGTGCTCCAGCCCTCTGATCATCTTTGTGGCCTTTTCTGGACCCACTCCAACAGGTCCATGTCCTTCTTGTGCTGGGGACTCCAGAGCTGGACACAGTATTCCAGGTGGGTCTCACCAGAGTGGAGTAGAGGGGCAGAATCACCTGTTGTGACCTGCTGGCCACGCTGCTGGGGATGCAGCCCAGGATGTGGTTGGCTTTCTGGGCTGCCAGTGCATGTTGCTGGCTCATGTTGAGCTTCTCATCCACCAACACCCCCAAGTCCCTCTCCACAGGGCTGCTCTCTATCCATTCTCCACCCAGCCTGCATTTGTGCTGGAGATTGCCCTGACCCACGTGCAGCACGTTGCACTTGGCCTTGTTGAACTTCATGAGGTTTGCACAGGCCCATCTCTCAAGCCTGTCCAGGTTCCTCTGGATGGCATCTCCTCTCTCCAGCATGTTGACTGCTCCACACAGCTTGGTGTCATGGGCAAACTTGCTGAGGGTGCACTCAGTCCCAACATCCGTGTCGTCAACAAGTGAACAGCTGGAGTGTAACAGGGTAACGCTTAGTAGAAAAAAAATCATCCTGGAGAAACTCAAGATGAACAACTGAATAAGAGGGCAAATTAGGGGTTTTTGCATGCATTATTTATATTCGTATTTATTCATATGCCTATATAGGTAACATCCATGTGTACATGCCTGAGAAGAAATGAAAGCACGTCACAAATCCAGAGTGGTGTTTGCCCACAGCACCGTGCAGGAAAGTGAGGAGGATGCTCTGCGTAGCCAGCGCCGGTTAGCCTTGCATCTGTCCTGTGCTAAATAAGGGCAAACATGGTCCCAGAGTCAATTAGTACAGAATTAAAGGATAGACATTCAATTAATGTGGAGCATTATGGAAAATACTCCTTTTTTCCAAAGAAACCTGCTTTCATTCTTTGCCTCCCCAGGATCTGTAAACCAAGGTGAGAGGGAGACACGAAGTGTTTTGAAAGATGCTTAGCTTAATATTTCAGGAGGTCCCAGCGGTGGGACATGGCAATGTGTTTAAGAACAAGCTAAACGAGCAGCCTCAAAGAGGAGCTTAATGGGGGTCTACTGCAATAGCCTCCCTGGGTCTGGAAGAGAAGAGTCATAGTTCAAAAAAGTAGTTGTTTTCCCCCAGAAAAGTCCATTGTTTTCTGCGTGGAGTTTTTGTTGTTGGCTTTTTTTCTCCAC
>VYXH01006290.1:30923-85449 GCA_013397275.1 Burhinus bistriatus | reverse complement strand
CCACCCCCCCACCCACCCCCCCATCCGCCATTTTTTCCTCAAAAGCCCTTTCAGTTGGAAAGGTTTGGGGCTTGGTCTACTGAGAATGAAAGCATATAAAAAGTATATATACCCTTTTTGTAAAGTGTTGGCATTTTAACTGCCACTGAGTCGGAGACCTTTGGGAAAGGCTCTGCCTTCTCCTGGGTGGTTTGGGGAGCGGGGCTGGGTGGGGGGCGAGACAATGCGCCAACCCCAGGTTTTCTGCCTGTGCTTAAAAGGATTTGCCATTGCGGCTAGCTCTGATGCGGTGTGGAAAAGGAAAGGGACGGGGAAGCTCAGAGGAGCTGACAGAGGCAGAAAAAGGGTGTGAAATTCATACTAGCTGGTGTGTCTCCTTTGATGTGTCACGCAGAGATTGTGCAGGCGCTCAGACGGGAAGGGGTTAACGCGTTTCTCAGTAACCATTTAAATGGGGGCTGTTATGGTCTATTTAGGCAATGATCTGTTACAATATCAATGGCATTTTCGATGGCAGTGTCTCCTATTCTTCTATTGAAATCACAATAGCTTTGGAAGTTCACGGCCACGGCAGTCTCAGGGACAGATTTCTGTTCATTTTTCTCTGTTGTGAAGATTTTTTTCTTCTTGTTTTTTTTTTTTTTTAAAAGTAAATTAACTCACACAAATGCGAAAGAAGCATCAAGTGTGTGACCTTTAGACAAAAGCTTCAGACTTGTCATTCTCTCTCCTTAACTTATGCCTCCGCTCTCAGTGTTGCCCTGATACAATATAGAGCCCAGCTTGGGCTACCTGGCCACAAATAGCTGGGTGAGGCTGGAGTGACAACGTGAAATCTCCATTTCTATGCTGTTGTCAGCTTCTAACACTTAGGGGGTAAAAAAGTCAAAGCTGGGGAGAGGTTTTAGCTGTCTGCCTCCCATACATTTAGATAGAAAGGGAGCCTCCCGGCTCGGCCCCTCTCTGCTTCTTTAGAAACCAGGGGCTAATGCAGTCCCCAGGACTGTCTGGAGAGGTTACTCGCCCAGCCTTCACTTTGATGATTGATGACAGTGGAGAAACTAATGATATTTCATTCACCTGTCAAAAAAATTACTTGCCCTGGGCAAGGCAAGGCTAGCACGGCAGAATTTTAATGCTGCCCTTTTTTCAAAAGGGCAGTTATCCCATTTCCCTTAAAATATTATCTCAAAGAGAAAAGTGCCGTCCTGCCGAGCCGGGATGCCGGTGAGGGGAATCTCTCCCACTTACAAAGTGCCTTGAACTTTTCACGGGGAGCATGAAAGGGGCATTGCTAGTGCATTCCCAGGGGGTCCTGTTGCCTCTGCCCCTCGCTGTATATTGGCAAGCAAAAATGACCAGGACCTGTGGATGTTTTGAAGCATCTTCCCAAAGAAAGCCAAGTATCTTTAGATCAAGACAGCCCCCAAGAACCAGTGGTGCTTTAAATGTTGCGAGTTTGAATCTCCACCACACACAACTTTTTTGTGTTTTATCCCATTTGGGTGATTTATTTTGACTGTGTGCATTTATATTTCTTGATTCCATGTTATTGCTATCATCTCTTTCTTGTTGAGGAGCAAACTAAATGTTACCTGCTCCCGCAGCTGCCTGTTAGAGATGGCTCTTCCTAGACCCGATAAACTACATGTAATCATTAGCAAAACCATTAAAATTGCCCTGCTCTCTCTCAGGTATAGCTGGCTGTGAAGCTGTGTCCATCCGCGCCAGCCAAGACACCCCATCTGAGTCTTTCTTATGGTTCAAAGTGAGTAAAGTATGTTGGAAACGAGTCCAGCAGAGTTGTGGAAGTGGGGAAGACCTTTTTTCTTCTTCTCCTCCTTCTTGTCCTTCTTCTTGTTTTTGTTTTTCTTCTTGTTGTTGTTCTTGTTCTTGTTGTTCTTCTTCCTCTCCCACACTTTATCAGTAGATTGCTCTGCTGGATCTTACTCTGTGCTGTTTCAGGAATCAGAAGGGAAATGTCCACCAGAGCCCAAAGCACAGCCTGGAGCCCAGCTCTGCTTCCAGCTTTGCCATGCTGCAAACAGCCCCAGCCCCTGGGATGGATGGGAGCTGGCCACAAACGAGTATTAGGTGAAACAGGGCTTTTCGAGATGCACTAAGCAGTGTTGCCTCATGAGGAGGAACATCAAGAGCTGACTGTGCTGGGGGCGGGAGAGCAGACCCTGCAGGTTGAGTGTGAGGATCTCCCTGCCCCTGTGCTGGTTTCCCATTAGATAGAAATGGCAGGAGCACAGAGTCACCCTGCTTAGGGTCCCGTTGCGTTTGCCAGGGGACATGCCTGGGGCAGAGCACTCCTGGCTGTCTCTTGGCATGTGCTCCTGAGCCTTTAATCATCCACAGTGTTGGCAAGATGTTTCCTCGAGGAGACAATTGATAAAGCGGATGAAAAGGGATCTAAATGCCTAGGCAAGCTCAAGCTTTGAAAAGCCGGATTCCCGCAGCACAGCTTAAAGTGAAGACGTATGAAAAGTAAACATTTCATCTTAATGCCAGCACAGGTAGAGCTGTTCAAATGGGATGCAAACTGCTCTTAGCAGACAAACTAATCTGAGGTACCATTAAAATTCATAACAAAGAAATCCATGCAGAAAAAAAATGGCTTCTTTTGACCTATTTCTGAGCTTGCTGTGTTGGGGTGCTGCTGTAGTCCCCATGGACAAGACAAGGGCCTCCCGTGCATGCTGAGAGCAGGACCTGGAGGTCCAGAGTGCCTCTGTGCATGGGCTGGGGGGGAGCTTCTGCTCCACTCCTCGGAATGACATTTTAAGCTATGCAGGGCAAAGCAGAGCTGCAACCTGGTCCCGGTGTGACGAGGTCTCCAAATGAGTTCAGATATGGCAAGGAAGTGGAGTTACGGTTTCCCTTATCTGCTCGATGTGGGAGTGAAAGGTAGTAGATATCACCACCCCCCCGGCAAGGGCCGCTGCTGGCGCTCCGGTGCATGCAAGGTGAGCGTGAAGGATGTCGGTGAACGGTGACACTCACCGGGGGCAGGAGAGCCCTTCAGGTGACTTTGCAAGGCTGTACTTCTGCAGGAGCTGTGATTAGAGTGAGAGGTGAAATTGCGGGCTTGGGTCAGGTTTGAATATTACCTTTTTTTTTTTTTTTAGCTTAGCTGACCTTTTTTTTTTTTTTAAATTAGATACTGTGACTGCCACTTTGAGTTCAGGGTCTGGTTACAAGCACTTACCTCTATTTCACACCAAGAAATTTGTCTCGACGTTAATCAATGCAGGTTATAAAAAGAAAAGAAAAAAGAGAAACTTAAAGCTTTTGCAATGTGAAGGCTCCAGTACGCTGTAATTTCAGCCCCTTCTCTTCCACCTCCATGGAGAATACCAAAAAAGAAATGTTGGTTTTGACATCTCCAGTGCAATTATGGAGATAGAAATGAAACTTATGGAAATGAAAGTTGCTGCATCTGAAGGATGCCAGACTTTGAGTACAGAGCGTCCACGGAAAGCTTGCAAGCTCCCTCTCTTGAAAATCTCACTTGGCTTTTTAAAATTCTGCCCTGGTGTGATAATTACTGTGTTGCTGTTATTGCCCCCTGTAAAATTGCAATGCCATGATTCATTTCCACTGTTTCCATAGAAAATGTTGACACTTCAGCAGGAACTTGAGAACTCAACTGTTTTGCTTCAGAAGTGCAGCCGCAACACTGCAGGCAAGCGGGAGCTTGGACGTGTCCCCCCCTTATGCTGGGAACTCCTGTGAGATAAAGTGCTGGGGTGTCTGAAACGGCTCGCTTCGCTTTCCAGAAGTTTGGTTTTTCAGCAAGAAACATGTATATATTTTTTTCCCCACAGAAGACAGACCCTTCTCCTGGGGTGCAGCAGCCACAGACCCACCTGCGATGCTGTACCTGCCTTGCCAGGGGGCTGATGGACATTACAACACTTCCAGTCCCGACCTCTGAAAGTCCCTTCTAGGTGTTTTCTGGTGGACACCTTCTTAGGAATGAAAAGCACCGTCGAGATGGACATTGCCTTCGTGATGGTCTTGATGATTTTAATGCTTTTTCCAAGGAGTTGTGATTCTGTAAACTTCTTCATAACCTGTGAAAAATGTGTCGAGTGAAAACTGAATTATTGAGCAAGTAACCTGCCCCACACCTCTGGGAAGAGTCGCTGAAACACCAGATTGATTTGCAGGGCTGTGGGTTTGCGGGTACACCTTCCCGAGCTATTACTTCTCATTGCCACTAAGTGGCAGTCAAGTAAAAATTATAGTAAAATGAAACTTTCCTGAATAAATATTTCATCTGATGGCAATGCATGGTGCAGAAGCAAAAAAAACCCCAAATTTCTAAGCCCCAGTTCCTGAGCTTGGCAACGTCCCGCTGTTTATCCCAGGAAATTAAACCTCAGGAGGCAATAGCAGAGATTGTAGGAATAGATAAAGGTTTTTCTTGGGAGAAGCTGAGTATGCAGATGGATGCGCTGGGGACCAGATGAACAGTTCAGCCAACTTCTACCTCCTGATTTGGCCAGCGCGCTATTCAATGTTTACAGAAATTAGCCAAAAGAGGTTTGGGGCGTCAGTGATAAGTGGCATAAAGGTGTGCACGGTTGGAGCAAAGGCAGGGAATCAGGCAGGTAGTGTTCCCTACTCACAGTGACTGTGAACGTTGCCATCCACAAGCAGAACCAAGATTCCCCACGTAGCGAGCCCCTGGGTAACATTTGGCTCTGATGCATTATTAACCATTTTAAATTTTAAGTGGTTTGAAGATACTCAGGTAAAACCTCCTGAAAGCAAGACAGAACTAGGTCAGACACAGAGTGCGTTGGCTTTAATTAGCAACCATGCACATTTTTTAACCTTTTGTGAAATTCAGGGACCTCCTGTACCTCCCCTGCTCTGCTCTGGAGCCGAAGCGGAGATGACCTCTTCAGGGAGAAATGGTAATTGGAAGTGTCAGTTATCTAAAACTTTTATCCAAAAAGACAGGATCCTGGGCACTGTGCCAAGGTCCTTATGTTTCGAATATTTTAAAATATTTGAAGGAAGTAGCGTGCATGGCATAAATTTTAATGTTCAAAGGACTCCTGAGATAACATTTTTTTCAAGCATAAAGCAAATAGTAGAAAGGGAAGATAACTATCACAAAGTCATCTAAAAATGCAGGGGGGTGGGGGGCGTGGTCTGTCTCAGCCACCAGCAAAATCTGATGGTGCGAACCTGCTGAATTTCAACCAAGACGCACCCAAATTCAGTGCTGCAAATGCTGGATCTGCATATAGTTTTTCTAACCCACACTTAAATTGTGCCTACAGATGCCACGTCAGTCTGGAAGCCCAGGAGACAGCGCCCAGGCATCCCTGGCACGTGGGTCCTGGAGACTTCCAGGAGATGCTGCAGTGGAGCTGACAGCAGCCTGGATGGAAGACATTTGGGATACAGCAGCGCCACCCGCACTAGCCCTGTGGTGAGCCAGGGCAGTGAGCTCAAATAGGTGTGGAGTGGGTTGTGGTCTCCTCTCAGGTAGGATTTCTTGGGGTGATCCTGAGCATTCCCCCATCTGATGTGATTTCCCCCTCCCTAGCACAGCTTCACATGGGAAGTCCCCCAAAGGAGGTGGCAGCCCCAACCACGCTCCGCTTTGCCCTGAGGTCTGTGCCAATCCAGAGCCTGAGGCTTGTTTTCCCTCTTCTTGTTCCCCCAGGGACTGAGCTCGCTCCCTCGGATGTTTTGCCCCCTCCAGATGCTGGTGCACACACGGTGCGCTCGCAGTGGCAGGTATCCCCCGGCTCTATGCTCCCTGCTGGAGCTTAAACACTGTTTGCAGGATCAATATTCGTTCACCAGGCTCACTTGCACCTTCCTCCCCTTTTCGATACCGTGCCTTGTTTCATTGCTCCAAGTCACACATGGGGCCAGGGCTCGGCAAGGGCACTGCCCCTCCGTAAGCTAATTACTACAAGCAGCCAAAAAGGGACCAGGGATTTCAAACTCTACCCAGGCTGCTATTTCTTATAAGTTTTTTTTCAAAAGGTTACACCAAGAGACCATGTTTTCAGTTTGACCCCATCCATTTTGACTCCCATCCAAGGAAGAAATTCTTGACCGTGAGGGTGGTGAGACACTGGCCCAGGATGCCCAGGGAAGCTGTGGCTGCCCCATCCCTGGAGGTGTTCAAGGCCAGGTTGGATGGGGCTTTGAGCACCCTGGTCTAGTGGGAGGTGTCCCTGCCCATGGCAGGGGGGTTGGAACCAGATGATCTTTATGGTTCCTTCCAACCTAAACCATTCTGTGATTCTATGATTTCCACTGCTACCATTATTTAATCGTTGGAGGGGCAGGGGGAAAAAGATTAACCTTGCTTCAAAATGTTCTGTCTTTGGGAAGACTAAATAATGTGATGCAAAAGCTTGGCGGAATGAGCAAGATGTGCCCAGGCAGGTGAGCTGGGCTCCCCCGGAGGGGGTCAGAAAGCTGTAAGATTTTGAGCATTGTTTTCCCTGGGTGAACATTTCCAGCACAAACTTGTGCTGCTTCCAGCCTGCCTGGATGCTGCGGCAGTGCCTGTGGGAAAGCCTTGGCACGGTTTTAGCCGGGGACCAGGGCAGGTTGCAGCTCATCCAGGCGCAGTAGGTGGTACCCGCTCCTCAGGGTGACAATGCTGGCACCATAGGGGCTGGCTTGGTGGAGGGTTCCCGTGCATGACGGGGTTTGCACTACCATGAGCCTCAAGTTCCAAGCGGTGGGCAGCCGCGGGAGCATGAGCTGCACTTGGCAGGTGGGATGTTGCAGTGTGGCTGGAGCCAAGCGGTGGATGCAGGTAGCACGGTGCTGGCAGGGGACTCCTCGCAGAGTGCTGCTGGGGAGCCCGTCCTCCCCAGGTACCTTCTGTCAGAGCTGCTTTTCATCAAAACCTGGTGTGTGTTTTCTTTACCGAGTGGCAGGGCCCATGCTGGGTGGTGCTCCTGAGCCCCTCTGCTTTCCTAACAACATTTTCCTTCACCTTGAGTCTGTTTGCCGCAGCCTTTCCTTTTTTTGAGCAGAAATGCTGTAGCGCAGACTAATCTGTTTATTTCTGCTTGCTTCTTTTCATGTGCTGATTTAGACGTCGAGTTTGCTTTGTAGTTTATCTCGCCTCCCATCTGGATTCAGTCAGATGCTGGGTACCGGTGCTGTTCCCCATCAATGTCAGACCGTGAAATAGCCGTGAGCCGCAGACAGCCTTAGCTCTGTGGAGAGGACCTGCAGGCACCCCGGGAAGTGCAGAACTGGAGTATCTATCTGGGATGTGCTTTTGGAGTTGAGGGCATCCCATTTCTGACTGGTTGCGCACCCAGGAGTTACAGAGGAGAGTGGAGCGGTCTCAGGGTAGTTTGTCTCCAGCCTGTGATATCCCCTTAGTCCCCCTTTCTCTCCTGAACGCACCCCGGGAGCAATGTGCCGTCCCTCAGCTCTGTTCCTGCACCGTCAGGTTCGCTTTCATTTGTTGAATGTGTTCGTTTCATTGGAAACCAAATGCTCAGCAAGGAGCAAATTAACCCATGTTTGAATTTCTTCTGTGTCCCGCTTGGTAACTCTGCCACCAGTTACAAACTCAGATTATCAAACGTTTTTTCTTTAACCAACATCCTGGTAGAAATTAGATACATATGAGTAAAAAAACTCTGTTCCAAGGGTGGCATAATATATTTCTGACTGTTTTAACCTTGTCAGTGAAGTACCAAAATGGGTTGGCTGTTGGAAAGCCTACGGCACTATTCTTTGTTGCTGAGCGCAGAGGGGGAAATTACCTTCCACTCTTAAATCTGCAGCTTCTGCCCTTTGCATGATGATGAATAGAAATATTGCCAGATCTTCCTTTAAACTCGGAGGTATTAAGGACCCCTTTTACCAAGAGGGAGAAACATCTAACTTTAAACGTATGATTACCCCATTATCTTCAAAGGGAGAGTGCTGTAGCTGGAAGTTAGGCATGTCCTGAGGTCCCCTGCTGAAACAGAGCCTGACAATAGAAGGAATACAGGGAGTTCAGATTTGCTGTTACCGGTGCTGAGACTTTGCTTTAAGCAGCTGGAGAAGTGAGCGCACACAGGGGCTGGTGCTGAGCTTCCTTTCCAGACACCAGCGCAGGGACACTTGCCATTAACAGAGAGTAAGGACACAGGGTCAGATCATCCCCTGGAAAAATTTGAGGTGATCTGCTGACCCTGTTGGGTCTGCGCTGATGTATATCCAAGAAGGTCTTTCACGAAAGTACCACCTACTCATCAATGCTTATAAATACTTAAAGGAAGGGTGCTGGGAAGATGGGACCGGTCTTTTTTCAGTGCTGCCTGGTGACAGGACAAGAGGTAATGGGCACAAACTTGAACATAGGAAGTTCCATCTGAACACAAGGAGGAGCTTCTTTCCTTTGAGGGTGGCAGAGCACTGGAAGAGGCTGCCCAGAGAGGTGGTGGAGTCTCCGACTCTGGAGACATTCCAAACCCGCCTGGATGCGTTCCTGTGCAACCTGCTCTAGGTGACTCTGCTGTGGCAGGGCGGTTGGACTAGATGATCTCCAGAGGTCCCTTCCAACCCTGGTGATTCTCTGATTCTGTGATTTTTTTATTTTTTTTATTTTTTTTGAACCTGCAAAGCATCAGCTTGTCTATGCGCTTTCGTATTTATTTCCAGTGCCTGTCTTGTAGGAAAATGGCACTAACTGCTGTGCTGTTACTTCATGCAGTTGGGTTGATTTACACGGGGTTGCAGTGGTCTCATTAGGAGCAAGATTTGTTGCTTCTGTTAATACTCAGGGTTAACTTTTGAGTTTATGTGTGTTGAAGAGAATAATGGGAAGATGTTGATAGGGATGAATGACTTCTATAAACACAAACGTATTGGAGAACTCTGAGAAATCACGTCAGTCGGCATCAATAGCTGATCAATCACGCTGGGCAGAGCATTGCCTTGCTAAGGATGGTCTACGTTGCCCCCAGGGACACAACCCCTTCTGCCGTACACACGCTCAGAGAAGGTTTACTGGTGCATTAAGACATGGCAGGGTGGAGGAATGGTGAGTACTCATCTGCCCCTAATGGTGCCAACAGCACAAGGCCAAGCAGCTCATGCCCAGCAGATGAGATCTAAGCAAATATATCGTAATGCATGCCTGGGCTTCCGCTGATTTCTTACTCCCACAAAGGTGTATAAATATGGGTGGTTTGGGTACCACTGGAGTCCCAAGGCCAGCTCTAATCCACCTTGCCACTCACCTTGCTCGTGTGTCCCCACATTGTAGGATAAGAAATGGGGAGAGGAATGCATGGAAATACAATGGCCTCTATTTTGGGGAGCTATGGCTATGATTTAGGGCAGAGAGTTACCTTGTAATTCACAGCTTTAGAACTGGTTCAATTAACAGAAGTTTACTTCCAGATGCTTTTAATGTGAGGGATGCTGTTGACCTGCTTGTGCTGCTCCCATACATCCTTTGTTTTTGCTTTTGCAAGCTTGATTTACAGATTTCCTTTCTCATTAAAAGCTGTGGTGTTATTAAGCCCAGGAATCCTTGATGGATTTCAGATTGAATACTGTGAGTCTTGTATTAATGTAGGCTAGCTGCAAATAAAGGAGGAAATCCATTAAGCATGCGGCGTGCATCATAAATATTCCATAACACAAAAGTGTTAATGTAGTGATAAGAAAGGAAAAACAAAGGTGTAGGAGCCAGGAAATGCCGAGTACTGACAGCCCGCTTTGAACATCTCTGAATTCTGCCTTAACAGCCTTTCAGGTGGAAAAGGCCACGCTGGACTCCTCATCGAGCACCGCGAGCAGTGCACATTTATTTAATTTTTTTTTAGTTTTTTCTGATGAGACTTTGAAATCTCACGCAAGTTTTTGCATAACCAGCCAAGTCTGAGTGAAATAGTTCATCAAATGTAACACTGAAAACCAAGTGGCTGCGATGTAACCGGTAATGTCTCCAGTGATGGTGTGCCCACTTACTGACAGTACCTTTGTCCTTTGATGTGCAATTGGGTAATTAAAGCTCATGTTTATTGATTATTAACCCAGAATGAGGCACTGTGCTCTGGAACCACATAAAGTACGTGGGAAGCTGTGGTGTAACGCGGCAAAGTCTGTGCCTCCAAGTCTGCTTCATATGTCTGTGTTGAGACCGTTACAAAGTCTAGGTAATTATGAGAGTTACATTAGAAATCAATCCAGTGCATCTGCCTCAGAGTCTAAAAACACTGAACCGAGTATGTGGAGCATTGAGAGCAAATACGAAGAAATGCATCATATCGCCAGGGTGTGGAAGCCTCTCTGCCAGCTAGAGACAAATCTTCTGGCTGGATTTTAATAGCCGCATTCATTACTTGTGCAGCTATGCACACAGAGGCGAGGATGGAGCAAAGCCAGCCCGACAAACGCACACCCACAGAGCGCCCTGCGGTACCTGGGCACGTTCGCACGGCGCACAGCCTGCAAACCTCCCCCGTCGCCACTGCTTACTGCTCCCCGTATCGCCTGGCAGAAGCGATGCTGTGTTCTCCACCGCCCTCACCGGCTTTTCTGGCTTTTTTTCTGGGTGATGTATAGCGTGCTCTTTTCCAGACGTTTTCCTGCTGTGGATTACTCCTGGTGCTCGCCCCCTTCCTTCTGCACAGTCTTGCAACCTACTCCATCGCTTCGCTGCTCCCGCTGTTACAGCCCTCGCTCACTGTTAGCAAAGCGAGGAGGCATTTGTGGTTATTTCCAAAATCTGCGATGATGGAGGCAGGGTGAGGAGGTACGCCCAAACCTTTGGCAAACAGCTCCTGCCTGTCGAGGTGTTTCTCAAGCTGGCGAGCACCTTACACAGGGGTGTTTGGCCAGCCAGGAGGGCTGGTGGCACAGATTGAGTGGCTGGCTGCGAGACTCAGTTTTTATCGGTTTGCTTTCAACGCCCAGGTCTGAGCCGCACAGGAGGTGTGCTCTGGGCTGGGGTGTTCAGCTCTCACTCAAAGCTTCCCCAGGTTTCCCAGCAGCGATGCTGCTTGGTGCCAGGTACAGATGTTGCAGGTTAACATCTAGGCGGCTGCTGCATGCATGCTGTGAGCGCTGGCACCTTGACGGAGATATGCGGGCAGGGATGCTCTGACCTGTCCACTGTCTCAGACGAGTCCATGCAGCCCAGCACTGGAGCAGGACGGCACTGCTCGCCTCCAGGACCCAGCTGTTCGTCCGTCCTGCCTGTGACTGTCCTGCTTGGAAGCGCAGCACTGCCTGAACCCTGCACCCTGCACCAGGGAGGCACGTTGGATACAGCTGGTGCGAGAGCCCGGCTGGGCAGACAGCTTCGGTCTTGCAGGGCGAGCGTGCAGCTTGCAGCACTGTGGCGCAGGTGACGGTACCTCTCCTGGTGTCATTGAAGCAGTGGGGTAACAAAAGTGGTGAAGCCGAAAGAGTGTGGGCCTTAATACAAGTTGGGTCTGAGCTGGGTGCTAGCTTACTAGCCCACGTTAAGCATTTGCTGCTGCTGCCGCCGATGCTAACCAGGCTGTGCTGACATCCTCTGGTGACACAGTTATTCTGCTGGGGAGGCAGGACTCGGCCACCACAGCTGGCGAGCTCAGGCTGGAGCACGGCCCTTTTAGCACGGGGAGTATCTTTCCTGTAATTTGCACTCCAGTTTGTTTGTGGAAAGCCCCTGCGGCACCTCGGGGCTGGGACACTTTGCGGGGTGAGATCGCTGCTGTGTGGGAATGCCGGCAAAGCAGATCTGCCTCCTCCGCACTGCGGGGCCAGGGCTCCCTGCAGCCAGAGGCACGCTGTGGGCGAGGGACCTGGGCTCTCGCCTTGTCTCAGGGCTCCGAACTATTAACATGCTGTGCCTGGGCTATCCCAGTTGTCTTTGGAGCCTGTGCCAGATCACATCTCCAGACTGACTACCCAAAATTATCTAATGCATTTTGTTTTCCCATCTAAAAAATGACGCTGCCACTGTTGCTCACGATTTTCATCCTGAAACAGCACTCAGCCTGACTGAAGCCTTTTGAAGCCCAAGCCTCTTCGAGACCAAAGCTGTGTTTATTATTATCAAACCAGACAGCAGGGACTGGAGCCGGGGTGAAGGGAGTGGGGAGCATCCTTCCATCCTTCCACGTCCCGGTGTCTGTCCTGGACCTCTCCGGTCACGGAGGCAGCGTGCCATGGATTTTTGCAGGCGGTGATCTGACCGCTGGATGGGAACAGGGCTCTCCACAGCGTGCACCAGGGAATATTTTCAGTTTGGTTTCAAATCTGAGGTGGTGGCTGGGTGGCTCTCTAGAGCCAGATGTTTGAACTGCTGTTTCACTTGGCTGAATGAACTGCTGGCACCAGGCTGGCTTGGAGGAGACCACGAAGGATCATGTCATGCTATGGAGTAAATGACCGGAGACCCAAAATCAGCTAGGAGATCAGACAGCAAGTCAGTAATAACTTAATGCATTGGATCAGCTTGATTTTGGGCTAATGCTGGGATTTTGTGCTGAACGGCTCAATAGGGGGATATTTATCAAACTCTAGGGTAATGAGGTCCCCTTGTTTTGAGGCTTTCGTCAAGGGCAGAGCTGTACGTGGTTTTCACATGGGAAAGGACCTTGGGACAGGGGAGATGGAGGCGGCTGTGCCTTAAAGCACCTCTCCGGAGGCAGGCGCAGTGGGAGAGGAGAGCCCATCCTCTGCACTCCCTCCCACTCCACGGAGATGCAGCGTGGTTTTATGACCGTACCAGGCGTGTGGGGGGGAAACAAAATACTTTGGAGTTTGCAATCCTCATCGCGTTTTGTAGAACTCATCTGTCAGATGAGGTGAATTCTGTCTCTCTGAGTCAATGAGGAAAGTTTTTTCCTGGATTGATTATCCAGGAAAAATCCCCAGGAAGGTATTTCACCCCTGCTCTCTATATATTAACAGTGCCCTATAGCCCCGTAGGCTGCCTGTGATGTGGTGGGCTTGTTGTCTTGGCCTGTGTTTCAGCATCCCTGGGCACTCCTATGGAGTTGCGGGGAAGTTGGCTGAGGGGCTTGTGTGCTTAGCATCAGGATTTGTTGAAACATAAATCTGATGAGAGGAAGAGTGAGGGGCTGTAAGTGGTACGGCTGGTTGTAGTCTGATTCTGCCTGGCCAGGCTGCTTACATATAGTGATCATAGAATCATAGAATGGTTTAGGTTGGAAGGGACCTTAAAAATCATCTAGTCCCAACCCCCTGCCATAGGCAGGGACACCTCCCACTAGACCAGGGTGCTCAAAGCCCCATCCAGCCTGGCCTTGAACACCTCCAGGGATGGGGCAGCCACAACTTCTCTGGGCAACCTGGGCCAGTGTCTCACCACCCTCACAGTGAAAGATTTCGTCCTGAGATCTCATCTGAAACTCCCCTCTTCCAGTTTGAAGCCATCACCCCTTGTCCTATCACTACATGCCCTTGTAAAAAGTCCCTCCCCAGCTTTCTTGTAGGACCCTTTCAGATACTGGAAAGCTGCTCTAAGGTCTCCCTGGAGCTTTCCCTTCTCCAGACTGAACAATCCCAACTCTCTTAGCCTGTCCTTACAGCAGAGGTGCTCCAGCCCTCTGATCATCTTGGTGGCCTCCTCTGAACCCACTCCAACTGGTCCATGTCCTTGTGTGGGGGGCTCCAGAGCTGGACGCAGTATTCCAGGTGGGGTCTAGTGTTTTATGGACATTGCCTCGCATGTACGTAGCAGGCACATGAAGTTTACGTGACCTTGCATGGGAGAGACCCTTGGCAGAAGATGTCATTGAATTGGGCAGAAGCAGGTGGCCTTTCAGGCACTTACAAAGCAGAGATGCCACCTTTCTCCTTTAGTTTTTTCTCCAATAAGTATTTATTTCTGTCCACAAGAGAAAAAAAACCGTGTTTTCCCCTGCTTTTCACTTTGTTGCCATCACCCTCTGGCTTTTGATGGTGCTCACGCTTGCTGGGTTTGGGACCTTCTTGTTTTCAAATGTCTTGAGGCTATTGAGCACCAGGCAATGAAATTTGACCTTTCCCTCAGGGATGCCCAGCCCAGAGCACCACATTCTTTGCTGAGGCATGTAAGGCTCGAAGGGTGTCTCGCTTTTGTGCTTGCTATTGTGTGAGGGGCAGGAGGGCAGATGCTGGGGAACAATGTGGGCCCTGGCTGCAGCAGGGGCAGAGCAGCAGGAGTGAGCTGGTTTATGAGACTCTTTGAGCCCTGCCTGTGAAACCAGCTCATTTCTGATGGTTTTGAAAATGTCTTCTTGGAGCATAAAGAAATTCTGTACAACGAGCTAAAATGGTCCCATGTCCTGCACTCGCAAGAGAAATGTAGCTTCAGCCCAGATCTAAGCAGAAGCTATTGATGGTGATGGATAGATATGATACACAAAATGCGATGTGTTTCTTTGAAATCCATAGTTTATTCTTGGTTTATTAGTATGAAACAAAAGAAAAGAACGTAAATCTGTCTATTGCAGAAAGTTTTCCAACAAAAAAAAAGAAAAAGGGAGCTTTTGCAGCACATATTATTTGTATGTAATGGACACTTTCTTTCCCAGAAGCTTTTGGTGTCTTGTTCTTTATTTTGTGCCCCTATTATGTGATGGGCAAGCGATCTTGTTAGATGTCACCTTAAAGGAATTGAGCGGTACAAAAAGAGCTAGGTTATAGTAGGGAAAATGCAAAAGTACAAATACTCTGTTAACTTTTCAGGGTGCAAGCTGCTAATTTCTAGTGCATCGCTGTGTGAATTAGCAGAGCAGCAGGAATGGGAATGCTCCAGTCCAGCTTGCTAAAAACAAGCCGGTGGCCAGGCTCATCATATTTGTCTTTTTTTCTGACCCATTTAGATTCCTTCCTCTTAAAGGACGTTTCTCCAAATGACAGTGTTTAACTAATGTAGAATTCCTATGTCTGAAGGACAGTCTGTGATCCAGTCCATTGACTCCTGATTTCATTTAATCTGCAATTCATTATTTTCTTCCTGTGCTCATTCAAGAACCCATTGTTCATTACTCTTTCATCACTCTATGATTGGAACAATTTGTATCTGTCGTTCATACATTGGCCAGATAATGAAATAATCATTTGTGCATCTACACAGTATTTTACATTTATTTTTCACAGTGTAATTCACTTCGTAGGGTCATTTTATCATTCTGGAACAAATTGTGATCTTGTTTAAGCATTTGCTAGTTGGTAACAGTCTGCAACTGCCAATGTCAGGACACATGTCTGAATATTGCTGTCTGCAGACAGAACGGCGGTAAAATTATTGTTGATCCTCCAGCTAACAAAACCAGCCCGTCTTCTAGGAGGAAGGATTCTGCTGGCCATGGTCTTGATCCAAAGTACACTGAAGTTATTGTCCTGCAGTCTTTCCCAGGGTTTGGGTCAGCCTTTCAGAGAGACATAATAAGAAGGGATAAGATTACCTTAATAAAAATGAAGCTAGATGATAATACACCCAGAGCACAATCCTGGTGCTATTCAAATGAGCTCCTGTTCTCAAGCAGGTCAGCAAGGTTATGATTTCTAGAGGGGTCAAGAGATTAGGAGAATAAACTAATTATTCTAACATCAAATAGGTAGAAGGGTGATTGCTGATTGGTTAATTCATTTTTCTTCTGTGAATCTATTTCTGTTCAATTAATTAAAATGACACATATGTTATACTCTCCAAATATCACTCACATTATTATGTAAAGGTTGAGTTAGTCATTATGTTGGAAAAGGTCAGGGCTTGAATTTAATGCTGGAGGGAGATACTGTCTTCCATTCACTCATCATAATTACCATCCAGTTCCTGTCCTACCCGCTGATGGGATCTCGGCTCTGGTTTTCAACGGACTTGCCACACAAAGTGTTTTGGGCCTCCCTCCAAGAGCTTGTCCAGCAAAGGCAGGATTAAATCAAATAAGGTAGTCTTTAAGCCAATTGCTTTGGCATGGGAGCTGAGCTGTATCAGTGGCAGGATGTGTAATTCTTCTGTCTTCTACCTGTCCCAAGGTATCACCAGGGGCCTCTAGGAGAGGTGAAGACTCCTTTATGTTGTACACTTTACGTGAACAGCTCTAGGAGATGCTTGCTCGGCTGAGGTGTGGATGCACAGAACAGATCAGTGGTAGAAGACGACCAGATACATGGAGGAGTGGGTGACTGTGCAAGGATGACTTTGTTCCAGCCTCAGACCCATTGACCTCAACAACTTTCTTGATCAGCTCTGTGCTCCTAGGCAGGTCTGATGCATGCAAGCACTGAGGCTACTTGATGGTAGGTGAAGCTTATAAATGACCCTTTATTCATCCCTTCGTCTCCACAGGGCAATATAAGAGCAGAGATTATTTTTGCTACTGGTCAGCAGGTGAGTGTCAGTCATGAGTGAATGACAAAATGAGCCATTCTTGCTGTTAAACCTGGAGCGTTTCCACACACTCATGGCTGGGCTCAGATAACCTCAAAATAGCTGGAAACATTTGCACATAGAATCATAGAATCATTTAGGTTGGAAAATACCTTTAAGATCATCAAGTCCAACCATTAACGGCCACCTCTAGCAGTGCAGACAGAAGAGAAGAAGCGAATGCCAGCAATGGTGGGTTTGGTGTGAGTATGGACAAGGTATGAAGAGGAGTGTTCCCACCATGTCCTGGGAATGACTCCCCATTTCAAGTTCCCTGTGAAGGCGATGCTCTTGGTGCGCCTACTATACGGATATGTGAGGTTTGGTCTTCAGGGCCATCACTCCAGGACAGTCCTCTATTGGTGGGCTCTTCTCCCAGGACACACCAAATCTCCTAGAAATGGAGAAGGTCAGATGGATATTTACTGGCCTCATAAAACAGCCACGGAATATTCCAGGTTACTATCAAGTAAAGAGTTTAAACATTTGTTTATGCTCTGTAGAACAGGAGTGACCAAGGGGACACATGTGGCCACAGGGTTTGCCAAAGTCTGTAAACATAAATCTGTGCTCGTGTTGTAATTTTAATGCCTTATGTGAGACATTTTACACTTATTTTAATGGCCTAGAAATACTTTTTTTTGGAAATATGTTAATTCTTCTTAGTTACGCTCCATTAACTGGTGTTTAGTTAACGTGCATATAGACTGTATCAGCCATTTTAATAGAACAAGAAGGGAAAGAAATGCTATAAGACATGAGCTAGCATCAGATTTATCTGGAGAGAGAGAAAATATCGGCAGAAACAAACTGTCGCAGGATGTTAAAAAATCACCTGCTTCTTAGAGGAGATACAATTGGGTAACGATCCATGGAAACATGAACATTTCAGATTGCATATCTTCTATTCAAATTTATGACCAGCTGTCAGAGCACTGGTGCCCCTCACTCCATGAGAGGGATTACTCTTTGCCAAACTGTAATGAGCAGATTATGGGTGGCGCTAGAAAAGGTATGGGACTCTTTGAGAAATTGCAGCGCATCGTATTAACTTCTCTCTGATGTTAGCAATTTCCCATCATATTGTATTACCAATCACTGTCACTAATATACCATGAAATTCAGATGTATAATGTAGTGTACAACTCAACCTCTCATTTCAAAGGTTTGTTACCCATAATCCTGCATGAGTCATTAGTAATGTCACTGAACAGACTAAAACTCATTCACTTCTTGCAGTGTTTCCCTTGCTGGCAAATAACTGACATATTACACGTGGGCACAATGCTTAATTCTCCGGAGAGCTTTGATTGCGGCATTGTGAAGTGCGTGCCTCTTTAATGGACAATCAGGTCTACACGCAGCCCTCAACTATCCCCAGTCTAGTGTGCCCCGCCGGATGGCTGAGCAGCTGGGTACTCTGATAAAGCATCTCTTTTTTTTTTCTTTAAATTATTTATGTATTGAAATGTTGTTTGTGGTGTTTTAAAGACAATATCATGCTAAAAGGTAAAAATACACCCACCAAAAATGGAAAAACTTAAGGGTAGGGTTAGAATTTGGGAAAAAAATTAGGTTTGTTTTTTTTTTTTTAAGGACTTGGTCTCACTTGCAAAAGTCACTTAAAGGTTTGTGGCCCAAGCCTGGGGATGAAGGTAAGCACCCAGGTCCCTCAGGAACCAGAGCACAGGGGCAGGAGCGAAGCCCACTGCTATCCATCTGGAAATGAGGCATGGATGAAACCCAGCTGTTGCTGGACATGTTCTCATATTTCAGCACAAGGCAAAGCTCTCAAGGCAGGTTCAGCAGAAGGTTTCACAAGGAAGGGGACTGTCTGTTTGTCTCCAAGAGGAAAAGAGATGGCTTTAGAGAGTCTCGACCTACTTGTTGGGTTGTGATATTCCACAAATGACTTTACTGAACTTCACCACGGCGATGCTGGACCAGGTCTCCCATCTGGGGACATCATCTTGAACCATGATCCTGTTGCCCAGGGTGACATGCCCTCTTGCAGCTATGCATTTGCAGTTTTGTAGGTGAACCGTCCGTCCTGCAAATGGAAAGATGGGCTACAGGACAGGGCTGTGTTTGACAGTGAGCTGCGGATAATCATTTTGAGACTGTAGATTTGTGGTACATTTTAATTTAGCTTCCATTTCCTCCTTTTGCTCATGTGAAAGTTAAATGGGATGGTGTCAAGAGCCTTCCTGAGCCAAGATGTATCACATCTACTGCTCCCCTTTGCCTCCATGCTAATTATCCTGACAAATTGGTTTGCCGTGATTTGCTTGGGAAATCTGTTGGTCATTTCCCACCTTCTTATTATCAGACTACACACATAGTGTTCAGTTGTTTTACCTGGTCTTTTTGCAGGTGATAACTTTGTCTGGCAGGTCTGTGCCTCCCAAAATGCCTCCTGCATGGCCATGGGGTATCGTCCTCTGTGGAAAGCCAGTGAGTTGGTGCTTCTCAGTGAACTTCAAAGCCTTGCACCTCTAGCAGCAGAAAAGGTGGGTATGGTAATGGCACGCTGTGCTAGTAGGTTAGATCTGGTGGCGGTCACTCGTGGAGGAGACTGTGCTCTGGATCCACAGCCTGTGTCTGCCTAGTGTCAAGGTCGTGCTTCCTTCTGGTTCACCCTGTTTCACAGTCTCTGTATAATATCTGGAAATGCCACTCTCTTCCTGACTCCTGGATTAGAAACACACTAATAGATTGCCTATTTTAACAGTTTCTTGTTTAAATTAAGTCATTCTTTTTAGATATATATATTTTTTTTAGTCCTTGATGTAAGCTTTTTTTTCCCCCGTCATTTTTTTCATCAAGTCCAAGATCAGGTCAAGAGCTTTATGGCCGGCAGGTCATTCTGTTCATGAAGGCACTCTGATAGGTTGATGCTGCAGCGTGTTTGAGGCATTGAAAGAGAAAACACCACATTTAAAGTAGCAGGAGGTGAAGTAGACGGCAGGCTGAGTAGCGGAGTGGCAATGGGTCTGTAAGATCACCCAGCAAGGCATGGCTGTAGCTTCTTAATTTTGCCTCGCTCGGGCTGCGTGGAGGTGCCGTTGCAGCAGTACTCCCAGCTCACACGGCTGACGAATCTGCAGTCGTTAATGCTGAAGACAGCGAGGTTCATTGTCGATTCTCCCAGCAATAGTGTGACAGGCCCAGTGGTTCCCACATCGTCAATTCAAGTACTTAGCCTGCCATTCCCAATTTATTTCATGAAGTGTCTGCAGTCTCCACGTTTGCTAATGTCATGATGGTGATGTATCTATTCTCGTGTCTGAAAGGATGCAAAAGAGGGACATTAGAGCCAGCGCCGCTCTGTTACATACCTTGTTGGCAGGGCATATCAGAAATGCAATTTGGTTTTAAAACACAACTTCCTAAAAATTGTGTTTCATGGAGTACACGATTATTAGGAGTGGCGCTTGTGACGGTAACGCACGTGGCATTTTAGCTGTTCCTCTGTATGGTCTGGCTGAGTGATGATTTATGACCTGATGGGCACACCAACATTTTTGCCTACACAAATAACCAGACAGGTATACTAAAACTGCAATTAAAAACGAGATCCAAGCTGTTGACAGCTTAAACCTGGCTAAAGACATACCAATCCGGGAGCGATAAACCATCAGTGACACTATCAGTAACTCACAGTAAATTAACTTTTGCAGCCTGGCCTGGGCTGAGTGTCATGGTGCAGGAACGTGGTATCTGGCAAAGGCTGTGATCCCACATCTGGGTGCTGTGTGACACAGAGAGCTAGTCAGAAAGCTTCAGCAAAACAATTTCTCATCAGAAAATAATAGTTTATCCAGCCCAAAACTTTTGGCAGAAAATACTGGCTCCAGCAAAGCACAAGGGTTATGGCATTCACCAGCAATGACTGGATGATTTAAACCTTACTTTCTGAAGCCCTGGATGAGTGCTGAGACTTCTGAGGTCCAGGCTGCACTGGGTGGCTCGCTCTCCATCCCCTGTTCATCAGGATTCAATTTTGACAATTTTGAAGTTTCAGATCTATTTCTGGCCGCCTCTACCAGCGTAGCCCTGCTTGGTGTTTAAACGGCAGGAGGAATAGGAAGGAAGCCTTCACTTCAAATCCCAGTTCAGCTCAGCACTTGTGTAAATTTGAGAATTTGAATAAAAACACCAAGTCTCTACTGCAGTTGCTAAATTGGGCTTTAGGAGAAAATTATTTTAAAAAACCTCATGAGTGGAATGGAGGGATATTCTACATGCCTACATACATCTTGCATCCACATGCCTGCTTTTTTGGTAAAATTATCTGCTTTAAAGCCCAGAGTGGCTCAAAGGCATTCAGGTAAGCCAGATGTTTAAAGGCTTGTCCAAATGCAGCTGCTGAGCTACAAGAAAGTAAAACTTCAACCATGCCTAATTTTTAGTCATTCCTATTTATTATGAGTCACATTGGGGTCCAGGTCTCATTCTGGCCTCTGATGATGATTTCTGCCCATTAGAAAGTGGTGCTGGGTCTGGTAGATATGGGTGAGACCCTGAGGCTTGGCTTTCTTTGGAGCTTGCAGGTGAGCAGGCAAGTGGTGCCTTGGCTGCTGCACGGGGCTTTTGCAGAAGAGAGCAAACTTAGCTGCAGCTTGAGACCTTGTCAGCACAAACGAGGGATCTGTTTCCTCTCCCAGCATGTTGTTCAACTGTGGCACTCATTGCCATGGGAGGCTGTGGTGGCAGCCAAAACCTTAAATGGTGCAAAACCCAATTAGATGAGTTCACGGCAGAGTGCCGCAGCGAGGGCTGTTACACACCAGAAGACCGCCTCTGGCTCAGAAATTCTCTAAGCCCGGATCGCTGGGGACCATCAAAGCACCCCTGGCAATTATCATTGTGTGTTTGTCCTGTTCTTAATCTTTTCTGTAGATATCTACAACTACTTGATGTTAGAGACAAGGTACCAGGCTAGAGAGACTTCTGACCTGAGCCAGCCTGGCCATGCTCATAAAGCAGAATGAGATGACTTGTTTTCATCTCTGTTTTGGACAGCACTTGAAGGTGTGAAGTCTGTACGATCTCTCTGCTAAGTGATGTGAGCTCTCAGTGTCTCTGAGAGCTCCTTCTGTTATAAAGAACCTCAGCTCTCCGTTAGGAGACAGTCCTTGGGAGGCTGGCAGTCATTCCTGTGTCCTGCTAGAGAGAGCATTGCGTCTGTGCCGGGGCCTGCATTGGTTCAGGTTAGCAAGGAGTAGGGGGGAAAAAAAAATATATAAAAAAAGCAGAGGGTGATTTGGCAATTCCAGTGTCTGCAGGAGCTGCTCCCAGCAGTTCAACATAATCACTGAAAGCGGAGAAAATCCAGGAGATTTCCCTGGAAGTGAGCAAGAGCTTGACAGCTGGCAAATGCTAATGTAAGTAGGCAACTGGGAGCGAGGGGTTGAGGGAGGGTGGTGTCATTTAGCATCACTCATAGAAGTGTCGTTTACCTCTGAAGGGAGCCTGGAGAAAATGTGCCCCTTTTTGCTCAGCCTTCCTCCTCTGTCATGAGTGTCTGCCTGCCCAGCCCCACCGCACCGGTGGGCGTCCCTGCACTTGCAGAGCCTCATCTGATGCAAAGCATCTCCAGAGCAGCCTCGGTTCACCCAGCCCGGGGAAACCTGCCTCCCCCGCTGCTCTCTGGAGTGTCAGCATGGAGATGCTTACGGTGCAGCCAGAGCATCCTCCTGCTTTTGCTGAACGGCTGGTTTCTGCCCCAAGGATGGGCAGGAGAAAGAGTGGCTGATGCAAGTCTGGCACAGGGCAGAGCTGGCTGTCCAGCCTCGACACGCCAGCGTCTTTTTTTCTCATGTGGATCTCTGTTCAAATAGCCTGTTTCCTTCAGTGGAGTAAAGGCTGGTAACATCGGTGTGTGGCTGCTGTGCTTTTTCTGTTGGAAAGTTTCCCTGTTTCTCACCAGTCACTGGGTTCTCTGGAGACTGGGCATCCAATTTCATTTCTGTCTTACTACCTCTCTGGAATTCTGGCAGAACGGTGTCACCAAATGAGGCCAAATCTTTTTTTGGATTGCGGTGAATGTGGCCATTTTTGTTGTATTAGAGGTAAATTTCTCGCATGAACATCAAACCCAAAGCAATATTCTTGCAGCAGCAAGCGGGTGCCAAGCGCCCGTGCTGTGCTGCAGACAAGATCTACCCCAGCTTGGTCCAAGACTGCATCAGGGTAACGTGCACAGTATTTAGGCTGTCAGAACACCAGCAATAACGTCCTTTGCACCTAGCAACGTTTCTCTGGCTATTCTCCCTCTCTGTACAATTACCTATTTAACATTTGACAGCTCAGAAAAGCTTGATTGTGCTCCAGCAATGGTCTATGAGCCCGTTCCACAACCCAACGCTCCGAAATAGCTCCCTGGCCTCTGTTTCCAGCAGCCTTGTCCAGTGCATGAAAGAAAGAGCTGAAGCGATTGGACCATATTCACATTCCAACATCAAAATTGATTTTTTCTGCATCTAAATAATAATTCTGTTGTCTCAGGATGAGCTTTTTTGGCCTTAGAGCTCTTGCTTTGATATTTTCTCTCACAAATACCTGGTCACGTTAAATATCCATGCTGGACATTCTGCTTTCCTAGAGGAAAAAAAAACAGCAAGCGACACGTGAAGGTTGTAACAGCAAACCACAATCCTTTCTCATTTCCTGAACGGCACTGTGCTATTCAGAGTTTCAGAGGTATTGTTTCCTGTCGTAGACTGTAGGTAGCATGGGATACGCTCCAGTAATTCTCCATAGAGGCTTAATATTGAACAGTTAAATGTAATGTTAAAGAATCAGATTTACAGGAAAGTGTTTTGCTTTGTTGACCATGTTAATAATAAAGTTCTGCAGGAAGATAACATCTGGGTTTCTGTAGTCCAGCCTGCTTTTGCGCAAGTTATTTCTGGTTTCCTGGGAAATGTTGAGTCTTAAGCTTCTTGATAACGACTTGTATTTGGATGTTTCTGCAGGCATCCCTGAAGCGACACCTTACTAATGATAGGCTTCAGGACCTTGTGGGTGCATTAATTTGAATTAATTATAGCATATTTGTCTTGCCTTTGCTATATGATTGACTTGCCTAATTTGCCCAGTAGAAGTTGTCACTATTAAATCTAGAAGGTTCATGAGGATAAAGATCTTGGGCTTCTGGTGACCCTCCTAGACACTTAATCAGACCAGAGCTGAAATCCGTCAAATGTGAGGTCCCATGCCCATATTTAGGGTTGATGAGCATCCATAAATCCAGATGCATCTAAACCCTAAATATTTTATTATATGATATTATTTTAATTCTGAAGGTGTGGAGGAGTCCCCAGTCTCCTGGGAACTGCATTAACTATGGATTTTCCCTTTGTATTTCTGAAACCAGCAATAGGTGGTCCTGGCAGGGGAGAAGAGAGAAGTACTTGGTTCTTGCCACTTCACTAAGAGTGAGATCCACGATGAGGACAACTTCATTAACGAGCATGATGGCTCCTGGGGGCCGCAGCTGCAGCTGGAGACCCCAGGTCTGGCAGAACCTTGGGGCAGCCGGTTATCACATGGCGAAGGACCAGCACCAGCTGCTTTGCTAAATTAAAAGGTAACAGCAGTTCCCACAAGACTTCTCAGCTCTTGGGATATCAGTTTCTTTGGGATGAGGGAAAGAGGCTTGTGCTGAGCCCTCTGGCTCAAAGATACCAGACCACATGCGTGCCCTGAACTGGGAATGCTGGTATGCAGCTACAGGGCTGACAGGGGCTCTTCCTCTGATCTGTCAAGGAAAAGGCTTAATCAAAGACCGTGCATTTCTAAGGATTATTTCTAACCTGGTGTGCTGATGTTTCCTTAAGGAAAACATTGCTGT
This sequence comes from Burhinus bistriatus, assembly GCA_013397275.1. Lineage (NCBI taxonomy): Eukaryota > Metazoa > Chordata > Aves > Charadriiformes > Burhinidae > Burhinus > Burhinus bistriatus. The sequence goes on along the minus strand of VYXH01006290.1, from coordinate 61,201 downwards.
ATTGAATTAACAGTGCTGAGCCAGCAGTCTCTCTGTTTGTGCCTTTTAAATCTGAAAACTAGAGGGGTTGGCATCCAGTGTTCTTGTGAGGAACCCAGTCAAATGGGAAACAGCAAAAAAAGCCCCCAAACTATATCATAATGAAATATATTTTTAAAAGGAGGGAGAGAAAGCCATGGACGCTGGGGGTTAGGGATTTACCTGGTGTCCTAGTTTGAGCAACACAGGACTAATTTCTCTTCTAATGCTTGGGAAAACTGTACTTTTAGAAGACTCCAGTGTCTGAATTTGTGAAAATATTTAATTTATAGCCAGCTATGGTGTGCGGGTTTCAAGGTCTCAGTGTTTTCCAGCTCACCGGGTGCAGGGATGAGGAGGAGCGAGACCCGGGCACTTGCCCCAAGCTGGCCAACAGGGTTATTTCATACCATGAACGGCACATTCAATAGAAATTAGAAAGTTGGCTGAGGAGTTCTCTCTCTCCCTTGATGGCGGCGATCCTGAGAACTCCTTGCCCTGAGCCCTTCCCTTCCTCCCGAAGCCGTAGCGCTCACATTGTCCCACATTTGCTGTCCCCTGCTGGGAGTGCATGGCTTCCTACGGATAGCATGGGCCGAGTATAATCCTTGTGTAGTTTATATTGGTATCGGGATCAATATTGGTTCTTCAGTGTTACTAATGTTAATTATTTAGTATTTTTCTATTAAATCTGTTTATATTTCAACCCTCGGGTTTCCTGGTTTTTTTCCCTGATTCCCCTTCCTGGGTGGGGAGGGGTCATCGGGTGAGAGAATAATGACAATAAATGGTTGTGGGTTTCCCAAACCGTAACCCCTGGGTTGTCCAGAGAGGTCAGACACGGGGTCCCGTGTGCCTTCCCTGGGCTGTGCTGGCAGGACCGAGCCCTGCAGAACAGCACCCTTTGTGCTGGAACAGTCACTCAGATCTCACACCTCGGTCTGAGAAGTTTCCACTTCTCCCCCCTACCCGTTTTTCCCCCCCCCGGTGTGAGGAATAAGGGGAGCAGAAAGGAGACATGAAGTTTTGTCAGCGATTTCTGAATGAGCTCTAATGTGAGGCTTTTTACCTTTCAGTGAGAATGGGAGAATTATATACTGCCCTGCCAAGCCAGGCTCCAATATTCTGTCCAACCCACATGTGTGGCTAATTTGTCTTTTTATATTGTTAACGTTAAGACACTTTACACCAAGATTAACTCTGCTGGTAATTTGACTTCATTGCTGCCTGGAACACTGCACTATGTAAGCTGCATTTTTATAGCTAGTATGTGGAAGAAAATTTTTGTCCCTTTGCATGTACTTCTCTTGGGCTTTGTCTTCATTAGCCTCTGAGCATGTCTAAGATGGTGAAAAAGTCCACGCCTATTCGTGAGCAAAACCAGAGGAGTTTCATACCGGCCATGCTACAATTTTGAGAGGAGGCTGATTTCCTGTTCAGACTGAAATGCTATTTGATTAATAAAACGTGTTAATTGACATCCAGTTAGAAATTAAATAACAGCTCTGATGGGAGGCACAAAGTGCCTTTTCAAAATACTTAAGACCAGGTTTGGGGACTCTCTGCTGTATAGAAGACATAGGGGTTAGCAAATGTGACGTGTTGCTCGACAAGCCCTCATGAGTCACTGACGCAACCGTAGCATCCTCAAAATGATTAAACAATATATATGGCAGGTACTGTCTGTAGGAGAGGTGGCACAATCTGAACTGCAATGCAAAACTGGAAACAGCTTATTAAATTCTGAGGCTCTTTTGCATGTAATAAGAAAACTAAGGTAAGAACAAGATAACCTGTAAATGGGTTAATTAGAATAATTTAAGCATTGTTTAGGCTATGTTTTCCATAATAATCTCTGTGGTTCAGCCAATGTAGAATTGAAGATTTTGGATGCATCATGTTTTAGACAATTATTGTGCATCAGCGTGGAATTTAAGGCTAAATAATCAATGGGGAAATAGAATCAAGATAAAATTTTAAAAATAAGTTCACAAAATTGAAATCACAGAATCCTAGAATCACAGAAAGGTTTAGGTTGGAAGGGACCTTAAAGATCATCTAGTTCCAACCCCCCTGCCACGGGCAGGGACACCTCCCACTAGACCAGGGTGCTCAAAGCCCCGTCCAACCTGGCCTTGAACACCTCCAGGGATGGGGCAGCCACAGCTTCTCTGGGCAACCTGGGCCAGCACCTCACCACCCTCACGGTCAAGAATTTCTTCCTGAGATCTCATCTAAATCTCCCCTCTTCCAGTTTGAAGCCATTACCCCTCGTCCTATCACTACAGGCCCTTGTAGAAGGTCCCTCTCCAGATTTCTTGTAGGCTCCCTTTAAGTACTGGGAGGCTGCTCTAAGGTCTCCCCGGAGCCTTCTCTTCTCCAGAGACTGAACATAGCATGGAATGATAAAACTCAGGGCAGGTGAGATGTGATGAATAGGAAGAGCCGTCCAAGTGACCTCACCGAGCGGAGAGCGCACCGGAGGCAGCCAGTTTGCCGAGGCAGCACCGAGCTCCTGCTCCTCCCTGGCAGGGAGGGTTCAGCCCTGAAAGCGTGTCCAGGGATAACTTTGCAGGAAGCTATTCAAAGCCGTGTTTCTTCCCTGAACCTTGGCATGCTGGGGATTACCAATTAGTCATGATTTTGTTGTTAGAGTAATTCCATATTTCATTTGTTGTGTTGATTACGTAGGGCATTAGCACCCCAGGTAATGAACCTGGAGCAGCTGACTGATTCGGCTGAGTGTTTGCTCGGATGATGAAGCTGGTTGGTGATCAATTATGGTTTTGTTGTTCAGGAAAATACTAGTTTCTAGGAGCATTAATTTCTGTGTGTGTACTTACAGTGGAAAGCAATATGCTCTGAGATTGTTTTATTCTAACTAGTTCTAGAAGTTCCAGTACTGGAAAAATGAAACTTAAAAGTTATGCTTCCTATGGTATTTTACATTAATTTTAATCATATTATTCTTCCTTTTATGAAGCGTCTCTCTGGTGCTCATAAACCACAGAAATTGATATAATCTACTCTGACTACAAGTTTACACGAACAGTTATTACAGGCAGAATTTGCCTGTTTCTTTATGAGATTCAATACCTGACTCTGTTTTGGCCTTAAGAACATTTTCCACAACTTTGCACATAGGTACAATCCATTCCCTGCTCTGGCCGTCCTTCACACCTGTCAGAAACGCACATAAAAAGCAGACATCAGTTATCTCAAGATCAAATCAAATCACCTTGCAACCACATGAATGCAATTAAAATAAATGTACTCACAAAACCCCCAACGGATTCCACCCAGCCCTGCCAACCTCCGGCTTACAAGTGGAGTGAGAGAGGTGGACTTTTGGCTATCCTATATGCCTTTTCTATAAAATTACTGGGGTTTTCTTTTCCTTTTTTTTTTTTTTTTTTTCCCCCTTCCAAAGTTTTTTTAGGTTTTTGGTATACAACAATTGGGTTTTTTTCTTGCCTTGGGACTTTTCTGAGTTTGCATGTGTTTTGAGCTGTCTGCTACGGACTGTCTGTCCTGGATCCCGAGCAGCACACATCCATTCCTGATGAAGATCCTGTTTGCTTTAAGCTCCCCCATCAGCTCCACCTTTGACTCGTGGAATACGTGTTAATTACCCACCCCGCTGGCTGTAAGAGAAATATGCCTGCAAATCCAGGCTGACAAGCTGCATGAGGAAAAATAGCGCCAAGGAAAGCTTGCTGTTAGAATAAAGAAAACTCGGCAACGAAAATGTGGTTCACAGGAGTGAAAACAGCAGTTTGTTCAACAACAAATTGCCAAAGGATCTACACACACACACACATGAAAAATCAATACAGTTGATGAATCTCCTGCTATTTTACAGTTAAAGGTAATCAATTTCTAATGATCCTCTGTATTTGTGTGTATGAGCATCAAACAGGAGGAAGCACAGTAACTGTCCCCAAAATTTGGCATATGCAGAAGACCAGGACACCAGTTACTTATTGCTGGGGCTTTGTGTTTGAACTCTAGGAAATTTAACAGAATTTAATAGAAAAATGGAGTTGAGTACACAGCTGAATAGCAAAAAAGGAGTATTTTATATGTTAAAAAGTGCTTCTGACAACATCTATTTCCATAATAGTGTTTTGTTGAATGAATGGCTTGGACAAAAGCGCTGGTAAATCGCCCGAAACGAGACTGTCTGACACTCAAATAGCTGCTAATGGTAGGGAGCTCCTTGACTTCTTGTTATATTTCTTTCTTGCATTTAATCCTTTCCTCCTCAGTCCATTATGCAGAAGGACACTGCTTTGCTTAAAGGGTTATCAATGTCGCCAGGCATTGGAAAAGATCCCGAGTATATTTTGAACACCTTTTTGCAGACGGGACTCACGTGTCCTATTGAGATTCAGCAGAGGTTGCAAACCTTCGGCGAGGACCCCTGGAAAAGCTTTTCCGCTGCTTCCTGGTGGTGAATCTCCCCAGGGGAGCAGAGCTATCGGCAGCTGCTCCATCACTAACCACGCAGGACATTTTCCATTTTAACTCCTATTTTTGCTCCTTTTCCAGTGGAATGATACTTCCAGAGCAGGAGCTAAATCTCTCTTAATCTTAACGGTATCTTTGGGCTCTGCTGCCCTAATCTCGCCTTGTCTCCACCGGGTGTTTCTATGGCAACTCCCCGGGGAGTTTTCCTGTTATCTGGGTGAAGTTAACTGGAAACAAGTAAATATGCTTGATATGAAGTGGTGCTGGAGAAGACTGATGTGGCCTTCAGAGTGTGGTCTGGAAAAAAGCCAAATTATTTGCAGGAAACTTCTCCCGAAAGGAGCTTGAAGCTCCCGCAGTCAAAGGTTTTTGCCTGAAGTGCATTTGCCCTCCCTGGTGCCAGTGAAGTCCCAGGCAGAGGCAAATTTTGCTGCGTTAATAACAAAGCTTACGGAGCCCAAACTGGCCAAGCCTGGAGGTGCCTCGCCGGGGAATGAGATTTTCACACGCAGTTTGAGAAGATCGATAGTCCGCTTTCCAACCAAATTATAATAAACCTGGTGTCATGTCTCATTAGCAGGCATCTCTGTGTGGTTTCATGCCCTATGGGTGAGATCCATCTGCCAGCTCGTCCTGGGGCTGCCAGGGGGAAGCAACACCTTTACCACCCATCCGATGGCGGCACGGCGGGGCCAGACCCGGTATCATTGCTTGGAGGGGGCTGCGCTCCCAAAAGTGGGGATGACAGATGGGACTGGCTAAAGGCATGCTCTAAGGGGAAGGAGGTCTCTCCCTGGCAGCTTTCTGCAAGGAGCTCAGCAGCTGTTGTGGCCACTTTTCTCCAGGTGAATAACCCAGATTATCTCAAGTCAGGAGATTTGTGTCCCTGTTCAAAGCCCTCTCACTTCACCTTCCCTCCCGTTTCAAGGCTGCGGATCAGACCTTTCCAGGTTGGTGTTGTAACTGACCTTAGTACTTTTTTCTGTTGCGTTTTAGATCACCATAGGCCAAGTTGTTGGTGGGCCAGCAGCTATTTGAAAGCTGCCAGACCTTTGCTCACTGGCGAGCATTTCTCTTTGAGCTTGAGAAACGTCTCCGCTGGGGAGCTGTGACCTCCCGCTGCTGTCACCCCAGGGAATGGAAAACCTGCCTCCTTTGCGGCGCGAGCTGAGATACCAGCCAGCTCCTTCGCCTGCTTTAATTTTTTTGGATACCAGCCACGGGTTGCTTATCATCGGTTCTGATCCCTAAAGCCGAGGTGCTGATTCTAATCTGAGGCTGCAGCCGGGTTTAAATCTTTATCTGCAATCGGTGAGTCTGAGCGCTGAGTGTGCAGAGACGTTATTAGATTATTAAATCAATGACACTCAGGTTATTAGTCACACTCATCCGCATTACCTGACACTGCAATGATGTTCTATTTTTACTTCCAGCCTCCTAATGTCCCAGAAGTACTGAAATTATGACCAGAAAATTAATTTCTATACATTTGAACAAGAAATAGAAGTATAGGGAATAATCCCACATCAATAGTGTAAATCCTCATGGAGTTGTTTAGAAAAGCAACGGGGAAAGGGAGAGGGTTGAGAACTGCATCTCACATGCAGCCTTCCCTCCATGCTGCCATGCCAAGCTCTGATGGGTATGGTGGTTGCTAATAACTGGGCCAGACTATTTAAGCTTGTAACTCATTTGGGGTAATTAGGACTCCTGAGCTGGTGTTAATGATTTCACTCACTTGGCCAATACTTTCTTGCAGAATCTTGTCCCAACGGGCTTTTTTTCAGGCGTGAAATCAGACCCAGTAAACAGAAAAAGGCCAGCACCTGGCAAGATGTTGTTTATGTTTTCAAGAATTACTCCTTAAGCACAGGCAAATTATCATCCCAGCCCCCAGGCTGAGTTAAGAAGGGAGGCCCGGTCTGACGATGCCTGAAAGCTGAATTTGGTGTTATTTCTGCTCCGTGTGACTAACCATCTGCAAGCTGGGAGGAATCTGTTACTGTGGAAAAATACCGCGGGAGATGCTCAAAGTCCATCCCCACCCTTGTCCAGCGGAGCAGTACTTGCATCCCACCCCTGCAGCCAGAGCACCCTAGAAACGTGGCCCTAAGGGCTCCGTTTACCCCTTCGAAGCCCCTTGGGTGGGAGCTGTGGGGGGGTGGCAGGTGTGGGGTGATGCTGGAGTGGGACGGGGAAAGCAGTGGCGTGGAGGCAGAAACCGGGATGCAGGGAGGGGTGGCTGGAAGAGGCGAGCTCCACCGGGGTACCCGCAGTGCCCCACCAGAATTCAGCCGGCTCATGCCCAACTTTTACGGGGGAGAACAAGTTGGGGGGGAGTACATGGTGAAACACCCCACGAGGGAGAGCCGTTGGCACCCTTTTCCCCACACCGCCCACAGCCCCAGCTACTTGCAAGTTCCCTGAGCTTATTGATTACTGGGTGCAAATCTCCATATTGCTTAATTATAATTTAGGTTTAATGCACGTCTTCAAAGTGTATTTATTTCATATTTACAATTAAGTCCAAAGTGCTCACTGTGCCAGCAATGGAGCAGGGTGACTTTCTGAGGTCTTCCGTCGGGGAATTTCCACTGAGAAATGGAAGGAGATGTGTGAGTCTGAGCGTGGGGGTAGGTATTGTTGGTACCTGCTAAATGTTGTTGCAGGATGGTCTCGTGAGCAAAGTTTGTAATAGAATTATAACGAGCTGAGTTGTTTAGGTGTAATTAAATGATGGGGTGAGAACTTGCATGGAAATCCTTTTCTCCAAGCTTTGGGAAGCCTGCTAATAAGACATAAACATTTAGCAGCTCAGCTGGAGTACAGTGTGCTCTTTGGTTTAACATTAAAGGGGCATTGTCAAGTGGTTTTAATTAATTAGCTAGGTTTTAAATGAAATCAAATCAATTTGGAGCCGTTAGGCTCAAAATTGAAGTTGTTTTCACCTGGTGGGAAATGTCCTTCAAATTCCGAACATCTTAAAGACAATGAAAATTAAAAATGCCTTTAAGAAATTGCATCCTTATGGTTCCCTTTCCTTTTCCCATTTACCCAGAGAATGGCCAGTATTCTGATGATCTGGCATTACTGTAATTGCTGTAACAAGAGTATGTCCAAATTAGAGCCTTTTAGTCTATGTACGACGCTACAGCCAGCATTTACACGACATCTTCCAGGCATGCAGTACCCAGAACCCACATCACACCTGGTTTATAGGGTCTTGAATGTACCATTTTTCCTTTTTATTACACCTTCTCATGGCGCAACATAGCCCTTACACTGACAGGCAAATAAGGAAGGTGGGCAACTTGATCAGTTTGCATGTCAGTAATGTGATTGCTGACCATAAGTGGGATATGGGTGTTTTATGCTCAAACTCCAGCGTCTGTGAGCTTTCTGCCCACTTTTGGCCATGCTGGGTAGTGGGACAGAAGTTTCCAGAATGATCAAATTCTTACAGGTGTTGTGCAAATCGGCAGCCGGGAAGGGGAGGGAGCCCAGAAAAGTGCCTGTGCTGAAGGGAGACGGAGCAAGGTGAGATCAGAGAGGGAGGTGGATGCAGTCCAGTTCTCCGGTCGGTGGAGGAGAGGGGTTCCTGTTTTTCTTCTTTCTGTGGGTTTGTTTTTTTTCTTTTTTGGAAAACAAATGCTATTTTTGATATTTACTTTTTAAAAGCAAAAAAAACCCCAACAACAAAGTGAGAGTTTAGGCACTTCTTGTTAGGCCAGCACAATACCATATATTATCTTAGATGCTTTGTGTTAGATTTAGGGGGGAAAAACCAACACAAACTCTCCCTGACACAATGGGCCATAAGTGCTGGAAGCCTTTATGGGCTATTATGCAAAGCCGTTACAGTCTATTGAGTAAATAATCTACAGATTAAAGCTTTCTAAGTACACAGTAACTTGATAGGTAACCAAAGAAGCCATTACGATATGTCATGTCAATAAGAAGAGGATTAAGGTCCCTTACACTTGGTGCAGTGACAGAGTCTATCTGCTGCAAAGCGGTGTTAAACAAAAGCCATTGCCTTTTAAATAAACCTGCAGTGCAGTTGTGCTCTGGGGCTGGGGACGGGGATTCGGAGAGAGGCAGCTGCTTCTGCTTTAATTTATTGCAACCCAAGGATAATCGTGCACATCAGCGACTGCGCTCCGCCTCCAGCCTTCCGGGCTCACCTGCTCCTGGGCCACGGATGGCCAGAGCCAAGGCCATCTGCCACGGAGAAAGGAGCAAATCAGCGGGTTTGGGGGGTAGCTTCCAGTCCTCTTCATGGAAATAAGGCGGAGCGCTTTCTCCCTGAAATCTGGGAGAAACGTGTGTGCAGAGAGCCTTGCTGCAAGGCAGCAGGACAGAAGGAGCCCATGCTCGATGGGAAGCCAAGGGGCTTTTCCTCAAGCAAGAGAGACTTCTACCTTTCTCCCTTGGCCATCCATCCAGCCACCACCCCGACCGGGTGGGCAGGGAGCCCGGGATGCCGCTTCTCTCCCCTTTGCCGGAGCCCAGCTCAGCGCTTCCGCAGTCCCCCAGGGCATCCCAGTCCTCCCAGGGACCCATCCTGCACCTCCCTCTTTTGCAGGGCCGTCCTGGTTAACGCACATCGAGCATCCTGCCCCAGCATTTAATTACTCCAGGTTTCCAGTCGCTCTGGTGAGTTTAATATGAGCTATGTAAATTCCTCCCAAGAACGACAGGATTTTGACAGCCTGATTTGCCTCGCAGGCATCCTCAAACCAGCTCATTTTCTCTTCCCTGGAATTTTTGAGTGGTCGGGTGGCATTTGATTATCATTGGCTGGCATATCTGAGCTCTGGGTTTGAGCATAAAGATATTTTAAATTTAATAGGTTTAAGATGTCATTATTTCCATGCTGATGAATTTATACTTGTAACCAGAGAAACTTAGAGCATTTAATGAACTTATTTAGATATCATGGTGCAAGCTTTAAACCCAGTCCCCAGTATAAAATTAAATCATGTTAGATAAAAACTAACACCCAGAAGCAAAAACTGAACTGGGTAAATGAATGAATTTCAAAAGACAGAATAAGTACAGACATAAGGCACCTAGGGGACAGATTTACTAAGAGTTTTTGCACTGTTTTCAATGGGGCTTGTAATAGCATAAAAGTATTAAATCTGATTTACTAGAAAGGATTTGTATGGTATTTCATCGCCTGCTTCCCAGTGCCAGCAGCCCCTTCCCCACCTCTCCCAGCTCACTAGCAGGAGCTCTGGACACAGCCAGACACTCGGGGGAGAAAGCTCCAGCTTTGCCGAGCAGCTCGCAAGCAGCCAGAGAAGAAACTAAGGCAACCGTTCGGCGATCCGAAAGGAGTAACAAAGTGTTTCGATGAAAATCGATTCTAATTCCAAACGGGTCAATACAGAGTGGTCCCGCCGCATCAGCTGGGAGATGGATGCTGCCTGCTCACCCGCTGGATGGTCCTGCCTGCCTTCCCCAGCGCGGTGGGGGTCTGGGTTTGCCAAAGCTGAGACCCGCCTACAGGAGCTTTGAAATCTCCTTCCCAGCTTCCTTGTGCCAAAGCTTTTCTGAATATCTTCTACTTCCTATAAAGTTTGTGCAAGGAAAGGAGCCCCTTGGTCATAAGGGAGACTTCAGTTTTCCCCATAAAGAGTTGGTCATGTCATGTGGGGGGTGATAACACACAGGCCAGGTTTGGAAACACCATAAATGATCNNCGGGTTTTGGAAAACCATTAAATTTTTTTTTTTTTTTTTTTTTTTTTTTTTAAACAATTAGAGAGCCCAGGTGAGGAGAAGCAGCTCTTGATTTGCTCCTGAGGCCCTCATTCAAGATGTTAGTACTGATGAGCTTCTCTAGTAGGCACTGTTATCAAATTCAGCATCCCTGTGGAGTAAACATCCTACCACAGTTGTATTTCATTTTAAAAGAAGAAGCTAGAGGAGAAGGATGAAACAGAAGAAATCAGAAGGAATTAAACTAATACGCTTAAANAAAAAAAAAAAAAAAAAAAAAAAAGAATTAAAAAAAACACTTAAAAAAAAAAAAAAAAAAAAAAGAAAATGTTGCCTTAATGCTACCTAGAAGTAGAGATTCCTCATTTGATTCTTACCAAAAGCATGCAAATGCACCAGAAAGCAAGCCAGCAGGCTTGAACAACAGAAGAGAATCACCAAAAGGATTTAACAGGACTGGCTTTCACAAGATTAATCTTCTACGGACTGGTAACAGGTAGGAAACCAGGATTAGGAATGAAGTCCTATGTCAGTTTTTAGAGTGAGTGGAAATTAGGGTAGAAATCCTGCAGGTACCTGTGTTTGGCACTGTCAGCATATCCCAGAATGATCTGGAAAAAAGAGGTGAGTGGTGAGGTGGCAAAGTCTGCAGGTGACACAGATTTATCCAGGCTAGCCAGACGTGAAGCAGAGGTTTGCAGAAGGATCTCAGAGAAATAAGTGGCTGGGTGATATAAACTGGCAGGTGAAATTCAGTGTCAATAAGTGCAAATTAATGCTCTTGTTAAAACAGGTCTACCTACATATACAGAATGATGGGCTTTGACTTAGCACTCACTCTTAAGCAGGAAAATGTGCTGGTTCCTTTGTGGCTGCTCCTCTCTAAATGCTGGCACTGCCCTCACGGGGAGGGTGGAGGAAGGCTCTGAGAACGAGGAGCATTGTTATGCCAAGGTCAAATCCCTGCACACCCACACCTCTGATCCTGCGCGCAGGTCTGGGCACCCAATGCAGAAAGGCTGCAGGAGAACAAGAGAAGGTACGGGGAAGGCAACGAATCTCATCGGACACAGGCACCAGCCTCTGCGATGGGAAAAAGCTAAATGAGTTTAGGGCTTTTGCTTGGAAAGGGCATGATTGAAGGGAAAAAGGTAGAGATCTGTGCCATTGTGAGTGCTGTGAAGGTGGATAGGGATGAGAGTTGCTTGTAGGGTAAGAGAGAGAGTGCCAAGCTCCCTGTTTGGGGAGAAGAGGGCTTTTTTCTTCCTTTATTAATTTATTTTGAAGTGCGATGCTCAGCTGTATCGCTGAATGATCTGCTACCAGTAGAGCGGGTCAACAATTTTCCAGCAGAATAGTTTTCCGAGCCACTTTCTGTTGAAAAATGCTGATTTGATGGTATCAAGATGCTCTGTGGGAACATGTCAATGCCATCAAAGCCGTCAGCAGAAGCCAGACATCTGCCCGGCCTCCTTGCCTGCTGCCCAACTGGCTGGCTCCCGGGGACAGCTGGGCCCCCGTGCCGCAGCCAGCAGCCCATTTGATTTTTCTTTACTTGGTCATTGTTCTATTTATATTGTGTTTTTTCCTCTGTTTTCATCTTCATATTTTATATCCAATGTATTTACAGCATTAGAAAATCCCCTGTTGCCTATCAGAACACGGGGTGTCAAATCAAAGTACAAGTCACACAATGAGAATAGTTTATCTTATAATGAGTTTTAAACATGTGTTTTAAGATATAAAAATATACAAATGTAAAAAATATGTACAGTAAAAAGTTTGATTTGTTTTTAATTGTAGACCTTGTCATATATTAATATAAAGTTATGTTTTATGTTGCATAAAGGTTGAGTCTGTGAAGACAAAATGATATTTTATATTTGAATCTCTTTCTAACTCACTGGGCTAAATGGAAATGGCATTTTTGTAGAACATAATTTCAGAATTTCACTTGCTGGGCAATTTCAACACTTTGCTGTGTCCGGTTGCTTCTTTTCACAAATGCTTCCATAAAGAGCAGGAAAGATGGACTGGATGTTCTGTCTGTTTAAAAGAAAATATCTGTTCTTAACCTGAATCAAGGCTAATGTATCACTCAAAGTGGATGAGTTAGATTTTAAAGACAGGTGGAAAATCAGTCATATCTGGGGTAAAACGAGTGAGCAAAACCCCTTCCTTAGTCAACACATCACTGGAAATGGGAGCAGGATAAACTATGTAAAATACCTATCTTTGTAATCCAAGATGGGAAGAAATGAGAAGACATAGATAACCTTGTGGCCTGGAATGATTTCCAGCAGTTTTGTTTTGCCTGCAACAACTAGCACCTACAACAGAGCAGAAACTCATTCCGTGCCCGCACGGCGGGTGAGGCCGGCACTGGCTGCAGGTGGTGCCAGCTCTCAGGAAATAACCAGCCCTTGCTAATCACTAGATAAGCAACTCCTCTGCAAGTCTCAGCATGCTCATTTCGATTTGAAAAGGCTTAAGTTTGGGCCATACAATCACGTGAATGATTTGAAAGGCTGAGTTGGTTCGGAAGTTGGGTTTTTGTGGTGAGCTGGTGGTGCAGGAGCAAGTTGTTGCAACTCCTTGAGTGCAGCGAGCTGCAGGAGGGTCTGTGCCCGCTGTCCTCCCTGCATGGCACCACTGGGCCACTGCTGCTGCGGCTCAGGAGAAAGCAAAACCGCCGATTCCTCCGGCAGCGTCTGCAAGTCTCCCGACGTTTGGTGTTACGGTGAGTCCGACTCTTCACGCTTATGAGACTCCTCGGCCCTCAGAGCAGGGCGGGGAGGGATGTCACACGGAGCCGGGTGATGGAAATGGTGTTTCAAGTCATACGTGGTAAGCTGCATGGGGATCCCACCCCACCATCGCCCCCAAATCCTGTGGTCACCACCATGACTTTTCTCTTTCTGGGGTTATTTCCAATAAACTTGAACACGTGGCTGAGATAACTTCAGCGCAGGGAGCTGCCGCACTGCAGGCCACCATTAGCAATTAAAATTACATAAACAATTAGCCTGTGAACTTGGCATTCGGACCACCGCTGCCTCGACAGCCGCTGCAGGAGCCTCCCGCAGCTGATGTACGGCCCGGTGTTCCTGGGATCAGAGCAGCCCTGGCAGACTGGGATGCGGTGGGATGCCTAAAGGAGGTGCCAGCATTGATGAGGGGACTCTGGGGTATATAGTGTTATTTATTACGCCTTCAGTTTCCTTTTCTTCTCCCCTTCTTCATCAGGGTACTGGAGGGAATAGGAACATGCTATCTAATTTCCTAATTTTCCTGTCAGCTTTCTGGCTTTCAAAATGATTGCGGCAGAAATCTATAAAATGAGGATGAGGGAAGCAACCTTAATACCATTGTAAATCTCCAAAATAGATGCAGAAACACAGTACTCAAATAGGAGTAAATAAAAGCAAGGAGAGATTCATTCGAGTTTTCCCCTCTGTAAACCTACTGGCAGCTTGGAATTATTCAGAAAACAACATTTAACTGAGAAAAAGGGAACCCTGTAAAATAGTAAAGATTATACTGTAAAGCTAAGCACCCTCCATAAATCATAGCTGGGAACATTGCTAAGTTATAGGAACCTGCAGATGGCTGTCATTAAAGGGAAAGAGCCTCTCCCGGCTTGGTGGGCCACGCTGCGCCGTGGTGTACAGCTACAAATTGAGCTACTTTCATGGGGGAGCCACAAAAGTGGTTTTAAAACAGGAATTTCAACCAGAAGCCGCGTGAGCTGTTCAGCAGGACTCAGGCTTAGTGAGAAACCACAGTGGCAATTTCAGGCCTGATTTACAGGAGACTCTAATAAGTCTCCCCCGTTTAAAATAGTAGGGCAATAGTTTATCGATAGCGCACGCCTGAAGGGAGAAGAGCAGGCATGGGGCAGTGTGTTCTGGTACTGAGCCTGGCGTTTTCCCCATCACAAACGAGGACAACCCCTGCCTGTCCAAAGGGGTGAGGGCTGCTGGAACAGGTAAGGGGCTGGGGGTCCTGTTTCCCGGCTGGTGTTTGGGATGGGGTCAGGGCACACCAGCAGGCTCCTTCCCTGCTCCAGACACATTCCTGTGTGCTCACCTGAGGCATCGTTGGTTTTCCCTTTGGGATGAACTCGTCTGGGGCTTCGACTCGAGAAGCAGCGGGGGAGATGCTCAAAACAAGCCTGCGAAGCTGAAAATAGCACACGCTGGCTGCTGCTGCATTCAAGATAAAGATGTCACCAGGTGAGCTCCTCTAGGATTATATATTAAGCCACGCCGTGACGTAGCATCAAGACACCATATAGCCCCCAGGGGACGGTGCTGTCTCTCCGAGCTGTGCATTGCAGGTGTGTGGGGATGTCCATGCCAGCGCTCGGTTGCGGGGTGCTGGGGGGGTCCTGGGGGAGAGCCTGGGCTGCAGTGGCTCCCCGGGAAGGACTGTGCCAGGCACTGCTTGCCAGAGGTGGACTTACACAATCTGGTCTCTCACAAGAGCCTCCATGGAGACTTAATCCCAAATACCGCCCCAGAGCACAAGCACTCCCTGCAGTGGTCCCGCGCCAGGAGGTTCAGATGGAGGTCTGGCAATCAAAATATGCATCGTGTAACCAGACCTCCCCGAACCTACCCTTCTTTTGAGGTTGGAAATGCTTTGTCCCTCTCAGCCATGCTCACCAAGGTTCATGGTTTTTCAAGGTCACCGTCTCTAACAAGGTCAGGAGCCTTTCCTGATACAAAATGGCACAGCAGCTTATTGCGTTGATTTTACTTCCACCCTCCCACCCCCCATCTTCTCATTTCTATTGTACCATTCTCACTTTCCTTTCTCGGCATTTCTGCAAGAGCATCATCTACCTGCAGGTGCTGGCATGGGCTTGCTGGGCTTACTGCTCACAAGGCCAGGGGCTTTTCCAGTTGCTAACCAGGCTCCCTGCAAAACCTGCGTTCACAACGCTTTCCAAAAACGTGGCCAGGAGGAACTGGATCCCACAGTGTCTTTCTTCTCTGTCTCTGTGTGAACTTGAGAACTGCTCACTGCATCTCTAACAACTGTGTTTAACTCCTTCTCACAACCCCCTTTTGTGCTTCGGTATAAAAGTCATCACCAGCACAAACAATTTCTTTCAGTGCTGGAACTGTGTTTATTTTACTGGAATTGTACTCCATTTGTCTGGTTGCAAAGGGACTAGGCAATTTATATTGGCAGCACTGAGTGTATCAAGATTGGCAGTGGTCGGGCACTCACGGCTTGTTACCCAAGGAAAGTTCAGAGCATATTAATTTATCCCACCACGGAGCAGCAACAGAAGAAATGTTTGGTTGGTATCAATCAGTTTTACATTAGTAACACTGTAAACATTTTTTTCAGATGGTAAAAGATCCAATAAATCTGCTTTATTCTGTTTCATTGTAAGGTCCAGTTCTTCCTTTCCATCATACAAACAACTTCCAGGTAATGGAAAGGATATTGCATTCACTATTCACAAATCACAGTTTGACCTATTATTTGTAATTTTCAGTGCCTGCCTTCTTATGCGGTGTTCATAAAATGAGATTAGAGTGATTTAGAATAGTGAGAGATGGAACAAGACTAAGAGGAGATGTGACTCATTAGACATTATCTTGTGGCTGTTGGAAGGAACTCACAGCACTCAGGAAGATGTGCTGTGATTTTCCAAAGTGGTCTAGATATACCTTTGAGGGGTTTCAGCACCAAATGTCTGTGTTCCATCTGAAAACATGGCCCACCAGCCTTGCTTTTATCTTGTATAAAACCAGCCAAGAAATCCAGATTGAAGGCTCCTAAAACTCCTTTCCAACCTGCTAGTCTTCTTTATGATATTGCTCTAAAATGGTGTCCTTTAAATGTTGCATCACTGAGCTTTTCAAAAGCGAAAAAGATACTTTTATTTGCATTCAACGTGGGGAAATCATACTTTGGTCGTAACTCATGGTGCTTCAAAATTATCAATATTAGTTATGGTTGGAGTGCTTAGCTGCTGTATCTGGACTTAGGAAAGAACTTGTTTCCCTGGCGGACCGAGCAAAAATACTCTTATCTGTTCTGTTAACAGGTATGAATTGGGCTTCATCGAGCAAAAGAAAAAGAAAGAGGAAGGACACCCAAGGGTTTATTCTAATGAGCAAGGAAATGAGCTCCAGCAGAAGCCAGTCCATGTCCTGGAGTCATGGATGGTACTGGCAACAGGTGAGGGGGGTCCTGCCCGGCCATTTGGAGGGTGGGAGTAGCCCCCTGGTTCAGTATCTCCTGCTGCTTGGTTTTTTATTCTTCAGCACCTGCATATTTCTGCCAAACTGTTTAGTGCATCTCCCTAAAAAAAAATTGCTTGTCAAGAAGCAGTACTTGTTTCTGTTCTCTCCAAGCAGACAGGATCTGTAACAAATGACTCACATGCAGTAATTACACTCTATTTCTTCCTATCTTGCATTGATTATTCAGATGTAGAAAGAATAGTTCTCTCTCTTGAATAAAAGAAAAGATCTGAAGACCCAAATATTGGATGGTTGTTGGGGATTTTTTTTTCTTTTTTCCCCCCCTCCTTTGTTTTTCAGGTACTGTTTACAGCCATGGTATACTGAGGAGATGAAACATTTATAAACAAAACCTCCTGTCAGAGTGCTTGTAGTTTATGTTTGTTTAAAGGACAATTTTGTGTCACCTCTTTGTATTTTAATAGTCAAAATAAATTTTGCATAATAATTCAACTCCTCTCTGCTGCCTGTAATGCCTATCTGCATTTTTCTGATGGATGTTTGTATTTGTTTCCTATGATTTACATGACCTGACGTCTCATATAATGAGCTTCCCAGTGCAAATGCCATTTGTGATACTCCGTGCAGCACTAATCTATCATTTGATGACCTTACAAGTGCTGGGGTCATAGATTCAATCAGTAAAATGTTTCAGGGTGTAATTAATTAATTTCGGCCTCCCCACTCTACAACTGTTCGCTTAAAATTTGATGAAAGCAATGTTTTTTTGTAACACTTCTTCAATACATACGGTTTGTTTGTGTAATCAATCACTCTAAGTTGGGGAGTTCTTAGTATTCATGGCTTTGTCTTGCTTGAAACTTCCAAATGTTTATTTTTCAGCATAATTTTATAGTTTAATTACCCAAACAACTAGTTACTGTACTTTTGAAAGTACACTCAGATTGTGATTTAAGAACATGTTTTTGCCTTTGCTAAAGCTGGGCTGGATGGTCCTGCACGGCAGCGGAGCCTGTCTGGCTGTGAGCATCACTGCCCAGCTGGCTGCATACCACGGCAACCTTGCACAAGGCTGAGCCGTGCCACGGCCCGTTGCAAACCGTGATAGATCTGTTGGCTCTCTGCTTTAGGCTTCTCATCAAACAAAAAAAAAGGGAGTTGGTGGTATTGGCCTTTAGCATCCTTTGCTTGCACCCATGTTGCTGAAAAGGTCGTGCAAACCTCAGGAGTGAGGGCTACAGGTGATGGGTCTCTTGCATAGAGCTGTGGGATTTTCATGCTGTGGTTCAGGCCACCCTCTGGAGGTCTATGGGTCATTTCCAAGAGTCCATGCAAAGCAGCTAACAAAAGCTAGGCTTAAATTCCCTATCCTGGGATTTGCATCTTCATCAGAAAGATGTTGGGACCTGCCCACTGGGGAGCACTGACACCTACTGCAGCAGCATGGCCGATGGTCTCCTGGCGTGCATTAAAAAGAGTAAGGCCAGCAGGCCAAGGGAGGTCATCCTCACCTGGTGGATGGCCCTGGTGAGGCTGCATCTGGAGTAGTGTCCAGTTCTGGGCTCCCCAGTTCAAGAAGGACAGGGAACTACTGGAGAGAGTCCAGCGGAGGGCTATGAAGATGATCAAGGGAATGGACCGTCTCTCATGTGAGGAAAGGCTGAGACCTGTGTCTGTTTAGCCTGGAGAAGAGAAGCCTGAGAGGGGATCTCATCAATGCTTAGCAATATCTACAGGGCGGGTGTCAAGAGGATGGGGTCAAACTCTTCTCAGTGGTTCCCAGCGACAGGACAAGGGGCAACGGGCACAAACTGGAACACAGGAAGCTCCATCTGAACATAAGGAGGAACTTCTTTCCTTTGAGGGTGGCAGAGCACTGGAACAGGCTGCCTGGAGAGGCTGTGGAGTCATCTTCTCCGGAGATATTCCAAACCTGCTTGCATATGTTCCTGTGCAACCTGCTCTAGGTGACCCTGCTTTGGCAGGGAGGTTGGACTAGATGATCTCCAGAGGTCCCTTCCAACCCCTGTGACTCTGTGACCTGGTGCTGTTGTTGTAACGTCCGTCCATCCATCCTAGAAACCCAGCTTTCCAGCAACCTTCACTAAAAGAAGGGGATGAGCTTTCTGGCACCTAGGGAACATCGCAACCCTCAGCTCTCTGCTCTTCCCACAAAGACCAGTTTGACTCCTGATCTTTCCAAAGTAAAATGCTCTACTTTTTGACAGCTCTCACCCTGGAGACGGGAAATGCAAAAGTTCAAATTTTTGCTGCTTTTCTGGAGCGCTAATTAAGATATGCCAGAGTGAGCTGTTATCTGAAAGGCTGTACCATACAGGTGAGACACACACATGTCCCCAGCCCTCGTATATGTTATAAAGGGTCTGGCATTTTCTCTGCTGTGTTTTGTAGATTTTTGTTAATAACAGAAGCAGGTGTACTTTTGTGCGTATGCAGGCCATCTTGTCACTTAATAACATGAATCTCTAATTTACAGATGGCTCTGGGCTCGTCCTCCAGGACTCTGTTGGGAGAATGAGATGCAATCTTTGCCAGCAGCACTCAGGACTAAGCCGCTGAGGCAGCTCGGAAGGAGCAGAAAGCCCTCGGTGGCTTCGAAATTAATTCCCTGAGATGCTGTTATTATGTTAACAAGTTTTCTTTCATCCTATCAAGGTCTTAGGGAATCTTTCTATTGACCATTAAGGCAAAGTAAGACAAAACATGCTAAAATTGAGAAGCAAATGCATATGGGTGGAAATCCTATAATGTTATGATTCAATTTCCCTTCAGGTAAATACGACTGTTTCTGCAATCCGGCTGCTTGGCTCACTGAAGCCCAGGAAGACTCTAAGGGCGGGAAGACAGAGATGGGGGGCGAGAGGGGGGGAATAAAAATTGGGAGACTATTCCAAATCTGCCTGATAAATTGAGCTTGGAAAAGCCACAGGTATGTCTTTAACGGACAGCTGTCCTTTAGCGCAGTGCAGTAGAGTTTGGAAATAACGCTGGTGGCATCTCCCTGAGGTTGGTGTTTTTTGTGAAGGACGTCACATGACAGCAAAAGCTCTTTAGAGTGAGGGCTTAAACTGGTGCTGGGAATGCATTAGATGAGACCAGACTGCTAATCCAGTCCCTCCTGCTGCCTGTTTGCTAGACCAGGGTTATCCCGCATAGAGCTGGCCCCGTACCAGCATGGCCTGTGTAGAGAGGAGGCTTTGGGAAGGAGGTGTGATGGGAACAGAAGCTGGGAGGCAATTCCCCAACATGGCTTCAGTTACTGCTCCACAACTTGCTAGAAAGATCTCTTTCTCACAAATGATGTTTTCTTTCCACTGTTTTGAACACACTGTGGGTAGTAAATCACAGCAGCGCTTGGTTGGAATAATGGACTGATGCGAAGTGGTGTAGTAATGTGTTTTGCTCATAGCCTGTACCTGTTACTTTGATGGAAAACAGGCAGGGAATGCAGTGATCCGACATGCTTAGGGGCAGCACCTTAGACCCATCCAGCTCCACATTGCGGCTCATGTCGATAAACACAATGCAGGCATTTGCAGAATTAAGGCTTAATATGTTATTTCATTGGGAATTGGCTGTATCCAGCATACGACATGATCAATATTGAGAATAATACATACAAGTCTGCTATATAGACTATCGGCATTGCTGTAGGGGAAGAATCACTGTCGCTGCACAGACTTCTTGCAGTGGTATTTGGGCTGTGTAGGATCTGTGTTTCCTTTGAAACGTTAGAGGTCAGGAACGACTGGTCCCAGCTAAGAACTAATTGCCTGGAGCAAAATTTCTCTATAGTGAGAGAGTATGGAAGTAGCATCTGAAACTACAAAAAAGTCACTGTGCTTTTTGCTCTATCAGCAGACTTTAATGAAATTTTGAAGGGGGAAAAAATTGCTTCTTGGCTTAAAGCATGAGCTATGTTATTAATCTCTGCAAAGGAGTTTTATAATTGAAACGCTGATGGAATGGCAGCTCCACCGACTCAAATGATGACCTAACAGTATCTAACATAGGCATATATGAGGCTGCATAATGCTATGTCATGATCGTAAGAGTTCCCGATAATGCGGACAGGTTGAAAACGATGGCTTACGCTCCTAACTAAATTCAGTTCCTTTAAAATTGTTTTTCATCATCCTTATGGCATCTGGTTTCTGCGTGATACCATAAGGACTCAGACTGTCCCGCGAGGTCACAGGGACTGCAGGGGTTGTCTTTGGTAGGTTATTGGCATGGCTTATGTTGCCTGTTGGTAAAATAGCATTACCCTGTGCTGTCATTTTTATCAGTAGTTTTAAAAAGAAAAGTGATTCTAGTACTTATACTGACAGTGTCTGTGGTCTCAGGTCAGTAGCTGGCCATTAGGAAAGACAAGAGCATTCTCCACACTGCTTTCCTCAACCTCTCAGCCAGACTGTGTATCTGAAAGACAGTTTCTTGGCCAGGTTAGCTTGAGGGTCTCTCGGCCAAGCCAGAAGCTCAGCTTTTCCCAGCTCATCCTGGTCTGCATATCTTATTTTGGGTTTTTGCTCTAGTTTGCTGTTTGTGCTCCAGTTTGTGCAGCCCTAAGGAAACCGGGACCTCGCAGAGCTGGCACGCTCGGGGAGACTTGCTCAGATCTGCTCTCTGAAATGCAGACATCTAATGGCAATTTTTATTCTGATTTCTCTCCATTTTCCTCTGCTTGAGGTTTCAGACAAACTGTGAAGAAAGAGACACATAAATTACTAGTCTCAGCCTGTGCCTTTCTGTGTGCATTTCTGATTAATACACACCAACATGCCTTCATTATCGCCCTGTTTTGTACCGACCCGTCAGATATGTAAAGCACCGCCAATATCAGAAAATCTCATCATCTTCTTCCCTTTGTTTGAAAGTAGGTGAATGTGCAAACGAGGTAGGATATTAAAAGAGAAACAAACCACACAACCAGACTGTGAGAAATAGCTTTGGCTTTTTAGATAACAATTTCCTTCCCTAAAGGGGAACGCCAATGTTTAAGTGGACAAGAAATGCAGTGCGTACTCTCCCTGCCTCGTCCTTTTCATCCAGGCATTGGGGAAACTTTAGGAAGATGAGAGGTGAAGAGGAGATGGGAAGAGAAACCCATTGGGGAAGGGAGAGCTGGGAAGCGGTGGGGAGCTCCTTGCTGGTAGGAAAGGCAGCAGAGGGCACTGCACGGGCAGGCAGGAGCTGCCACGCTCCTGCCTGCAAGCTTTGAAATAAAGCCGGTTATTTCTGGTGTTATCAGATTTCCGCCTTGGCTATTTAGACCTAGCATTTCTCCTTAAACAAAGTGCGTTTCACCTGCCAAGCAGGTGTGTCTCCATGAGAAGGGCAGTGCAGAGAAACCAGACCTTTCCTGGTGCCACAGACCAGCCCGGCTCTGCAGTACCATGGTGGTTTCCCCATAGAGATGTGCTCCAATTCGGATCCCTTATGGGTGCCCAAAAAGCTCTTCCTTAAAGATATTGAGGAGCCATTGATGCCACAGAGACCCACATTTTGCTGCTACCTCCTGATCCTTAGAGCTTATGAAAAATGATGCCCTGGTTGTATCGACTGGTTTAATATCTTCACTTTATATTTATGGTACATGCAGTTCTTTGTGCGCCTTTTAAATGTTACATTAAAATACAGAGTGGCACCAGCTTTAAAGAGTTGAAACACAAAAGCTCCTTTCCTGCTCTTGTCTCCTATCATGAAGAATTTGCAAAACTCTCAGGGAGGCTCTTGAATTACAGCTCTTCCTCTTCCTCATGATGCATGGAGAAAATAAATGTATTATTAATCTGCCCATTGTCAGAGATCTCTGCTCTCTCTCTCTGTCTGTACACAAGGAGACAGATTGACAGGAACAGCAGACGTATGCAGAATTGCCTAGCGTGCACTCAGGCTGGTGAATCACCAAATGCTCAGGATGGTGAGATGCTCAGTTTGAACGGGGGCTGCAGAGCCCTGAAGGGATTTGGTGCAGGAAAATAACCACGAGGAGCATCTTGGTCCACAGGATCTTTCAGATGTTTGCAAGAAACTCTTTTTTTTATTTTTTTATTTTTTTTTAAGCCTGTTGTTTTGGGGACAGCCAGCTCAAGACACAATGAACTGCATTTTTAGAGGACCTTTGAGGACAGCCTGTCTGAAGCGTGTGGCTGCAGTGCCTCCAGGGAGGGGGGCGGTTTGGGTGCAAGCCCCAGCACTTGGTGGGGACACCAGGAGCAGTGTCCTGAAGAAGCTCAGGTGAAGGAGACATCCTGTCCCTCCCTGAGCTCCTTGGTGTGTGCAGAGCAGCCCAGTGCCCACCAGCTGCACAGCTGAATTCCTGCTGGGACTCTGCCCTCTTTCTGCTCCAGACCAAACGGTGTGGCTCTCTGCCACTGCCTACATCTAGGAGGTGGGAATCGAGTGGGACTAGGATCTCAGCAAGGGCTTGTTTTGTCTTTGGAGAGCAAGAGCCAAGGTGGGTGTCGGTAGACGTGAATGTGTCTCCATCGTGACTCAGCCCTTGTGGGATGCATCTCTCCCCCGGGGGAAGCCCGGCGGCACAGAGCACGGCAGTGTATGCCTGCGTCTTGCCGAGACTTCTGCCAAGCTCTGTCTTGGTTCCCAAATAAAGAGGGATTTCATCTGGATGTGTGAGTTTGGGCTTTCCCACAGGGGCTGTGAGGTGCCCCACCTAAGGAGAGGGATTGTGCTCACGAAGGAAAGAGCCTTGGAGAAACAGGGAGGGACTTGCTAAGGTGAAAAGCCTGGGCTAGAAGGTGACATCTGAATTGCCATGGGTGTTGGTTACTCTCAACACCCACTGGGTCTCCCTGTAAAGATGACAGCCCTTGGCCACCCTCTGCTTGGACTGTACATTCTCCTTCCAGCTCAGGGTGCTGGGAAGTTGTTATGGTTTGAAGAACACACAACAATTTATTTTCGTTTAGACAATTATTCTCTCACCCAATGACCTCTCCCTACCCAGGAAGGAGAATCAGGGAAAAAAATAACAAAACCCGAGAGTTGAAATATAAACAGATTTAATAGAATAAGACTAGATAATTAACATTAGTAACACTAAAGAACCAATACTGATCCTGATACCAATATAAACTACACAAGGATTATACTCAGCCCATGCTATCTGTAGGAAGCCGTGCACTCCCAGCAGGGGACAGCAAAAGTGGGACACTGCAAGCACTATGGCTTCAGGAGGAAGGAGAGGGCTCAGGGCTCCGGCGTCAGGGCAAGGACGTCTCAGGATTGCCACCATCAAGGGAGAGAGAGAACTTCTCAGCCAGCTTTCTAATTTCTATTGAATGTGCCGTTCATGGTATGAAATAACCCTGTTGGCCAGCTTGGGGCAAGTGCCCGGGTCTCGCTCCTCCTCATCCCTGCACCTGGTGAGCTCAAAAACACTGAGACCTTGAAACCCGCACACCATGGCTGGCTATAAAGGAAACATTTTCACAAGTTCAGACACTAGAGTCTTCTAACAGGACAGTTTTCCCAGGCATTATAATAGACCTTACTGCAAAGTAAAATGACTGAAAGTTAAATTAATCCTGTGTCGCTCAATCCAGGAAAGATGCCCAGCAGGAGATGGGGTGCTGGCACATCCCAGTGATGTCTGGGTATCATAGCATGGGGATGTTGTTTGCTTGCTCTGCTGTGCTTCTCCCTCCCATATAGACCAGTTCCTTCATCTTTGCATAGCTCCAGTGAGAATGCTCTCACTCTTAGATGATATTCAGTAGGAACTGGTTTCATATCGTATCACACAGCTCCTTGATGGTTTGCTTTTTGCAGCTCCCTCAGCTTAGCTGCAGAGCTTTACAGCTTCTAGAAAGGCTAGATTTATCTGCAAGAAGACGACCAGTATATCTCGCCCTCCTACTCACCCAGATCAGAATATTTTCTATCAAAAAGCCTGTTGGAATATCTGGGCACCAAGTACTGCCATGCTACGGCAGCAGAGACAACGACACGTGTATCACACCTATGACGTGCAGTGTGATGGCAAGGGTCATCCAGGGAGATTTAGCATCTCCCAGTGCCTGTGTAATGAAGATCCTACCACCTTCTCAGCCCTCCTCTTGGACATACGAGAATTTTGGCTTGTGGTTCTGGGTTCCTGGGGACAGGAAATTTTGCCTTTCCTGGGCCAGAGCATGAGGCTCAGCGTGGGACAGTGGTTACAGGACATCCAGTTGCAGTGGGCTTAGAAGAGCCAGGCAGGGTGTTGCATCTTGCCCACTGCATGCATCGCTGACAGAGCAGAAGAAGGGTGGGAGAAAAGATGTGCTTGCCACATGAATTAATAATGCCTGTTTTATGGCTCAGTTTTAATGTTTTTGCTCTGTCGTTATTCTGCTGGTACTTTGTTAGTTCTGTTCAGTGCTTAGTGAGGCCGTCACACTCCTTGTTGTGTGCAAAGAAATTGCTATTTGCTTCCAGAAGCTCCCATTTGTGTTTCCTCCTGCTTTCTGAAACCCTTTGGAGGATGGTCAGGGTCTGTTCCCGTCCTGAGCACCACGGGGTGTCGAGAGGGAAGGTCGTTTGTATTTGTACAAGCAAGTTAACGGTCTGGGGCATTGTATTGATGCTAATTGATTTCCTGTCTCTTTTCCATGTCCAAATGATCTGCTATATCACTGCTATAAATATCAATAACCTGCTGGCTGAAAAACGTAGCACAAAGTCGTAACCTCGTTTCTGCGTGTGCAAAGGGCAAGAGAAACACCAGCTGCTGATCATCTTGTAGGTCTTGTAGGCTACAAGTGTCATAAAGAGGCAAACAAAACCACTGACCCTGTGAAAACAGAAGTTTAGAAGGAATGCAACAAGTGAGGAATGCAAGAACAGTGTGACTTGATGTGAACTGCCTGGAAGGCCAGTTCAATAGGTGGGTAAGGTTGAGCGATGCCTGGGCTTTGCATATGATGAGATTTCTCTGATAGTTTGGTCTGGCCTAGAAATTCTAGGGAGAGGAGGGTCCCTTCACTGAGTCTTGCATTAAGCCAAATTTCTTGTGCTTGATCAAGAACATACCTATTACTTGACATCTCTTGAAGGAGAAACTCCAAGTGTTAGAGAATTCACAACAGCCTTTGAGCCAGCAGGTAATTACCTTCCCTATTAAAAATGAAGCTTACCTTCATAAAAAGGGAAGGCTTGGGAAGGCCTGATAAAAACCCGTGCTTCTTGGTTTGGGTAACTTCTGAGGGATCACATGGTAGAAGGGGAAACACAACTTTGTCATAAATTCACTGTCAATTAGTAGAATCATTTTGACAATCCTAATAACAATCCTATATCTGATACTCATCCAATTAACGTTGAACTGATTTCCTGGCAAACAACCATCACTGATAAAACGTTAAGAGAATTCTGTGCTAGGAAGTGGGTAAAAGCTGTTCTATGAGAAGCAAGCAGGCAGTAAGGTGATGCATGGTTTCTACGAAGGCATTGCATGACTGGCTGTGTTTAATTTTGCAGTGAAGGAAGGGCCATCAGAGGTGGTTGTGGTGTTACTGTGGTGATCCAAACTTAGTAGAGATGTTTCCATAGTAATGTCTGCAGCATGGCGCTCTGGGCTGACGAAGCTGGGATGCACGGCAGCTATGTCCCACTCTAAGAGCACCCAAGGAAGCCCTAAAAGGAGCTATATTATTCAACATGGTAACCCGCACCGCATTTAACCAATTTGCTCAAAAAGTGTCCTGATTCATTAGGCTGCCCAGAAATGGCTAATCTCAGAAACCAGGGACAATTCGAAGAGCCTGGAGAAAAGCCCTCATCTGCGCAGTCCTCTGGGAAGGTGAGCGACATAGACTGGGTCATAACATTGAGTTAAGAGGTAAAAAGGCAGATTCTGGTGAATAAAGTGCTGAAGGAAGGTGAGATAATTCATGTCAGTCAATGCAGGGCTGTGAGAACATTAACATGGTGTTGTTTGCTCATTAGATTACACCTGGGGTCAATAAAATCAATAGTATTGACCTAGCATACATAGATGTCTGTAAGCATTTATGATTTTGCAAATTTTTACTGTCAGTCAAGAATGATATTTAGTCATTAGGGCACACGTTAAATAGTTTAAAGAGTGGCCAGCCAATGTCCAAAATGAAAGCTGTTTATCTAATTTCTTGTTCCTAAAGATTAGCTCTTGTTCCTATACTTTTTGTAGTATTTTTATCTACTGTATGGAAAAAAATATTCTAAAAGTACTGATAAGGTTCCCAAGTGATTTGAAGATTGGAAATGTGGTAAACAAGGAGAGACTCACTTACATACAACCTGGGCAGCTAGCTAAGCCAAGGGCAAGTAGACAAGTATGCATTTCAAGAAATGCAAATACAAGGTCAAGCATTTAGAAACAAAGAATGTAGGTCAGGCTTGTGGAGGAGGAGAAGACTGCCTCAGGAAGGAGAAACTCAGGAACGGGATGGTGGAAAACTAAATGCATATGACTTCCCACTTGTGGTTGCAGCTGAAAGACCAGTAAGATTCCCAAGTGTGTGGCTAAGTATAGTAGGTAGTAGGAGTAGGGAGGTTTTGTTACCTCCGGGTTTGGCGCTGGTGCACAGCTGCTGGGTGCTGTGCTCATTTCTGGTGTCCACGTTTCAGAAAGTACAGAGAAAAATTGCAAAATGTTGGAGGAGAGGCACAAGAATGATAGAAGTGTGGAGACACTGTCCTATGGAGTTTGTGAGAGTTGCCTCATTTCATTTATCACACTGAAGGTTAGGGAGTACTTTATATCGCAGTTGGTGAATCTATTGGAGGAGGGCAACTGGGTGGTGCAGCAGAGTTCTTCCATCTCTAA
Source organism: Burhinus bistriatus (assembly GCA_013397275.1). Lineage (NCBI taxonomy): Eukaryota > Metazoa > Chordata > Aves > Charadriiformes > Burhinidae > Burhinus > Burhinus bistriatus. Next base: position 33,926 of record VYXH01006290.1, on the reverse strand, counting down.
GACAGTTAAATGCAGGTGGAAAATAAGTTGCAAATTGTTGACAGCCAGGGCAAAGACCCTGCTGCAAGTTGACCACCACTGGAGACCTTAATAAGCAGACTGGGTTTTTTTCAAAGATATGTATGTTTGCCCTCCCAGGACTCCTCCCAAGGTCTGTGGCTAAGGTGGGGTGAAAGGATACCTGGTCTCCGGGCTGCCAAACAACCCAACTGACGTACCCGGTACACAACTCATTCATTGCATAGGATGGCAGCCGTGCCGCAGAGGCAGGCAGAGGGGCACAGGCAGATTGTTGGGGAAGTGGGGTGGTGTGGCCAGGATCGGTCCTCCACGTGTGCTGCTGTCAGTGCGCGTTAGCCTACCCTGCTTTGCATCTCGCAGTGTGTTTGATACCTCTCTGGTCGCTTCGCTGTCCGATTTGACTGCTAGGTGTTTTTGTCTGTTAAAAGATCTGTTTGCATGCAATTCATTTTCTCTTATCAACTCATCCCAGGTCCCCCTTACACTTCTGCAGGAGTTATTTATATAAAACAATTTCTTTTCCCATAGGTCTCTCTGCCTCAAGTAATATTCTAACCTAATTCCCTCTGGTAAGCAGTCTTATCCAGACTTTCTGCATTCATCTAAAATCCAGCAGTATAGTTTTTAGAGATCTGAGGCCCCAAGATATCATGCTGGAGCAGCTGAAACCAGTACAGGAGATCAAATATTAAAGCAGATGGGTCAGGGTGAGGTACGGTGCTCCATGAGGGCTTCTGAAGCTCTCTGCAGTGCTGCTGCCTTCTACAGAGGCTGCGTTATCAAATTATTTTGCTGCATGCTTGTAATTATTGCTGCATATTGTCATTATTGTGTCTTGGATTTTTGGTTTGCCATTCCCTTGCGGTGCTTCTGCACTAACGGCATGTAAAAGCACTGCCAATAATAAATAACCCCTGATTTTAACATACCGTTAAAGGTAAGGTTATCTCCATGACAGCTTGACATTCAAGGATCACAAAGCTTCCCCATAACAATAATGCATAGAATGATCTAATCATGCTTTGACAGGTCATCCCACAAAACAATTAGGTGGGACTGGAGGTATTTTACCATGTTGCTCTGTGTGCTACACATCAAAGACATGAAGGTAGAAAAACCTTAAAATAACTAATGCTTTCAGGGCTAGTGGTTGCCGCTGGGGTAACCTGTCTGATTCCCTTCTCCTCCTCTTCCCACTCCCTGGATGGAGACTGACTTGTACCAGCTGAGGTTGTGGCTCTTAAAAACTTTATCTGGCTGCTTTTAGCTACGGCAAACTGTTTAGGAAAATCCTTTTAGTGACAGAAGAATTTGGACCAAGTGCACCTGGGGCTGCAAAATTAAGCAAATGACTTTCCTGAAACATTTGATTGATTTGCCTTGGTGTCTTCCTTTGGTATGCTGCTATGCGCAAGCCTTACTGCGATGGGACTGGCTCCCTCCTTGCTCGCACACCCTGTGCTCATTTGCACTCGAAGGAAAATGTTGTATTTCTGCCTTTGTAGCAATATTTTGTTCTCATGTTGTTTTGATTTCAAGGGCCAGGCTGGTGGAGTGGATCAAGTGAGACAAGGAGCTTCACAAAGCATAGTAGCTATAGTATCCAGGCCAGGTATATCTCTGGGATGACGGCAGGAGAGATGTTCCTGTCACCTGGAGGTCCCAGGGCTAGGACACTTACTTCTGGACCCAAGGCAGCTTGGGCAGCGGAAGGTAAAGGCTGGGCTCTCCCCTGCTCCAGCCATGTGTGGTTCAGCCCTGGGCGAAAGCCCAGATTGTGTCACCCCTGGGAATGGCATCGCCACGTTGGCACACATTGCACCGCCGTCTGCACATTGAGCCCACGCAGCCCAGGGCGGCTCTGCCTGAGGCCACCTGGGGATCACTCGATGGTGCTTCCGAGCACTTCGTCTTCTGGCAGTGCGCTGTGAGTGTGCAAGCGCAGAGGGTTTTACATCTCAGGACCCTCAGCACCCAGCTGCAAGCTGGACAAGCGCCCACAGGTAAGGCAGCCTTGCTCTGTCACCTATATCAGGTTTCCTTCTGGCACAAGCTCATTCCCACTAGTAGGAATAAAGAAAAAGAGTGAAGTCCCTGGCTAAGGTCCTTTCCAATGGGTGGGTCTGGGGAGAGCTTCCCTGCAGCAGCTTAATTGCTGTGTGCACAGTGTTGATCCCACAGGCTCCCACCTCGGTGCCCTTGCCCGGATGCCTTCTTTTATCCCAGAGTGGGTCACACTTGTATGCTAAATCCTGACTAAATGCTTCATAAGGAAAGCACCAGCAAGGCCAAGCTGATAGTTTTTCCATGAACTGTACCTTTTGGCTCTTTGCTGCCTCCGCTATTGTAATTTGGAATGAGATATTGCCATGTTCTTGGCAGTAATTACATGTGTATTATTATAAAGGTTTTGTTGATTAAAAAGCTAGAATGCATTATTTAAAATGGTCCAAATATTGTTTCCATTAAGATAAAGGGATTATTTAGTATAAGAGAATGCTGTTGAGCATTTATATGGCATTCTTCCTCTTCAAAGCACTTTAGCAAAGTTAATCTGGTGAAAAAAGTCTTCTATAAAAACTGGAAGAGAGCACTGGGGTCAAGGGGACAGCTCTCAGAATTTAACATTTCATCATCTTCTGCTGAAAGGCTGGAACTCTTTAAAAAGCCTTCCCAACTAATTTTGTTTAGATGAGAAGAACTTGACCTGTTTCACATGCCTGCTATGCAGGAAAATGGTCCAACCCTTCAGGAGAAATAGTTTCCTATTTTAGAGAGCCTGTGCCAACGTTTGGTCCCAAAGGCTGGGTTCTGAGAGGCCCTGAGCATTTGGAAATGTGCTGTGGAAGGAGAAACACTGAGTCATCCTGAGCAAGAGGGGCCACAGGCTCTGCAGCACCTTAAAAAGGCACTTGGAAGCTTAAAAAAAAAAAAAAAAAAAAAAAGGACCTTTAAATTTCTTTTAAAAAATTTTACCCTTTC
>VYXH01006290.1:4809-29038 GCA_013397275.1 Burhinus bistriatus | reverse complement strand
AAAAAAAAAAAAAGAAAAATAGAGAGAGAATTTGTTTTATCAGAATTTTACCCAAAGTCTTTTGATAAATTAATCTAACCAGCATCAGCCCTTCTTTGAAGGGCTCTCCTACAGCTCCTGAACAGCACGCTGTAGTCGCAGACAACCCTGCTGCCGGTGCTTTCACCCTACTCACCTGAAGGCCAAAATGAAGGATGTCCTTGGACACAAAGGAGGAGCATGAAGCCCAGTTCTCCCTCCTCTTCCTGTACCAGCACCGTGCCCTGTCCATCCCATCTCTCAGGCACCCATGTCCTCACAGGTCAGTCTACCAGCTGCCATGTCGGATCCTGGGGCAGCTAATCCTTACTGCTCAGTCTCTGTTCCATGGAAACACATCTAAATTTGTGAGCTCTCCTTACCTTTGATGTGTCACTTATGGTCTTCTCCATACAACAAAATCAGAGCCCACAGCACTGCAGGATTTGCCCATTTCCCTACTGACACAGCATCCCTTCCCCACCTCTGGCTGAGGTCCCTTTGGCACACCCTTGTGATGTGCCCGTCATGGTCCCTGTGGCCAAGTGCTGCCCTGGAGGGCTGAGCTTTACTCATTTTTAGTCTCTGTTTTGTCATTTGAGATCACCAAGATAGACCCTGTCTTTGGTGGCCGTCCCTACTGGCATTTCACATGCTCTTTGCATACACCTTGCTTCTCCCAGTCCGAGCTGGAAAGCATTGTCCCGCGTGGTGACAGCTCCTCTGTGATTGTTCTGTACTACTGTGAACAAATTGCATTGCTGGGCTGTGCCTCCATCCTTCCAGGTTATTGATCATACAAATTAATTAAACTGATTCCAGTATTGATCTCAATGGCAGTCTATATTTTGCAACCCAAACTGCTTTCATTTAACTACTCGTTCTCATCAATATCACAGCCAGTTCTTTCTCCACTCGGGCAGCTCTATCTATACAACAGCCAATATCCACGTAATGACCTTCCAGAACAGCCCTTGCCAATTCTTCCTCTTGTCTAAACCCTTCTCTACAGTTTTCTAGAGCATGAGTGCTTTTTTTTTTCTGCTACTGGCATAAGAAAAAAAAGGGGCAATGCGGGTTGTGCAAAGGGTTTAGATGTGGAAATAATCATGGCTGGAAAGAGAAAAATCACTCTCCATGTGCACAGCAGCTTTCTCTTCAAAAGGCATCGCTTGCCCATGCTGACCACAGTGCAGCTTCCCAGGGCAGAGCTCCCTATTCCGGGCAAGAAACAGGCAGGGTCTCTGGAGATGCCATGCTTGCTTCTCCTCAGAGGGTAAGGCACTATCTGTCCTCTCCAATTGCACTGACCTTTTATTGGCAATCACCACGCTTGTGTTCAGCAGAGGTATCAGTTTGAATTTGTGTAACTCCCAGGGGTCTGATACATCTCTGTTCCCCCACTCCCTAACTTAAAGAGAGCCTCTCTGCCTGTTTCCAGTTTATCATGATCCTCTGCCTTGGGACTGACACTGCAAGATCTATTAATTTCTCATTGCTCTGAGTTTAAAGTGAAGACCCTCTTGTAACCTACTCATAACCTTCATGGGAGAGTGGAGTATCCTTGCCAATTATCTCAGAGGTAGCTTTATAAACTCATTCCCTCCAAATATATTTTACAGCGGGAATAACTCATATGAAAAAAGATTCACCTTCCTTTCAGCAATGTCACTGGAGTCACAGCAGATTCAGAAAAAGCTGAAGCACTAACAGGAGTTGTATGAAATCACGTGTGCTTCTTCCTTGCTTTTTGTTTTCCCTCCGCCATCCCTCCTGGCTGTCAGAGCTCCCAGTCACATCTTGAGCAAAAGAACCTGTGTTTCTGAGTCCTCATGCCCTTTGACATAGCCAATTTGTCCTTACCTCCCTTCGGACCAAGAATAAATGGGAAACTTCTTCATTATGTTCCAAATGAGATGTGAAACTGAGGTCCTGACTACTTGTGATCATTAGAAAAATCCCATGGCACTTCTTGCAAGAGCAAGACCATTAGCCCTGATGTCCTGGCAGAACTCCAGTTTGGGTGATTATAATTACATTTTTCTTGCTTTTGTAGCTTCAAAGGGATAACACAACTTCCCTCCCTTGCTGTCCCAGCCTGTTGTACAGGGCAGCAAGACCAGCTGCCCAATGTGTTGGGGGTTCCTCTGCGAGGGCAGGTTGAACATGGGTTTGCTTGGCCCAGGCAGGCTCTGGGAGGGACAGGTCATGGGCTGCTTCTCTCCCAACTCCGTTTGCTTTTCTGGGTCCCTAGAAAGAGTCTCGTGTCTCCATGCCAGAAGCCCCCAGTCTGTACACTGGCTGCATGCCCAGTAAGTCTGCTGCTTGTTGCAAAAAGACCCCTTGGGTGACTTGCTGATAGCTCACTGTGTTTTCTTGCTCCTGGACATGGCTCTGCTATAAAAATCTTCTGACACAGAATCTTGGTTTTCCATTCAGCCCATGACCACTTGTATTATGTATTTTGGGTCACCAAACCTGACCAACAGGGTATTCCATCCCACCTGCCTCATGCTCAGTATAAAAGCTGAGGGATCAAAGGGTCAGCTCTCTTTCTTCAATGGCCAGTGTCCAAGGAGGGCTCTGTCTGTTTGTCTGCCTTTGATCCCGATCCTGAATCCAGATCCAGAATCCAGTTCCCGTCCGTCACTGAGTCCAGTCTGGGACTTCCCCAGTGCCTGCTGGTGACATGATCGTCATCCTGGGAGCTTGATACGGTTTTGTATATATTCCATTATTTTCTTTTTATTATTTTATTAATAATATTTCATTAAAGTAGTTTAGTTTCTTCTAAACTCCTAAGTCTCTTTTTCTCTCTCTCTCCTGCCTCCCTTCGAAGCAGGGCAGGACAGAGCATCTGTCATTCTGTCTGATTAGGTCAATCCGGCCCAAACCACGACAGGGTTGAGTAACAAGTGCCATGCTGCTATTGCACTTATTTTTGTTATGTTTTGAGTCTTTACAGCCATGCAACCAACCCAAATAACATGCTTATCTGCTCCAGGTGGAGGAGAATAAATCTTTACTAACCTTTTGCATGTTTGCCGCTTGCACCTGTATCTCGGAGATGTCTGTCTGCTCTCCATCACCTTTCGGAGATCCAGTTGCATTAGGTCCTAGGAGGACACTTTTAAATGCAAGTTACGGGTTGGGATCCAACATCCACTGAAGCCAATGGAAAGATTCCCAGTGAGTGCCGTAGCTGTTGAGTGAAACCCTAAGCCTATAAATAGCTTAGTCAAAGTTTGAACCATGCTGAGGGAGAGGAAACAAATTGGGCTGAATTATTCTTCAGAGTTGCCTCAATGGGAATTAGGTGTCTCCATCCCTTTGAGGATGTGTTTTAAAAGCGTTCAGGGGGCACTTTGAGCAAAGTGTCATGAAACCAGGTAATGCAGCTGACATTCTGTTTCTTGGTTGTGTCGTAGTCTTGAGGGGGAGCTTTAGGAAACCCAGCACATCTCAGCTAGGTATTTTCAGATGCACATGTTGCCAAACAGTCCCAGTGCTAAGAACTGCCTCTGAGCATTCGCATTTAATGCAAACTGAGTTACAGTGAACTCTCCAAATCAGTGCTGATCAAAACATATGGGGGAGGAGGGTTTTTTCCAGAATTGCTACCAAAAAATTATCACAGGTTTTCCTGCAGAAAACATCAAATTCTTTGCAAAAAAAGAAAAAAAGTAAACCCCAGAGAGGCAGCGGGAGCTGGGAGCCCAGTGCCTCTGCAGCCCTTCTCCCCTTGGAGGGTGAGACGAGCTGCTGCGTGCCCGCGCTGGTGCTGTGGCTGTGGGGCAAAGCTTGTAGCTGCGCATATGCTGCCCTCTGGACATGCCGGGAAGCCACCCAGCTCTTTAAGACCCTTCTGATTTTCATTTTAAATCCAGAGTTTTGGTCTCAGTTCATTTGGTCAGAGACTCTGGCTTTTTTGCCTGTGTTTATTTGCCCATACGGCTGGTTCAGTATGTGTTTCATTTCCCTGGCTCCTTTGGTGTTTCTTTGAAGTCTGATTAGAGTAAATATGCAAACCGCCTTTCCCAGTGGGAAATTCCTCCTGCAAACACACGGGTGCCAGCCTGGCTCTGGAGCAGCCAGCCCAGCTTGTCCGGGGCAGCGGGTTTGAGGGAGGGTTATCACTGCCACCCTGCAGAGCCATGCGCCAGCCAGGATCCGCAATGACCATTCCCATCGGTGTCATGTGCAGACTCCCACGCTGAGCTGAGCCACTGCCTGCACCACATAGGTCTTCCCAACAGCATCATCTTTGCCGTTGAGCCATGCGGGGACAAGCAGTGGCCGTGCCGGCACCCAGGAGGGTGCCGGGTTGGCACAGCAGACCCAGGGCAGAGCAGGGATCCTTGGCTCAGGGCTGGCGCAGGCTGCGCTGTTCCCTGTAGGCTGGCAAAGAGCAACTCACAGTGGCTGCATCCCTGCAGAAGATGAGCAAGCATTTCTGGTCGGGGCTGCCTCTCTCCCCGGCCAGGTGAGCCCAGAGGCTGCATCCTGGGCAGCCAGGGAGGGGGTGAGTTTGCAAAGTCAGGAGGAATCCTTCATGGGGCTTGGAAAGCCGCTGCTCACGTTGTGCATAGACACATTTTGGCATTATTTCTCCCTGCTGCATCCTGGAGCGGCCAAATACTGCGACAGAGAAGAACTTGTAGAGACAAAAGACATTTCTCCCTAAACCAAGTGTCACTGGAAAGAGCTCAGGCTGCAGTAAGCTTTCACTCCCCTATCTCTCTTTGTAATTAAGCTTTGCATTAATATCAGATGAAATTAATGCTCAAAGCTCATTCCCTATTAATGGAGAGGGTGGTTGCTGTTGTGCATATGTGTTTAAAGCAGAGTTGTACCTGCTGATCTTGATGAATGGGTCATTTGTGCTCTGAGTTTTCTCTGGAAATGAGGAGGAAAGTACACAGCCCCGGTGCTGATAAGGGATGCTGTTATTTTGTGTTCTGTAGCCATTTCTCCAGGAAGCCGTTGCTTCATTTGCATTGCTTTTTTAACCTTATATGCTCAGTGGGCCCAGGCGAGGCTTCTTTCTTCTTGAATTAAATGTAATCAGGCTGAGCAGCGAGGAAGAAATGATGAATGAGGACATCATTTTGGAAAACACATATCTCCTGACTGCTTATCTCAATGACATAAGAGGACTTGAATACAGTATGGAAAATAAATGCAGATGGGGGCTCAGCATATCATGCTGGAGAATAATAGCTCAGAGGGCTAGACCTGGCCAGAAACTATTTATTATTTAGAGCATTGCTGTTGTAATTTATAAAGGTTAATCATTAAAACTTTAATTCTCCTCGAGGAAAATGGCTGAAGAGCTCTGGCATTTGTCATGCTGGCAGCAAAAAGGGACCATGGCAATGAAAGAAGCACCCTCGCAGGGAGAGCCAGCGCCTATGCTGACCCATTCAAGAGGGCATCATCATCCCTCCTACCTGCAACCAGCTCCAGGGCCAGCCGGACCCACCATGGGAGGGCTTTGGGGGCAAAGATGGGTGGCAGGAGGGTGCGTGCAAGGAGCGGAGGTGTCAGCAATGCACAAGGAGACTTGCAGAACTGTAGTTACAGCAAGGAGCCATTGCCCTTCAGGGAGGGCACCAAATAAAGTCCTCCCATCTCGCAAAGAGCTCATCTCCTGGCCACCCTCCTGGGCTGGCAGCAGCGACTCAGAAAATGTCACAGCACATGAAGTCTCTAGAGGGCAAGAGGAGAAAGGGACTCAAAATAAAACTTCATGAAGTGGAAGAGTGGTGAGGTTGTCTCATCATTTCTAAGGCTATACTTTTAGCCCAGGGTGCATTTGTTAATGGCCCTATAAACCAGGCGAACAAGGAGGAGAAGAAAGGGGGATTACTTGCCAAATAATTTGCTTTTCAAACACTCCAATGTACCACCAAAGTTATTTATTTGTGATGTGACTTCCCCTAGATAAAATAAATCTGATAAAGTCTGGCCACGCAGAGCTAAAATAGCATTTGAGCTGGCTTGTTCAGCACAGGTCAGTATGTAATTATGGAAACGTTCACATTTTCATCTGGAGCAGAACAGGCCACTTTGCCATGACAAAAAAAGGAGATTTTTTTGGCACTGACAATATGAATTCCATAAGAAATAAAATGCCTTTGCAAATTCAAGTCATCAAGTCATGGCTGTGTTCTGGTAGGCAAATGCTGCTCAGCACAAGAACAAGGAGTACGGCACTTCCCAGAGGAAGTCCAGGGAGAGTCTACATTAAGAGAGTATTAATATATGACAAATAAAGATGGCACAAAAGCCAGTGTTTAGAAAATAAGTGGAGGGCTAGGCCTAGCTGAACCCATGCTCAACCTCAAACAACCCCCAGACTTTGAATATTTGAACTTTGAGATTGAAGACAGTCTTCAGTGCTAATTGAAAAATGCTTATGAATGCAACACAGTGCAGTTTTACTTGACCTCTGTGTCAAGCGTACTTCATTGCAGAAAAGGCCTTGAACGTTGTGGGAATCCTGGCCCACCCACCAGCAGGGCCGTGCAGTAAATCAGCTCACATTAAAGCTCATTGCCCAGGGAGCAGCCAGATTCCTTGTGGAGCTGAGGGAGACATCCAGCCTTGCTGGAAGGTTTGCAATAATGTGGGGGAAGAAGAGCTTTGGTTAGCAATTCCAGTTCTAAATTAATTTAATTGAAGCGGGTATTAATTAGTGTCTCTTTTTATTGGTATTGCCATAAGATTTTCCATTATTTCACAGAGTGGCTGTTTTGCCAAGCTCATGAAATCTGGGTATCGGGGCCCTCTGGGTCCTGGGATGCAGCCCTTCCCCGAGCTCACTCCTCGCACCACTGCTGCGCAAAAGACACAAATGCAACTGCTGGGAACAAGGTGAGAGCAGCAAAGAAAGCATAAAATTTATGTATTTATTAGTGTTGTTGACCTCCATCATTCCTGGGAGGCATAAGTTACAGCAACCCCAGCCTGGTGGTGTCTTGTACTTGCCTGTGATGCTACGGGGCCACTGCAGCCCAAGTATTGAGAAGGCCTGGCTGCAGACCACTGATTTGCCCATGTGGAGCCTTCCAGCAACACGCAGCTTCAGTTCTTCTGGAGAACAGGGGGTGGTATGGGCTTACGCTGGGGAAGGACTCAGGAGCAGTTCTGTCCAAGGCAGCAGCAGCACCAACCCAGCGGAGCCGGCATTTGGCATCCCTCCGGACTGCAGCCTGTGACGGGGGCCTGGAGGATCTCATTCAGAAAGCCTGGTTTTGGAAAGCCTTCAATGGCCTCCTTACTGAAAATGACAATTATCCTTTTGGTATTTCTTTCTTTTCCTTTTTTTTTTTTTTTAATTTCACTTTTAAAGCATATGATTTCCAGTTTTTATTAGGTCTCCCCTTGTTTCTGATTTACTTCGGCAATTATCTGTAAGTAGGACTGCAGTGCCACGAACCCGAGGTGTTCTTCTGCCTGACGAAAAGCCACTAAATCTTGGAAACTAACCATGAAATTTAAAAACAGAACAGAGACAATGGCTGGAGCAACGCCTTTGCAGAAAAGGGGTGGTGGAAGCCTCAAACACAGTGAGCTCTTTGCCTCTAGGATGGTGTGTGACAAAGGAGAAGGTACCACTTGGGGTGATCCCACCCTGCTGCCCTGGGCTCGGCAGTGGAACGCTGGCTGCCAGCACTGAGATTCTGCCTGTGCATGGAGCTGCCCTGGGAAAGATGCTGCCTTCTCCCTCCCTCTCTTTCCATCTGTAAATTGGGACTAGAGATAGTGCCTGCAAATCAAAGTCGGGCAGAGGATGCTCTCGGCAATACTACTTTTGAAGACCACTGCGCGATGGTCTCAGGGATCACACAATAAATGGCAAAGCGTTATATATGACAAAGGGAACCTCTGGCTTGTAAAACAACCCTTTTTGGAAGTGCAGTAGAAACCTGTCGGGTGCTCATCCTTCAAAGGTGGCTGCTGCATAGGCCAAGGGCTCCTCACTTGCATGCAGAACAAAAACAATGTCTGTGAGGTAAGAACGTGTGAAGGGGAAAGAGTCTTCCACTCCATATTTGCACACTGGTCTTTAGATTGCAGCATATAAATCAGCCCCACCACCTAAATGTGGAGTGTTCTGAAATATTGTATTTGCTTTGGATCAGTTCACAACCAGATTGCTTTTATTTTGTTTCATAAGAAGTCGAGATTGGAGATGTATGGACACGTTACTCTTTATGTTTGCATCTGCCACCCTGGCAGGAGAAAAATGGTTGCTTGGGTTTTGCAAACGTTCTCCAATTATTTTCCTAAAATGGTTTGGATGAAATACTGTTGGTTCATATAATTAGCTGAAATAATAAACTGGCAAGACTTCGTTTTTGTTTCCTTTTGGAAGGAAAAATACTGCAATGAGCTCAACACTCTATAGTGCAGCTTGGCATGAACTGTAACACGTGATGTGAACAATTTGGGGGGCATCACAGACTGCACCCAGCCCCAATGGCAGTCCTGGGTGCAGGGACCTGTATTCCCAGTGCTCTGTCTCCCCTATGGCCATAGATTTTCCATTCAACTCTTGCAAAGGCAGTACTGCTGGGATGGGATGAGATATCCCTGCAGAAAGGGATGTTTCCAGGCACTCAAAGGAAGCTGCAGAAGAGCACAACGCCTCAGGTATGCGTGTTCCTAACATGCCAGACAAGCCAGCTTAGGTTCAGCTTCTTATTTTCTTACCAGCATCATTATCCAGACAGACTGAAAACTTACTCCAGTGAGTGCCAAAGGACAATCCTCTGACACACGCAAGCAGAAAGGAGAGATGTTCCCGATGCGCAGCCACTCATGGGCAAGAAAGCACTGCGGCAGCCCCAGTACGCCTGGCCAGAAATTCCTGGCATTACGGTGGGCAACTGGGTTGTCTCCTCAATCCTTCTTTCAGCCCTTGAAGCAATTTGGTGATTTTATCACTCCCCTCGGGAGGAGGCACAGGTGCACTGGGCATGTTTGGGTGTGTTCCTCAGGGTGTCTGCAGTCTCCGTGTTGCAGCATCCGCTGGTCCTGAGGACCAATCAGGGAAATTGCCCTGTGACACACACAAACCTCTTCTGCTTCCATTGCCCATGTTTAACAAAAGAAAGCAAGCAACAGTCTAAATAGCAAATGCTGCAGACTACTAAAATAATCTAATGTTGAGTCAGCTTTGGAAAAGATGTGTGGGTTTTTTAAACGCTTTTGAACCTGACAGTACCAATTTTTATCCCTGACCTCTACAGCAACCCTGCCTTCCTTCCCACCTCCCAGCATACCCTCCCTGTGCAATAACCTCTGCTCCTCCATCCTGCGTGAGTTGTGTACACTTGGATAGTGGATCAATCACCATAATAGCTGTTGTCTTCAAGGTTTATTAATGCTTTCCAACTGAATTCCTGTTTTCCTGCTAATAACCCTACCAGTGGAACACTTTTGCGGACACGCAATTATTCATGTGGCAAACTTGCTACCCGAATGCTGGTGGCTAATTAGTAAGCCTTGCATCCAACTAGAAGCAAGTAATTTTTAATTTATGCAATAGGCTTGAAGCTGGGATTATTTCACTGAAGGACTGTCTTCACTCCAAGCAACGCTTAGGAACAAGAGCAGCTGGTGTGTGTGGAGGGAATGAGAGGGGCACAGGTGCCACCCATAGGGATTCGTTTGGCCCCACAGCTCATATTAGCAGGCTTGTCCCTGCACTTGGATTTGTGGAGCTGCAACTGGAAGGAGGAGAGGTCTGAAATGTAAGGGGGCAAACAGAAGCTTGGGATTTGATCTAGCTGCTGCTGGTAGGGGTGAGGAAAAGCTATGTTGAAAGATGCGTCACGGTGCTGGAGCAATGAAGTTCTTACGGGGCTTGTGTGGGTTGGGCTTTGAGCGATAGTGGGTTGGGTGAAGCCACAACAGAAATGCTTCTACAGCAGCAATGGGGAGTTCAGCTATGGAGAAAGCCAGGCTGGGTTTATTTATGCTTCTCTTGTTTAAGCAAAGCTGCAGGTATCACTTCACTAGCTCAGCTAATAGCTGCTATCTGTCCCTGGCAGTTCTCTCTAGTTTTTGGTAGATAGGCAATGCTCAGGACTAGATACCACTGCTGCGCACAGCTCCAGTTCCCTGTGTAAGAGATAGAGATAGGGCTGTATATGGACTGAAGACAGTACGTGGTCTTTTGCATTTTTATCCTCTCTCATTTTAGTGTATATTATGTTTGGCAGTCAGAATAGCTGGCCAAGCTGGGAGTCAACCCTCTGCTTCAAAACAGTGCAACTTAGCAGCTGTTTAGCCTTTAGTGGTTCATTTTGGTGGAAGCTAGAATCCGAGACGTTTAAAAATTAAAAGGAAGAGTCTGATTGCTGTAAAGTATGGGTTTAACTTGTGGCTTTCTTTTTTTTCCTTACACTTGCTTTATTGGCCCCAGGCACGATAACAGGGCGATCCATACAGGCAGTGTCAGTATTTTTATGCCGACTGTAAAAATACCCTGAACTATTTACTCTGAAGAAGCCAGCACCTCTCTCAAATGCAGCATTGCCTGGGCCAATGTATTCCTCTTCCAGACAACTGAATATGGAAAAGAATGCAAAACACACTGAAAAAGCAGAACCTGTCAGTCATCCCTCGGCAGCTGTCAGCGTCAGAAAGGATGGATGCAGAAGTCGGACACAACCATCTTCATCCAGTCACTTGCGTGTCTGTCTTAGAGGTAACACCTCAGGAGGTGGGATGCAAGCTCTTCTCCAGGATGTGCCGTGAACGCCTGGCTTTGCAGTTGAGTCGAGGTGCCGCTCTCCTACAGGGTAAAGCCGGGCTGTTGCCAGCATGTACTTGGCAAGCGGCTAGGGCAGGGTGCAGAGGGGACAGGCGTCCTGTGAGCCCTCCCAGGGCCCCTCACCAGCTGTGGGACACCTTCAGCCAATGCAGGAACTGGGTGTAGGGTTATCCTTGGGGAGCCAGGCGTTCCCAGGGCTACGGTGCATCCCTGACTGCAGCTGCTGGACCTGACCCCACCCCACACGAGGATGTAGGGGTTGGTGGCTTTGGCTCCCCATGAGCAGGGCTGACACTGAGCCAGGTTTGCTGTGGCAGCAAGGGATTGCTGGCAATCGTTCCCACCTTTCTGCCCCGAGCACACATCGTACCAGAGAGCTCTTGCAGGGCTGTAACAACCCTGCCAGCACCCTCTTCCCCGTCCATCTCCACCAATGTGAGCAATGAATGATAAATGCATCGCCCTGCACGCCTGGGTACAGCCCCGACCGTAGCACAGTCAGCAGCGAGTGCCCATCAATCCACCGGAGTCACTTTAGACTGCTTTTATTCTATTTGTTTCATTATGCTGTTACAGCTCTCCTTAGACACACTGCTAATTAACTCAATCCCATCCTAGCAACTCCTGGCTCCCACATCATCTCCAGGGTTTCCAGTCCAGGGAATTGTAACAGATCATTTATCCCAAGGGGTTTAAATGGATGCTTTTCCATGATGGAGCTATAGGCAGAGCGACTCACAATTGCAGAGGTGCATTCAAGTCTCTAATTCAGTGTGCAGCATCAGAATTTGTATAGATCTTAAATAATTCATCACTGGGCTTCAGTATATTTAAACATTCAAATTAGGAATCTAGAATTTTGTTCTGCAGAGAGCTGGTGTGTGTCATCATCAGAGGTTAGCTCCACTGCCCGTGTCCACGCAGAGGTGTTCAGACAAATTAAGTCAGAGGAAGTGACTGGCAGCAAAAGATACAGGAAAATCTGTGACACATACTAATGCTGTGAGAGCCTCTAGGCAGCTGTGGGCTGGGTGCTGCGGGTATGCAGTCCAGCAGGATGCACACTACCAAGGTGTCGGGAGACTTAATTAGCAAAGACCATTGCCTGGGACCACAGAGTTAGAGCTGTTTGCATGGCCTAGGTAAGGTCTTTGGGTTTCAACCCATGAGCTTTCAGCGCTTGGGGACTGTCTACATGTTGCCCCCTGTGCTGTATGTGGATTGCAAACCACTGGAGGCAGTGAGATGCTCTGGCCCTTTGCTGTGTCCCGCCTGTGACTGTAGCAGAGGTAACATGGACACTCATACCCATCAGCAGACACAGCAGCACTGGTGAACTCCAGGTCACAGCTGGTAGAGACCTGAGGTTTGGCTGAGTCCCAAATCCACTGCAGCAGTGCTGGGTCCCACTGCGAAGGAGTAGGCCGGAAATATAGACCCATAGCTTCATTTTGTAGCCATGCAGTTTCTGGTCTGGATCTGCCTCTCCCCCTTATTGACTCAAAGCAAGTCCTTGAGAAGTTGCTCCAGTAGTGATGAATCAGGAGGGGGGGGGTGTCCCAGATGATGGGATCTGCTTCGCGTGTTGAAAGTTATCCCAGCCACAAAGTGAGCTGGAGCTGAGCGACAGTTTATTTATGGGAAACGCTGCCGTTCAGGAGGGGGTTGAGTCTGCAAGGTCTCGACACCTGTTCACCTTGACGGGAGCAGGAAGCACTCAGCACCTCTCCTAGGACCTCAGCACTTTGCACAGCGTTGAAACCTTTTGTCTCCCTCTTGGTTTTATGCATTACAGTCACATTATAAAGAAGTCCTGCAGAACATTCAATTACTTACTGCACAATTATAATCATATTTGTATACCTATAAGTAGGTCAGCAGTCTCTTAGGTTAATCAATTATAATGGCATTCACACCGATTTCTTTCATAAATCACTGGCTTTTAGTGTATCCACTGAGATAATGGACGAAAACCATCTAATTTTGATCTAACCAGAATGAAATGTGAACGTGCATAATTTGCTCTTACAAAGTGTATCTAATGTTCTCTACATCTGTATTTATTTCTGCTGTTTCATGTCGTCTATCACTTAAGTGGCAAAAAACACAGAGGCTGCTGCGCTTAAAGCTAAATGACCCAGAGTAATACAATTTATCTGCATTTATTTTACATTGTTCATCATGACAGATATTTTAATAACCCACTTCTGATGGCTGATACCCTGATTACCAATCACACTGAAATTTGAGGCCCAACAGCAAGATCGTTTGGTGTGCTGCAAGAATATTTGGGAGAGCTGTTTTGCCACGTAAACTAAGCAGTTAAGTGGAGAGGGAGGACTTTACTCAGGCTGGAGGCTGGAAGGCTTTCGAACATAGCTGGATGCCACCAAGTTGTGAACATCTGCTGAGCCACCGCCACTGGAGCTGCTTTAATGCCTTACCCAAGCTGCAGCTTTCAGACCTCTCCATGAATGGGCTAAATCATAACTGCATGGTTTCTCTTTTCTGTCCCCCTAATCTGGGTGCTTCAGCCATCCTCAGTGGTGGCCTGGGGCAGTACTTGCTTGGCCAGCTCCAAGGGAGTTGGATGTATGTTGTGAAGTATGGAGCAAGACCTAGACTTGTACTACGAGATCTGGCTGATCCCAGTTTAACTGGAGAGGAGGGCTACGGAGATGTTCAGGGGCTTGGGGTGCCTCCCCTGCAAGGCTCTGGTTGATGGGTTTGGACTGGTGAAGGGGTGAGTTAACAGCAGCCTACAGCTACCTGTAGCCAAACTCTTCTTGGTAAAGACAAATGATGTTACAAGGGGCAATAGCAGCTTGGGAGGCTCAAACTGGGCATCAGAACAGACTTCTTCCCTGTGAGAGAGATGCATCCCTGGTCATCTGCCGGGGTTGTGGCATCCACATCCTGGGAGGTTTTCAAGTGCTGGCTACACAAAGCCGTGGCCAAGCTCATGAAGTGCTGGTGACAGTCTTGTTTTGAGGGGGAGGTTGGATGAGAGGCTCTGGAGATCCCTTCCCACTGACACTGCTGTGATCCTATGCTTCAGTATCCCTGAAAGGGTGTTCAAGAAGGGTGATACGAGCAAACGTAACGCAAACCAGTTTTAGCTCTCTGGCTGCGTGAACGTCTGCCGAAGCATCCCTTTGGCTGCCAGCCTGGAAAACGCTGGTGTCGGAGAGGTGGCAATGCAGGGACCGCATCCTGAACAAAGCCAGTGTTTGCAGATTAAACCCAGAGAGGGCTGCTGGGACTTGCCTTGCACAGAGTTACTGACTCCTCTGGAAATGAATTATTTGGTTAGGAAATGGTTTCTGCTGAAGCGCTGCCCATTTTGGAGCAGTGGAGTAATTTTGTGCTGATTTCCATCAAGACCCAAAAGAGCAGGGGAGCTCCTGAGCTCAGCCGTGTGAGATGGCAGCTCCTTGGGTCTTCCCCAGGTTCCAGCAATGCTCCCTGTGCCTAAGTCAACGCTGCAAGCTGCGGGCTTGCTTTGGGCATGCTGTACCTTGAGGCTCGCTTCCATGGGGTGAGCTTTGCATCCCCGCAGACTCTCTGTTAGCTAACGGGGCTCCTGTCATACCATTAATCCCAAACCAGCTCGTAAAGAGGAGCTGACAATAACAGAGCTGGGTAGAAATTGCTCTTTTTTTTTTTTTTTTCCTTTAACCTTAGTTGCAACCTTCTACTAAAAATATCCATATTTTTCAGAAGAAGCTGCTACCTGAGAAATGAATAAACAGTGTTTTCAAACCCTCTTGTGAGGGTTTTTGTGTGTGTTTTGCAGAAAAACAAGAATTTTTATACCTGAATTAGTTTCTGCTTTTCTTATGGAAAAAATAACAATTTCTATCCAGGGGATGCTTGCTGTGTGGAGCTGTTTGTATTCAACAAAAAGTTGTCTTTTTTTTTTTCTTGAAATTATTTACTGACAAAACCCATTCCAGCTACTGTGACTTGGCCAACTGGAAGGCCTGGCTCAATTAACATAATTATTTACTGTTTTATTTGTGGTAGCAGCAGGAGCCCTCAACCCATCTGTGGGCTTATCGGTCTTCGGCGGTGTGCCGGTTCCTGTGTGGATTTGGTGACCGTGTCCAGGGATGGCGATGTGCTGGGCTGAACGGGATGGGGATGACACCCTGTTTTCCGCAAGCATCCTTCATGTCCCCACATGCACAGCCCGGACTATGGGAAGGGGTGCCAGCACAGCCCTCCGTGTCAGCTGTGCCGCTGCTCGGCTCTGCTCCGGAGAAGCATTTGTGAGGATTTACGTGTGTCGGGCTCCTATTTTAGGAGGGAAATGTGTCAGTAGATCATAAATGTTCCGAGTGATTTACAATCACCGGTTTGGGTGCCTTAGCCCCAGGAGTAGATAAATTGTGATTTAATGTTTTATTTATGCTTTCAGAGAATTCGGTGTCTTTGGAAAGCACCGGGTCGATAGTCTCGGAGGGCAGCTGAGTCCTGGTGGGATGGATAACCTGTGAGAAGGGCTCTGCCAGCACCCCGGGCGGTTCCCTGGTCCCGCTCTGCACGGGGCACTGCAGGAGGTGTTAAAAAGCAACTTATTTCTTAAATTGTTTTATATCTGAGTAGACGGTTTTAATCTGTTTCTATTTCTATGGGAGGTCGGAAGTCCTACACGTCTGAAATGACAGCAGATGGCACAATAGAGGGTTTAGCAGAGTTTTAGGTATGCAGACGAGTTAAATTAATTAACAGTAATCTCTTTAAAATGTATGGCAGTGTAATACCAGTCTAGTCTATAGGAAGATTCTTTGGGACTTAATAAAGACCTGGGAGTAATTAATTATGCAATAGCCCATGGTTGAGCAGATGATATCAGCCATTTGGTGGGTAGAGTTTGGATTTGCCGTTTTCCAAAGAGGATCCTTTGTGTTTGCTACATGGAGTTGGTCTGCACCGGTGTCTGAGGGGTGCCTGTAGTCCCCGAAATTCCCCTGCGGATCACGGGAGTAATCGCCCATGTTTCGCTAAAGGAAAACTGTTATAGCATAAAGCATGCAGCAGGCTCAGAGCAGGTACAGTTGCAAGGGAAAATGGAGTATTTTGTTAAGAACAGATAGTTAGCTTATTACCTTATAAGCACCTATCTAAGCTCTGTTCAATTAACAAAACACGATTTAAAGCAAAAAGGATTGGTACCAACCAAACTACTGCACTATAAGCCTTTCTAATTATGCAATAAGATAATGTCCACCAGATTAAAATTTTAATTAGCTTAATTTAGAAATAGAAAAAGCGTTAGGTTTCTAGTTCTGGAACACCTAAAATGACCTCAAGGAGGGGCGGAAAAATTGAAAATCAGTTGAGCATTGTGCATCTCCTCACGTCTGCTGTTTTCTGCAAGACCTCAGCAAATCCCAGTGGGTTTGGGCTCCTGGGCTCGCTTGCAAGAGGCTGTCTGGGGGGTTTGTGGGGGCCCTGGGTGCAGGGGGCAGTGCACAGGGGTGCCCTTGGTTTTCCCCAGCACTCATTTCCAGCCCCAGCTGCCTGCAGTCCCTCTGGCTCCGCTTTCAGAAGGCGGAAATATGCTGGCTATAATAGCGACTTTTGTTCTTTTTTGTTTTTTTCTCTTTCCTTTTTCCCTATTCATAGATTTAAAGGCCAAACCAGACCATTAAGTCCAACTAATCCTACATCCTGCATGACAAAGGCCATCCCGCCCATCCCCTAATTCCTCAATTCCATGGCTGACCATGACCATGTGATTATATACCCTCCTGTAAATGCACTGAGAGCAGGACCCCACTGAAAACACCCAGCCTTGATTTAAAGACTTGAAGCAGCGGATGATTTATCACATCCCTCACGAAACCACTCCAATGCGTAATTACACTTTACAGTAACATAAGTCATTGGGGCTAAAAGCATGGGGAGCCGTAACATGCAAAGTGCACAGTATACAGTCGTGTTTGGTTATGAGGTAAGGAATCCAACAAATCTCTTTTATGTCTTTTCAGTGAAGAAACAAAGACGTTTGAACCATTTGCACAACACAGAAGCTCTACAGCCCACGTCTTGAAAGGGTTTGCTGGGGAAGCTTTGAGGAGAGGGAGTAATAAAGAAAAGAGCATTTTACGATGTAAGGTTGAATTTTTATTGGAGGGGCTTGGCCAGCTCCTAGTCCCATGGGGGAAAGGAGGAGGAATTTGAATGTAGCGTTTTTCCCTTTTGGAAGGTCAGAGCCATTCCATACAATAGCAAAGCAGCATAAGAGAAATAGACTTATTCCTCTGTTGCAGCTTTCAGAAATGGAGGGGAGGGAGTCCCAAACAGTACATTTCATCAAAGCCCTGAAGGTAAAAATGATCTGCTGGCTTGAAATTTATCTTAATGAGCAAAATCCAGCCAATGGAACAGGGTGCAGATGAAAGTGACAGATGGGCTCATTTAAAGTTTGATTCTTTGCATGAAAGAAAATAATATTTTTGATAAGTTATTTTTCTTCTGGTTGTTAGTGTTCTGCATAGTGTCACAGCCTCCCCTTGGCAGTCCCAGGTCTCTGGCAGATTAATTTATCCAAGGTGCCTTGAAAATTCAGAGTTAGAGGGAGCTCCCGGAACTCCTCAGCTCACGTAAACCCACGGAGCTGGTCCAACTGCCGGTGGCAAGTGGAGACAGTCTCCTTGGCCAAGAGATTTTTCGCTTTGCAAGCAAAGACGTGACAGAGTTTATAACCCAATGTGTGCTTCAATGTTTTAGTTCATGGAGAGCAATGGTGGATTACTCCCAAAAATGTGTAAAGGAGCAGATCTGTTTGGGAAATGCATTTTGGTGAAAGTCCTATGGGGCAGTGTGAGTCATCCTGGGATGGAGAGTCTCAAGGAGAACCTGTCCTGCATCAAGGCTTCCCCTGCAGGGGTGGCTGCAGCAGGCTCTGCTTTGGGAGCTCAGTCTCTGAGGTTCTGAGTCTGAAGCCGTCCAAGTTCAGACCTCTAAAAATATGAGCGGGCATCAATCAGGCAGGTTGCAAGAGAGTGTAGAAATGTATCAATTTGTTCCTGAATATTTTTCAGACACAAACAACTGCAAGAATTTACCACTGCTGTATAAAAATACCGCTTGGGACCCAGGCAGGTCTGTAAAAGCTCCGTGCGCTTGGAGGATGCATTTCCTTGTAGGAGATCTGCTGAATTTTGATGCTGAGAGGTGTTGTCATATACCCCTTAGTGTGTAGGACCATATTGTTATGCGCTGCTTACCTTTAATAGGGAAAGAGGAGCAGGAAAAGGAGTGGAATCAGCCCCATGCATTAAAATAATACCTCTCTTTGCCATCTCTTTGCACAGGTAATTTTTCCTACAGTCATCTACTGCATGCACAACTTGCATAGACTAGAGTGTACACAGAACAGCACCCATGACAGGGCAGAAACAAAAGCATTAGCCCTCTCTCCTCTGCCCACTTATTTTCTGATTAGCTCAATTAGCAGTTTACAAAGGCTCAAGACAAAGGAGAGGTCATTTGTTAGCTTCTCTTATTTGAGCAGCGTTGGACTAGATTTTACAATCTACATGGCAAATGTTTGACTATGCGGCCCTCAGCCCGGAGGATGAAGAGCTCATATTGGCACCAGCCAGGTGAGGGGGAGCTGAGGACATGGTGGGGCTGCTGGTGGTCCCCATCCCTCCTTGGGGCCTGCAGCATCCCAAACAGGCTGCCCAGGGAAGTGGTGGAGTCGCCATCCCTGGAGGTATTTAACAGACAGGCAGACGTGGTGCTGGGGGACATGGGTCAGCAGTGGACTTGGCAGTTTTAGGTTGATGGTTGGACTCGATGATCTTAAAGGTCCCTTCCAACCTAGGTGATTCTATGATGCTGTGAAACCTACTGCAAAGTGCTGAGCAGGAGGCTTGGACATCGATGGGGCCGGGCCGTGCTGCTCAGCCCTCTCCGGCCAAAGGGGTGCTTGCAGTGTGGAGCAGGTGGGTACCCACACATCCACCTCTCCCATCCAAGGCAAGGACGGGTCCGGCCAGGGGACGCTACTGGCAGGGGCGCTCCCCACCAGGAGGCTGTGCGTCAGCTGGGAAGAGAAGGAAGGGATTGTGAGGAATTTCTTCAGATGTATTCCAGCAGCTGCTATTTTAATCTGGGGAAGTGGCAGCTCAGGCACATGTGGGACTGGCAGCATCTCCCATGGAGGGGGTTCTCAGAGCAGCCTGTGCCTTGAGGGGTGCAAATGCAGGGCTGGCCACCAGCACCCTGGGGAAGCCTGGCCCTGGGCCAAGGGACCCAATGGCTAGAATTTGGGGTCGGGAGGTATAAAAGCCTACTGCCCTGGTTTTCTTATAGTTATGGTGAAGTGTTGTAATGCTATATGAACCCTAAAAGGTTTTCAGGAAACAAGAAGAAATTGCTGTGCTCAATATTCTTTATTTACGCGGCCCAGCTGGGGATTGTCTACTGAATTCTGTTGTGGTGACATCTAGATTTTTAAATGTTGGGTTTTATTTTCTTATTCCAGAAGTTTTAGTGTAATATAACACAAATACTCTGTTTTGCTGTGGACTTGTGGCAGCGGAGGAGGGGGCTACAGAGAAAGGTGAGCTTTTTCTTTTTTAGGAGTCCTTTTACACATAACTGGAGAGTGAAACTTGGGCTTTGTCCCTCATTTTTATTTTGTAGGGGGATGTTTGCTGCAGGCCTCCTGCAACTGGCAGAACGAGATTTGAAATAAAGGAAAGAAAATTTGTCTTCACCACTTCAGAAACTGTGAATCATTTATCTGTTATCCCTGGTAAATCTCGCTTTTGCAAAAATCTCGCTGTGAAACGAGCGTTTTTTTGTTTCACTGGACTACAAGATCACTCCCTGAAGATTCATCAGCCCTGCTGCTCCGGAGGCTCCAGGAAGAATCTGGCCTCAAAGCTTCCTTTTTTTTTTTTTTATAATTTGGTAATGCTGGAGGTTCTTTTTGCTTCACCTTAATTTATTCTTTCATTCATTTTTCAAATTAGGTAACTGCATGAACTCATCTGTGGAAATTTAAAGACCTCATCCTGTGACCTTTTTTTTTTTTTTGCTCCTGTATCTGACCCGCTCCCACACAGGTTAATCCCGCAAGACTGTGTTGCCCGAATTCAGCATGAATTTCAATAAGCAAATATTTATACAGCATCTGAGATGCAGTCGGTACACAGAATGACACCAAATTAAGCTAAATCGATATTAACTACTCTAGGATTGAAGAGCGTCCAGGCAAAAGGGTGGTACCAGTTTAACTAGATCTATTTCAAAACCAAAGTAAATAAACTGGAATAATTTCACTGCAAAGGGCAGATTTCACCTCTCAGATTTCTGAATGCCTTTGGACCAAATCCTGCTGTATTTACTCCACACGGGACTACCTATTGAGACAGCATTAGGCAATATTCTGTCTTTTCCCGCTGTTCCTTTCAGGGCCACATGAAATGATTTCCCCCTTGGTTTTAGGAAGATGCAACAAATATTTGTACGAGTCCTTTAACAGCCTTTCTCTCCAGCATGAAACCACCACTGAAGACTATTCTACGTCACCTGAGTTAGTCTCTTACCTACCTTAATTGAGCAAATGCTGCAGGTTTTGTTCTAAAGCAGGTCAGATACACCAGGTTTGCATTATATACCTTGGACGTGGGCACCAAATGTCCCTTTGACCATATGGCCTGCAGCCCTGGGCTTCGCTGGCTCGCACCCTGTCTAATTCTCCTAATCTGCTCATAAGCGCCTCCTGAAGGGTGCTTCGCACACCTCACCAGTAATCTCTTTCAATGCCTGGGTGCTCTTTGGCTCTAATGCCAGATGGTATTAATATACCCATCACTGTAATTATTCAGACATGCAAACGCTCGCAGGAGTGGTCCCAACTTCTCGCTTTTCCCACTGAATCAGAGGCATACTTGAAAGAGCCCTTTCATCCCCATGGAGCCTGTTCCCTGGAGTTGTCCCAGGCTGTCCTCATCAAAAGGGAATTTGATGTTTCAGCAGTTTCTCAGCCAATTTCATGCTGGGATAAGAATCAGTGGTGATGGGACAGTATCATTTATCCACTTTCTGACTGTTGCCTGGAAGCTTGGTATACGTCCAGATGCCAGCCCCACGTCAGGTCCTTCTACAAAACCTTTCACAGGACCGAGACCTATGTGTGAAATGGAAATACTGCTGATACCTTGTAACTTGAAAGCTAACCTGCCTCTCGTCTGGCTCCAACCGATGGTGAAAACCCAAGATCAAGATTTGCTGCAATGAACAGCCCAGATGAATGGTTTCTGATGCCATGTGTTGGGAAGGAGCTACTTCTGAAAGCTTCCTGCACTCAGCAAGTACTGTGCAAATACCTCCCACCAAGTCCATCTTTCCTCCGTGTGATTTCTACAAAGTTTATTTAGCGATCAGTCAGCAGCACAATGAAACCGTAAGGGATTATTCTGCAATTATCTTGCAAGGTGGATCCCTTGAGTTTCTGGGTCTTTGGCTCAAGCTTTTAAAGGCTGCCCAGTTTCCCACACAACCAAAGAGCTCTGGGCAATGTTTGTATCCAGGAAGGCAAGATCTATAAGTAGAGATAACTGCTATACCTGTTCGATAGCTGGAAAAAACATAGGTGCTTTTGGACACCTCAGGCTCTCCAAGACCCATCGTGTGATCCAAAGCGAGACATTACACTCGCATCAAGTGTGCTTGGATTTAGGAATGAGCGGCGGTGATGTCATAGTGACATGAAGCAAGGCTTTGATGCCCACATTACAAAGAATATGCAAACTTGTATTATTCCTTTGATTAACTGCTCTCTGATATGTCAAGTCCATGAATAATCAAGCCTCATTTTCTAATTAGTTTTACTCATCACCCCGCTGCTCCATGCCTTTGCTCATTTGCATACCCTTTTCCTAGATAAGGGCCTTATTCTTTGAGGTACTAGCAGAGCTTCTCTCCCTCTCCCACCACAGAATTTCTTTGGTCCTTTGCTGGCCGTTTCCTTGCTCTTGGCCCTGCTTCTCCTCCCGTACGATGACCATCTCATTGCTTTCTGCTTTTCCACTTGTTCTAAGCCCAGTTTCCTCGGGGAACAGAGTGGTGTCTTCACACTGTCTGTCCCCCAGTGATGTTTTTTACTCCATAATCTAGTTTTACCCAGCCTCAGAAGAGAAGTAAAACTCTCAAAGCACCGGGTTTGCACAGCTCTCAAGGAGTGGTGGGGAGAGAGGTCCTTCTGGAGCAGTGGTGGTCAAGGCTGGAGCATCCGCTCCATCACCTTGAGGACCCACAATGGGAAGAGTGGTTTCAAATGCCCTGGCCGCAAACCTGTTCAGCCATCAGCTGCTCCAGCCGGGAGAGACAATTCCATAGGAGAAAGCTGCAGCAGTTGGGCTGGTGATGGCTGTGTTGGTTTTTTTAATAAATATGCTATTTTCGCGATACAGGAGGCTTTTCTGTAGTTGTTTCATTTATGCCCTCCCCCTTCCTGCACAGGTACGGTAAGAAGCAGCACATCACAGGGAGATTTAGCAAAGCAAAGTTAATGGCTTGTTTGCATTTCTTTTAATCAAGTTATTCTAATTATGCTATTGTGCAAATACAGCTTCCCCTCTGATTCGAAAAAGACCTCATCCTCCCAGCAGCCGGGGTTCCCCTGGCCGGGGCTGTCACAGCCCATTCCTGCCTCTCTGCCTGCACCCCTGCCTGTGTCCCTGCGGAGCAGCGGGCACTGGGAACCGCACTGGTCAACCCGACGTGAAACCTCCACCCTTTCAATAAACTGGAGGTATTAATGCCTAATAAAGCTCAGTTTTACACACCGGCAGCCCGCTTACCTCAAAGCTGATGTGTATGTTCTTTTTGTTAGGGCCACGCGGTCACCATTTGCCAGCCAAATGCAGAGGCGAAATTCAGATGCCGTGGAAAAAAATGTCTTCAGAAAACAGACAGGGATGTGATGACCAGTCCTGCATGAAGAGCTAACAATAATTTCCTAAAGCTGCAAAGATCAAGTCAGGGCTTGAGGTGTGAGGCATCGTATTGATCTGTCCCTGGGCAAATACCTGGTGCCTTTACACACAAACCCCCACCTTTCTGAAGGTTTCCCTGGGCAAATAAGGGGGATCAGCCCAAGACGAGATCTCGCACCAGCTCAGCTTGACCCTGCTGTCGCATCCGCAGCAGTGGGAAGGGGCTGGGACTAGAGGCGCTGGGGGAAGCTGTACTGGGGGTGCAGCTGCTGATGGGGCAGGGGGCAGTGGGGGACCAGCCAGCGGGAGAGGGTGCTCGTTGGTGGGAGAGAAGAGGAGCAGTGGCCATACCCACCTGCTCATCCGGGCATGGCCGTGCACACACACATGGAGGTGGGGGGGGGGGATCCCCTGTGTCAGCAGAGGAGAATGGTGGTGTGTGGTGAGTGGGAAAGGGGTCTGTGTGTTTGGAGTCTGTGGGGATACCATGTGCCGGAAGGAAGGCAGAGGATTTTTTTTCCACTGGTGTTACTAGGCGCTTGGCATTTTTGCTTGACCTCTTAACTTAAACCAGCTGCTGCGCCAGCCATCAAAACTAGCCCATGCTGTAAAACCTTAACAGCTCTGTTCAGTCCTACTTTTATCTCGTTTGGGGCAATGTTCATCTCTTTAGTGCCTAAGCAAACGTTTTGTGTCCCTGGATCAAAGTTAGGGAGCATCATTTACATACTGTGGGTGAGAAGGCAGCAGACTGGAGACCATCACTCATCAGTGAAAGGATGATCATTGTTTGTTTAGCCCATTCCAAAATAATAGCTCTGCTGGGAACACCAACCCAGAATGCATCATATCTTTTATAGTATATATTAATTTAGTGTAGACATTAGGCTATCATTATTCCCTCTTTTTAATTCTCATGTATTAGCATTCAGGATCAGTTTTAACCCAGCACACATCTTTGTTATTTCATAATGTAAAATAAATAAAGCTGGAGGCAAATGTATTTTTTTTTATATAAACGACTGTGAGAGAGTGATGGATATAAAGCACAGAAACGTCTTTATAATTTTAAGGCTTGAATTTCAGAACACAGCGTTTTCATTAAATGGTGCAATCCATTCATTTTGGAGAGACAGATATAAACAGAAGCAAATTAACTCAGTAGTTCTCATGCCTAGAATCTTTGTGATAAAATTGCCTATTATTGTGAGTGTAAATGTTTTCAAAATATTAGAGACAACTGGAAAAAAAATAGCAAAGATGGGATAGGTTGCTCAAGGATGAAAACCATAAAGACGTCCCCTCCAAACACCACACGTACCTGGTGAAATTACTTGAAGTGAATTGCAGGAGCACTGTGAGTGGAGGAGAAAGGAGGCAGGCCATTTTTTAATTATTTTTTTTCTTTTTATGACAGATAAAGGTCTGGGAGAGGGTTTCCAAATTATTTTCTTGCTGT